>CM034146.1:282895655-283495655 GCA_019776745.2 Taxus chinensis
TGTCTGTGAGCAAGCCAAAATGATCAAAATGAAAGGGTTCGAGCATTTTTACTCGTTCACCTCAGGTGAGTTAATAAAACCCTAACTGAGGGTCAAGCATCAACGATTAAACTTCAACCAAGTACACAGATCAAAGGCTGAAGATTATGCACAGAGATCAAAACAAGTAACCGTAGTTAATCCGCACCGACCATTTTAAATGCAAAGCCTGAACCCTAATCATGGGTCAGAGATCGACGACATCGAATTCAAAAGGTACAGAGATCAATGGCCCAAGAGCGTCACCAAATTCCAAGTAAACTGCCAGGGTTGTAAACAAACTCAATTCAAGTTACAAATGCCACTGACTGTATTAATTATGAGGTTTAAGCAATCAACCATAGGTCACAGATCAACGGCCACCATGAAAAAGTACAGAGATCGATGATCATCCGTTAAGGAGAGTTCAAATACAAACCAAAGGAGTCAGAGAAACCCTAACCACAGTTAGGTCAACATTAATCAGAGCCACCGACAATATTTCCAAAGAGGTGAGTCACCGTGGGAAGGGGCCATGCCACGTGTCTACAATTTAAATCATTGCAAAAGACTTTCAAATTCTAAACTATAGTCCATCCAAAACAAACAAATCCAACCAAATCATACTAATAATGATCACTCAAAAGGTAGGTTTAAACCTTATTCACCAAGTATTATCCAAATTGTAAAGGCCAAAAGTTATACAATATATGTATATAACAAAGGTGGTAGACTATAATATGGCATGCACAAAGTTCAAAAGGTGGTCAAGTAAAATGGTTGACCTTTGTATATGTTAAAGTCCACAAGGTGGCAAAACCAAGTATAATGCAAAAGTGGTCCCCACTCTAGGGATGAGCTAGAATTGACTTGCAGTATGTCACTATTGTGACCTTTTGGAGCCAAAGGAGATGTTAGCATCATAATATATACACATGGCAGGTGGCCCCACATTAAGTGTTTGTTTTGCAAATATTGCAAATATTCTGATTTATTTACTCACAGGTATAGAATTAATTTTGTTGCATGCTTCACAAGAAGACAGAGCAGAGAAGAGATAAAGTCGCATGACATGGAGAGAGACTTGCCTAGCAAGCAATTTTATTTTTGGAAAAATTATTCACCCAGTGTTATTAAAAATAGAACAGTAAACTTCAGTTGACTGAGATGTAATAAAAGACTATTAATGCCTCTTGTACTAGTTTGTATTATTTTATCCCTTTATTTATTATTAAATAAAGGATAAAATTAGGATGCATGGGCGAGTACAGCCTTAGCCTATTTTTAGGAAGGGTGGGAAAATTTATTTTGCTATATATTGTGTGCCTTTGCAAAGCACAAGGGGATTTTGACGGGAGGACTTTTGGATATATGAGTACTGGAGCAAATTTTGTCAGTTTTTCCCTCTGAGTGTGAAGTGTTTTCTGCCTTTCCAAGTTATTTTTCAGTCTTTTGTATGTTATATTAATCTTGTGAATACAAATTCCCTGATCAACCACCTTACCCTACTACAAATTTCACTCTTTTTTGCTTAATTTTTAATGTGCATGTTAACTTATTAGTGCTGTTGTGATCCTCCCTCGGTACAATCAAGTGTTTTTCCCTTAGCTATTCTGTAGAAAAACTATTGGTTCGTGCATCAAGAATCCTTCATAGATCAGTTGTGCATATACTCAGTAAAATCCCTCATACAAATTTGGTGTATCACCTTAGTTTTAATCATTTTTACAGTCATCTTTTACTCTCAAACTCCCAGAAAGTAGTTTATGATACACCAATAAGGAATCGACCTTAATACCGGAGACTCATCTCGAAATAGGTATACCCACAGAGCTGAGGTGTTTTCATTGTATCTACGAAAGAGAGATCATTTGTGCAAGCTTATAAAACCTGCAGCGATCTCTCTAGAGGGTGCACTTTTGAGAGATAACAAATAATTTAATCAAAACGACAAAATGCAATATTTTTTTTATTTAAGTGAATTTAGTTGAACTGACTTAGTCTTTTGCTATACACATGTCTACGGTGGTTTGCATATATTTGCGTGATTTTTTTCGTAAGGCTACTCCTATTCAGTTTGGTCCTTCCTGGAATTTTAGCAACTCAAATCCCATGTGGCATCTGTTAAGAACATTTTGGTGCAGAAACTACAAAAATTCTACGTCTCTTCATGGTGCGATGTATTCAATCTATCAAATCATTCACTCAGTCATTTCCACGAGCCAAGACTTTGCGATATGCTGCCACTTGTCACAATTTTGGTAATGATAGCAGCCGCAGAATGAATAAGGTCTGTGGGAGCTATGACCCAATAAACAATTGGCACATGTCATCTCCAAAATAACTCACAATAAGCAAGATCAAATATGAAAAAAAAGTCAAGTCCATCAAAATGACAAGACACAAATTAATTCCCAAAAGAACAAGGGTGATTTATGAACCCCATGATCCCATCTTTATGTGTATTTACATCCCTCGATGTCCACTCTATTCGAAGAGATAGACTTTTATGAAAAGAATCGGTTGTATTTTGATTTTTCTTTAAATCCTGATAAGGTATGTAGACTAGGTAGTAGCTTACTAGCTGACATTTTCTTACGCTTTTGATTCATAATTTAGATCGAAAAGACAGCTCACTAGAACTGAAGTAGCATTGTTAATTGTATAATTTGTATATATTAGAATTTAGTACATGTCAATATTAAGGAATTGAGAGGCAAAAAGAACAAGGCCATTGAGGAATTTGAAGAACATTCGGCATGTGTTGAACGGTGCAACGGTATTCAGAGTGCACGTTTGTTGGCATGATGTGCGTTCGACTTGCCACGTAGATGAGAGATTAATTACATTAGGACTGGTGTAAGAAAACAAATAAAAATGTTGGGAGTAGTGCCGATCAGGACAAAACATTTTTATTTTTAAAAAATAAAAGAATTAAAATTTAAAAAAAGCTTGTGAAATTTTGGGGTGGCTTAGGGCAAAGGGCGCTAGGGCTCCTTAGTGGATTTTTCCTTCCTTTAGTTTTGGTTGGGGAGAGAGAGTAGTCGCCGCCATGAGAAAGGGAGCTTCGAACTTGACCTGCACACCCACCAGACGTGAAGAAGGCATGGAGGAGGTTTTGGTTATTGTGGTAGTTGAAAAATGCGCAGGGTAAAGGAAAAATGCCTGAAGGAAACATGGTTTCACGCAATGCTTTGGCCAAAGTTTTTTGTACTCAAACTAATGTGCTTAGGGCACCTTTTTGACTGTTCAAAGAAATGCCTCACCAAATGTCATCTCATGGTATGCCATGGTCGCGGCCTGTGCCAACATTCTCCCAGCCTGCATCAAAACACAAACCCTTGACTTGCGTGGATAGCTACCAAAGCATAAAAAAAGAGAGGGATTATGTCAGATGTTGTAGTTGCAAATGCTTTAGTGGATGTTGTTACAGTGTTTGACCAAAGGAAAGAACGATACAACTTCTCATGGAATATGTTTGCAGCAGTGTACAGAAGACGTGGATCTCCTTGTGAGGCAGTCACGTTGTTTCACCGTATGCAGCAAATAGGGCTCCAACCCAATCAATTTACATTTGCAAGCGTACTTGTAGCCTGTGCCAAAATGGAAGCTTTGGAGTAGGGTATGATATCCATCAAAGCATAATGGAGAGAGGAATTTTGTCAGATGTTGTAGTTCCAACTGCCCTGGTAGACATGTATGCAAAATACAAAAGAATAGACAAAGCACATGTATTTTTTGACATAATACCCCCAAAAAAATGTGTTCTCCTGGACTACAATGGTAGTAGGATATGCACAAAATGGATTTGTTGAAAAGGCGTGTGAACTGTTTGATAGAATGCCTCAAAGAAATGTTGTCTCATGGAGTGCCATGATTGCAGGATATGCACATAATGGATTTGTTCAAAAGGCGTTAGAAACTTTCAAGCAACTACACTCACAGGTGAAGAGCCTCCCATTTGTTGCCAACATTCTCTCAGCCCGTGTGCAAGAATGGAGCCTTGTGCAAGCCCTAGAAAATTGTCATAACAAAATGGGAAACTTATTCTGTTGGAGCAACTTCAAGTGATCGGGAAGTTTTTGTGATGTTGTGAAGGTTAGATCGAGGTTCGTGAACTGGTTGACGAAGTGCCCAAGCGAGATGCTGAATTGAAGCCTGTGGGTTTGACTGATTCCGTTCCCCTTAGGCATGGTTCATCTCCCCTTACCTCTCATAATTCTTGTGCTTTAGTTCTCTATTGCAACTTAATAGAATTTTAAAATATTAGGATTATAATACAGTTAATTATTTTTTTATCAACTTGTTGCAAAATAATGAAATGTCGTGTCGTAACTCACGAAGTCAATTAACTCGTTTGCATTAAACCATGAATTTCCACCCTCATTCTGAGGTGATGTAGAAAAATTCCTACCCAACTGGATCGCTACAGTATTGTTTTATCGACCAGACGAAATTGACTTCCCAGTAATAATGTTGACCATCTTCCTGTTTAAATGGTTAATTTTTGCATTTTTAAGAGACTCATTAAGTACCCTTCGTAACTCTGAAAATGAGATGTTAAGCTTCATTTGTGTACCTTGTTACGTGAGGAGTCACCTTGACCTTTGGATTGACCCCGAACGAACATATGTGACCTTTTTAACGCTCTTATAGGAGCCCTGTTACACTGGTTCACAACAATAAAAAGCTGTTAAATCTAGAAAGTTGGCTTTCGTTTTGAATAACCATTTTAAACTTGGATATAAATTATTTCCTACCTTCGCAAACCTCTAGTGTTCTTACTAGACAATTGCATGGAACATTCAGTTTAGGGAAAAACACTTTTTTGGATATTTTGACGATGACATTTTGTAGGCCTCTGGACGCAGTTTGACAAGGTCAAACTGGACCAATTAGGATCGGTGGCTTCAGAAAATTTTGTCACCGTTCGAAGACTGTTTTCCAGTTCTGAGTTTCGTCAGTTTTATTGAATTCTCCTTGTATAGGGAAATTTGTAGGAAGTTTCTCATTGCGCGTTCATCAATCGAACGTCAATTTTGGAACATGGATTTCTGAGCCCTCGAGCTAACTTTTGTTCAATTTGCACTGGGCCAACTACGACCAGTGGCCTCGGAAAACTAGCCGCCAAACGTAAACCATTCACTTTTTCCCAATTCCGTCAGTTGCTATGAACTCTTGGTATATTTGAGGACACGTAGAAAGTTAATTGTGGTGTGCATTCTCATTGGAAGATGACTTTAGAAGCGGTTTCTTAGCCTCTAAGCCCATTTTGAACATTTTTGTAGCTAGTAAGAAAATATAAAAATAGAAAGTTGTGGGACCCTCGTCGGGTTGCCAAACCACGGTGGAAACTTTTAACACATGCAAATAACTGTTTAAAACTCTATAGTGTAACTTATTGTGTGAAATAGAACTTTTGACAAATGGTATTTTCTCTCTCTTCCCTTCTCTTTCTCTCTCCTGAGTTACAAAATGAAGTAAAATGAAATGTAATGAATACATGTCTCTAAACCTTTTATTTCGATTGCAAATTGTAATTATTATCATATGTAAATGGGAAACTGAAAAATGATAATTATGTTAGATTAGGGTGGATGCCATGCCAGTGAATTATCACTGATATCATGCTCACGTGGTTTTGCAGGATGAAAGAATGACGACAAAAAGGTGATGTGTAATTCATTTATTTATCTTTGTAATTTATATAGTTCATTGTTAAATGAATAAATGTATAATGTTGTCTCATGTTACAGACTGTTATATTTGATAATTTGTTGCTATGTATGAGATGCTAGTTTCAAGGACATCTAGGAAATGTGCATTTAATCATAGGTTAATTTGATTTATAGTACACCTGGTAAAAAGGTTTGATATTTATATAAGGTAAATGAATTTGAAGTAATATCTTGTAGTGCACATTTAGTGTTCAATAAATGATTAATGAGTCATCTTGTGCATTCATACCTTGTAAATGTAATAAAGAGATTTAATCGAAACACTCTACCCTTGTTCAATATCGGGGCATAACTTGTTTTTCATGTGTGATACTCCTTACCGTAGAAGACATTGAAAACCGTAGAATGAAATTAAACTCTACACTCGATGGAACCTCCTAGTTTGAGTAAACAAGAATCGAGAATGGGCTTATCGTCTTAGTCAATATGTTTAGTGACATTGTCTTCAACCTGTTTGATGGGAGCGACACAGTCAAACTTCACTTGGAGTATGTAGAGCTAACTCCTCCTTCGTAGCCTAGCAGACTACCTTGTCATCCGAAGATAGATTTAAAATTAAAGTTCTTCATAGAGTGAAATCCCTGTTGGATCCAGACGTCATAGATGGAGGTTGTGACTTAGTTGTTCTAGGTCTTAAACTCTTGTTATTGAACTCCTTAACTCCACTCAGCTAAATGTGTTACCTTGGTGTCTCTCAACATTACACCTTGGTCCTTTCTGAAGGTGGTTTAGCATAAAATTTTCCTCTTGCTTAAAACTCATATATAGTAGAGGGGTAGACCCTTAGGTGAAGTTGGGAATTGATCTAAACCTCAGTTGATTTGGATGTTAACTTAGGGTTCATGTGTAGCTTCAAGTCTCTTAATCATATATGTCTTCAAGAGGTTAGACAAACATTTCGTAACTCCTTTTACAAGACACTGCTAATAATAAGACCATAATGTGACGTAGAAAATAAAGCACATAAGAGTAAAAATGAGAGTTGAGGTTCAGAATAATGCCACTCTTGAAGACCTTATATGTCAATTAAAAATAGTCTTTTGTTTCAAAGAATATGAATTGCCTTGGTGTGATCAACCTTTGAGAAAACAAAATACATATATAAAACAAAATGGAACTCCTCAAGTCATTGAATTAGAATAACTATGGTAGGGAAATACCTATACCGTGATCGAAGAATGTTTTGGTAAAAAGCTATCTTGTATCTAAATCTCCGTTAAATCCTAATATCGCTATATGGACACCAAGTCACATTCACTTGAGTTGTAAGAGTAAAAAGGTAGACATTGAATATATGTTTCGAGAAGAAGATTCTTAACATAAGAACAAGATAATTACGTATTTTATACGCATTTGAATTATGCCAAATAAGTATGCAAGTTATGGAAAATTTTGTAAAGAATAAGAAGCCAACTTAAAATGGTCGAATTGTAATTTAAATGCGGAATGAACTTAAAGTTTCTGTAGGTGGAAAAAGGAAAAGTTATCCTTGTGCAATAATGTTCTTGGAGTGTTAATCTTAACTAAAATATAATTAAAGAAATGATGTGTTGAGGGTTCGCCATTCCAAAAGTCCTTCTCTTATGGTTGAGTCATTGCTAATAACCATTCATTGGGAAAAGTGTGGCATCGACATGCCTATGTTGTTTTCATGTGTCTATGTGAGTCGATGACTTATGTGATTGTTGTATGCGAGTCGAGTTTCTGTACTTGGAGCCCTTGCTGTGTTGTGTGTAGTGAGCAATGTACGTCAAGGAAAAAAGAAATAAAATAAAATTATCTTGGTATTTTACTGTTGTAATTGTGTGTGTAAAATGTGGGCACTACATATGGTATCAGAGCGGAGGTTCATGCTCTCGAACCTCTGGGGCAGATTGGAGTTGTGATGGTGTTACATGATGGTGGTGGATATTGGAAGAGTAATGTGATATATGCGTGATGTGAAATATGTCGTAATTGTGAAATTTTGAATGCACATGTTGTGCATGTCACTTAGTGCATATTTGTTATCATATTGATGTGCTTGTGATGAGAGTATTGACTCTCTTTTTTTCATGGATTCAATGAGGAATCCGTGTGTGATGTACCACCTTGTTGTTTGTGAACGGAATGTTATTGTGAATTGCAGAGGGTTAAAACATTTTGGCTTTATGTGATGTGAAGGTGTATTGATGTATTGCATGACATAATTGATGTAAAGTGAATCACATTTATCGTGATGTCATCACCATATTGTGATTAGTTGTGTGCATCATCGTGTTGTATTGCAATTGACTATATGTGTAAGGTTAGACATTGTGTTCCTCATACGTATAATTCATGTAATATGTGATGGTTCATGTCATGATTTAGGGGCATATGGTGAGTATGATCCCTAGTGTACAGTGATTGCACTTTGGGTGCAAGATGTGGTAATGTGATGTATCGTAACCCGTGAAAGTAATGATTGTGTTATACCCTGTATATAAATACCATGCGTAAGATTATGGTTAATGTGCATGAATCACCATTGTGTTAGTGATGTAGTTATGTGTATGTTGTGAACCTTACACTAGACGACCCTAAGGGGATAAACTGTCAAGAGTGTATGTGTGGAGAGAGGAGGCGTGGACCAGGTTTTCATAATCTTGAGCTGAGTACGAGTGAGGAAGTGGAGTCTTATATAGACTGAAAACCCACTTCTATCTGTTTAGTATACTTCGAGCTTTCTCAGTATATTGTGGGTGTGCACCACCTTAGGCTCAACTTATGCAACTAGTGTCCCCTTCTCTTTCCTATTGGATTGTTCATTGAATAATCCTATGTGATTTTGACTATGTTGATCCTTGTGGGAGTATGGAGGGATGAGTTAGGCAGAGGTGATGACAGTTACATTATTTGATATACTCATTTCTGGTTACATGTATATTTTACGAGCTGAGGCTCGATGTCTGAGTGCCAACAACTCGATGAGTACCCCTTTGGTGGCGGTATGAGGCCACATAGTGATTGTAATGTGCTATTTCTCTATACATATTTTTATTCGTAAATTGATCATTATCTCTTTTAGCTAGAACCAGCCATTTTCTTGATTGACATGTTCTTATATTTTGGGCATTTATTTGATTATTGCATTAACATTTGGATTTTGCACTAACCATGGCTAATTAGCCATTTTTTTTTCTTAGTTTTAAAACTTTCTTTTCATATTTAAAAGTTTTGTAGCCTAGCCCAAGGCTTTTGATTTTTCCACTTGGCATTTGAATGGATTGTTATGCTAGTTCTAATGTCGTAATGTGTTGGAATAGGGTCATGGGATTAACCATGGAGTGGTTGAACCTATGGACCCACTTCGTTGTATGGGGGTACGCCCCAAGGAGTTACAGATAACTAGTGGGTTGTTGAACCACGAGTTATTATGTCACTTGGGTTGGGGGTGACGGGGCTCTATGTGCCCAGGGCCATAGGGTGACCCGACCTCATTAAAAGGAGAAAGGAGATGGGCCTCTATGGTTGAGTGACCTGTTATTCTTTATGGCACTCTATGGTTGAGTGACCTGATATTCTTGATGGGGCTCTATGGTTGAGTGACCCGACTTGTTTTGACACTATGATTCTTTCTCTATGAGAGGTATATGGAGATTATTGGTGATGGTTTGGGAGGTATATGGAGTTGTTTTATGATACTTCAGGAGATATATGGAGTTATTTCTTGATATTTTGAGATGTGTGGAGTTGGTATAATGAGTTATGTGTAATCTTGTGAGTCTCGTTAGACATTGTTATGTTTGAGGCTTGACTCTTCCCTTGGTTGGTATGGACTATTGGATATTGTCTTGGCACTATGTTGGTACAGTCAGGGATTTCTTTGGGTCTTGTGATACTCGTTGTATATGTATCAGTGTGATGATTATGGTTGTCAGTCATATGTGTGTACTAGATCGATGTCTAGGACATAATTGTTGGAAATTATTTGCTATGTGGACTACTTGTTGTCATTCCATGGAGGAATTAAAGGTCTTGTGATGTGTTACAGTCATGAAAGTAGGTAGCAAGATGTCTCATGGGTTGTTTGTGTTGTGTTAAGTTTTGTGTGACATCTTGATGTTAGTTACTGTTGGGCACCCACAAACATAAGACAATTGAAAATTTCTAAACAATGAATATTATAATCTTGAGATAAGAAATATTGTAAAAGAAAATGCTAACTAAGTAATAAGGTAAAATGGAACTACCAATCTTCACAGAACCTTGAAAGTTAAAATTTCTACTTGATGTTCCTAGGGCCACCCCGTGACCATGATTTTGTGTCTGAAATCTTAACCTTAGAGCGTACCTTCACCCATATTTGTTCCTTGTTGCTACCATTTCTCTTTCTTCATTGTATGTCACATCGAGGACGATGCTTTCTTAAGGGGGGGAGAATGTAATGCCCCATGTTCGATGTAATGCTCTTGACGTGATGACCCTATTGCTAAGCATGGGAGAGTTGTGTGCATTGTTCCCTAGTTCTTGACATGATGACCGTGGAGTTTCTAAGCATGGGAGGGTTGTGTGCATCTCTTCGTTGTCACAATTGTCAACTTTGTCCTTGTTGCAGTGAAGATTTTACACCCTCCCTCTCCTTCTTTCCTTTTTGGGTCATTGTTGGCACCCCAAATGGTGGACCTGGTAGCATCATGGATGATTATCTGGTTAAAGGAAAATCTAGTTCTCACTTCTTCGAGTTTTCCTGGTTGTCGCCATTAATATGATTAATAATTATTATCATTATTTTAGCCATAAAATCATAAAAATAATGTTTATAATAATATTATAATTTAAATTATCGATTTACGGTCATTTGTCGAAATTTTTGTTATGTCGAAAATTTTATCACTATTGTTATGGTTTACCTTTAAGCTATTTATTTATTTTATTACTTCATCTTAGGGTTTTTATTTTTTAGTTAAAACAAACAAAAAATAAATAAATAAATAAAATAAAATATTTAAAATTAAAAATCCCATGATTTTTGGGGCGGTTAGGGCAAAGGGGGCTCCTTTGGGATTTTTTTTCTATCTTATTGATGAATGAAGACAAGCAGCCACCGCCATGGAGGAGGGGGGAAACTCTGAACCTATTTGCGTACCCACCATCTAGGTGTTGAGGAAGGTCATGTTTTCCATTAATGGACAGCAGGGACTTTTAGTTTTTGCGCAAACAATAAAGAATGGTGGGCATGAGTTGTTGAAAGCCAAGTTTTGGGTTGATGTGGTCTTTTGTTCTCCCTGGTAGGCACTATTAAAGATGCATGGGGTAGTATAGTAGTACTTGTGGTGATGTTGTTAGAGTGTTTGACCAAAGGAAAGAACGAGACAGCTTCTCATGGAATATGTTTGCAGCAGTGTATAGAAGACGTGGATTTCCTCGCGAGGCAGTCATGTTGTTTCACCGTATGCAACAAACAGGGCTCCAACCCAATCAGTTTACATTTTCCAGCGTACTTCTAGCCTGTGCCAAAATGGAAGCTTTGGAGCAAGGTATGATATCCATCAAAGCATAATGGAGAGAGAGGAATTTTGTCAGATGTTGTAGTTGCAATTGCCCTGGTAGACATGTATGAAAAATGCAGAAGAATAGACAAAGCACGTGTATTGTTTGACAAAATACCCCAAAAAAAATGTGTTCTCCTGGACTGCTTGAACTGTTTGATAGAATTCCTCAAAGAAATGGTCTCATAGCCATGAATGCAAGATATGCACAAAATGGATTTGTTGAAAAGGAATGTGAACTATTTGATAGAATGCCATGATTTCAAGATATGCACATAATGGATATGTTCAAAAGGCTTTAGAAACTTTCAAGCAACTACACTCGCAGGTGTAGAGCCTCTTGTTTGTTGCCAACATTCTCTCAGCCTGTGTGCAAGAATGGAGCCTTGTGCAGGCCCTAGAAAATTGTCAAAACATAATGGGAAACTTATTCTGTTGGAAAAACTTCAAGTGATCAGGAATTTTGTGTGATGTTGTGGAGGTTAGATCGAGGCTCGTGAACTGGTTGACGAAGTGCCCAAGTGAGATGTTGAATCTGAAGCCTGCGGGTTTGACCGAATCCATTCCTCCCAAGCATGGTTCATCTCCCCTTACCTCTCATAATTCTCATGCTTTAGTTCTCTGTTGAAACTTCATAGAATTTTAAAATATTAGGATTATAATACAGTTAATGTTTTTTATCAACTCGTTGCAAAATAATGAAATATCATGTCGTAACTCACGAAGTCAAAATAACTCATTTACATTAAACCATGAACTTCCACCCTCATTCTGAGGTGATTTAGAAAAATTCCTACCCAACTAGATCGCTACAATATTGTTTTATCGACCAGACAAAATTTACTTCCCAGTAATAAAGTTGATAATCTCCCTGTTTAAATAGTTAATTTTTGCATTTTTTAGAGACTCATTAAGTACCCTTCGTAACTCTGAAAATGAGATGTTAAGCTTCATTCGTGTACCTTGTTATGTGAGGAGTCACCTAGACCTTTGGTTTGACCCTGAATGAATATGTGTGATCTTTTTGACGCTCTTATAGGAGCCTTGTTACACTGTTTTGTAGTGGTAGGAAGTTGTTAAATCTAGAAAGTTGGCTTTCATTTTGAACCACCATTTGAAACCTAGATAGAGAAATTAATATCCGTCTTCGTAAACCTCTAGTGTTTTTACTAGACAATTGCATGGAACCTTCAATTTAGGGAAAGACACGTTTCTGGATAGTTTGACAATGACATTTTTTAGGCCTCTGGTTGTAGTTGGACAAGGTCAAACTAGATGAATTAGGACCAGTGGATTTAGAAAACTTATCATTGTTTGAAGATTGTTTTCTAGTTCTGATTTTCTTCAATTCTGTTGAACTCTCCTTATATAGGGAAATTTGAAGGAAGTTTCTTGTTGCGTGTTCATCCATCAAACATCAATTTTTGGACATGTTTTTTTTTTCTGAGCCCTCAAACTAACTTTTGTTCATTTGCAACTGGGTCAACTACGACCAGTGGCCCCAAAGAACTAGCCACCAAACGCAAACCGTTCGCTTTTTCCCAATTCCGTCAGTTGCTATGAACTCTTGGTATATCTGGGGACATGTAGAAAGTTAATCATGGTGTGTGTTCTCATCGGAAGATAACTTTTGGAAGTGGTTTCTTAGCCTCCGAGCCCGTTTTGAACGTTTTTTTGTAGCTAGTAAGAAAATGTAAAAATAGAAAGTTGTGGGACCCTCGTCGGGTTGCCAAACCACCGTGGAAACTTTTAACACATGCAAATAACTGTTTAAAACTCTATAGTGTAACTTGTTGTGTGAAATAGAACTTTTGACAAAATGGTGTTTTCTCTCTCTTCCCTTCTCTTTCTCTCTCCTAGGTTACAAAATGAAGTGAAAATGAAATGTAAGGAAAACATGTCTCTAAACCTTTAATTTCAATTGCAAATTGTAATTATTATCATATGTAAATGGGAAACTGAAAAATGATAATTATGTTAGATTAGGGTGGATGCCATGCCAACGAATTATCGTTGATATCATGCTCACATGGTTTTGCAGGATGAAAGAATGATGACGAAAAGGCGATGTGTAATTCATTTAATTATCTTTGTAATTTATATAGTTCATTGTTAAATGAATAAATGTATAATGTTGTCTCATGTTACAGACTATTATATTTGATAATTTTTTACTATGTATGAGATGCTAGTTTCAAGGACATCTAGGAAATGTGCATTTAATCATAGGTTCAATTTTGATTTATAGTACACCTGGTAAAAAGGTTTGATATTTATATAAGGTAAATGAATTTGAAGTAATATCTTGTAGTGCATATTTAGTGTTCAATAAATGATTAATGAGTCATCTTGTGCATTCATACTTTGTAAATGTAATAAAGAGATTAAACCGAAACACTCTACCCTTGTTCAATATCGGAGCATAACTTGTTTCCATGTGTGATACTCCTTACCGTAGAAGACATTGAAAACCGTAGAATGAAATTAAACTCTGCACTCGATGGAACCTCCTAGTTTGAGTAAACAAGAACCCGAGAATGGGCTTATCGTCTTAGTCAGTATGTTTAGTGACATTGTCTTAAACCTGTCTGATAGGAGCGACACAGTCAAACTTCTCTTGGATTATGTAGAGCTAACTCCTCCTTCGTAGCCTAGCGGACTACCTTGTCATCTGAAGATAGATTTAAAATTAAAGTTCTTCATAGAGTGAAATCCCTGTTGGATCCAGACGTCATAGATGGAGGTTGTGACTTAGTTGTTCTAGGTCTTAAACTCTTGTTATTGAACTCCTTAACTCCACTCAGCTAAATGTGTTACCTTGGTGTCTCTCAACATTACACCTTGGTCCTTTCTGAAGGTGGTTTAGCATAAAATTGTCCTCTCGCTTAAAACTCATATATAGTAGAGGGGTAGACCCTTAGGTGAAGTTGGGAATTGATCTAAACCTCAGTTGATTTGGATGTTAACTTAGGGTTCGTGTGTAGCTTCAAGTCTCTTAATCATATATGTCTTCAAGAGGTTAGATAAACATTTTGTAACTCCTTTTACAAGACAATGCTAATAATAAGACCATAATGTGACATAGAAAATAAAGCACATAAGAGTAAAAACGAGAGTTGAGGTTCAGAATAATGCCACTCTTGAAGACCTTATATCTCAATTAAAAATACTCTTTTGTTTCAAAGAATATGAATTGCCTTGGTGTTTCTAACCTTCGAGAAAACAAAATACATATATAAACCAAAATGGAATTTCACAAGTCATTGAAATAGAATAACTATGGTAGGGAAATACCTATACCGTGATCGAAGAATGTTTTGGTAAAAAGCTATCTTGTATCTAAATCTCCATTAAATCCTAATATCGCTATATGGACACCAAGTCACATTCACTTGAGTTGTAAGAGTAAAAAGGTAGACATTGAATATATGTTCGAGAAGAAGATTCTTAACATAAGAACAAGATAATTAAGTATTTTATATGCATTCAAATTATGCCAAATAAGTATGCAAGTTATGGAAAATTTTGTAAAGAATAAGAAGCCAACTTAAAAGGGTTCAAATTGTAATTTAACCGCATGGAATGAACTTCAAGAATCTGTAGGTGGCCAAACTGAGAAATTTATCCTTGTGCAATAATGTTCTTGGAATGTTAATCGTAACTAAAATACAATTAAAGAAATGATGTGTTGTGGGTTCGCCATCCTTGAAGTCATTTTTTTTGTGGTTGGGTCATTACTAGTAACCATTCATTGGGAAAAGTGTGGCATTGACATGCCTATGTTGTTTTCATGTGTCTATGTGAGTCGATGACTTATGTGATTGTTGTATGCATGTCGAGTTTCTTTTCTTGGGGTCCTTGTTGTGTTGTGTGTAGTGAGCAATGTTGTGCATAGAGACATTGACCTATTATTGTTATTTGGATGATTGTTTAGTGGCTCTAGTTGTAATCTAGATTAAATTTGTAGTTCTTCATGGGTTTAGTAAATATTGACATTTGACAATAGTTTTTCATGGATTTAATCATGTGAATACATATTTTTCATTATATAAGGGAATTGTTATCTCAATTTTGCCCCAGCAAAATTGATCAAACACAACCCTGTGTAGAAATAAATTCAAGGGATAGTTCCGCCGTACGAGCCCATGATTCAAATCCAACAAACAGGTTACAGACGAGCTGTAGAATGGAGGAGCAAGGTTGGGGAAGGAAGAAAACAATGTCAAAGAAAACTAGAGGCTCAAAGGAAAAGAAATGAAAAAAAAACTTGAAGTCTCCATGCTCTACGAATGATTCAGAACGAGCCCAAATTGGCTAAGTATGGGAGAATCAGCGGAAGCTTTCATGTGCCTCATCGACACATCTCCAAGGGCTAAACTCAAAAAGCATAGTCAAATGAGTGCGGAGATTCCACGTGCCCCAGGCCCGAAAAAGGATAGATCTGGCCGTTGAAAATTCCAAACAAGTGGAAAGAAACACGTGTTAGCTCGATGCAATTTCAAGATGAGATCCCAAGGCAGAGACTCAAACTTGTGCCATCCCTCCACATGGCCAGGGGTCAATAGAGGTCAAATTCAAAGCGGGCTCAAATCAGTTAAGTATAAGAGTACAGGTGGAAGGTGCCACGTGTCTTAACGGCACACATTCAAAGGCACGACCCAAAGTGAAGACTCAAATGAGCGCAAGGCTTCCATGTGTAAGCTCGGCACATCTTTAAAGATAGATCTAAAACTGGGTCCCTAAATGAGCGCCAACCCTCCACATGGCCATGTTCCAAGTAAAAGTCGGAAGGCAGGTCACCAGATGTAATTATAACTTGTGGGTTTTGTTCCCAAGAGACATAAAATATAAAAATGAGTCATCCCTCTGCCGATGCCCGAGGAGACACGTGTCAGACCTGTTGTCCATTTGTATATTATGTACAGTGTTTCTGCCTTTTGCTTTTGGTGTGTTTCCCTTCTGTTGTGTGTGTGTTGCCCTTGTATTGGTTTGTCCTTGACTCTGTTTGCCCAATGGATAAGGCACTGGTCTGCTTCACCGAGTTGTCTAAGCTCTTGCCTTGTCTCATTCCATGAATTTGCACCAAGTCATCCCCAGAAGGAGCCAGCTGTTGTCCACTCAAAATTCCCTGCTCTATCAAAGGTAAATTTTCAAAATTTTGAGTCTAAATGTCTTTTCTGTCAAGCTGGTGGTGTGAAAAAAGTCTTGGAAGTCAAAAAAAAAAAATCTTAGTTTTGGGTCATTTTGTAAGTATTTCGGGCTTGTCACACTTTTTTGTCCCGGTTGTCCCAAGTACAAAAGTGTAAGTTGTTCTCCGACCGGTCGAAATCCCCGAAATTGTCCTATCTTCGGGCCCGTCGGAAGTTTTTGTTCCATGTGTCCCGAAAGCTTTTGTGCAAGTCGTTCCAATTTCGGCCGAACCATCCGAACCGCGTACTTCGCACTTTTCTGTCCCAAATGTCCCAAATCAAAAAGCGCAATCTGTCCCATTTTCGGCCGAAACCTCCGAAATTGTCCCATTTCGGGCCCGTCGGATATTCTTGTCCCAAGTGTCCCAAAACTTTTGTGCACGTTGTTCCATTTTCGGCCGAAATTCCCGAGTCGCGCACTTCGCACTTTTCTGTCCCAAATGTCCCAAATCAAAAAGTGCGCTCTGTTCCAATTTCGCCCGAACCGGCCGAGTCGCGTACTTCGGAACTTTTCATCCCAAATGTCCCAAAATGCATTTGTGCGTCCTCTCCCCGTTTCACCCGAATCGACCGAGCCGCGTGTTTCGCGCATTCGCGTCTCACATGTCCCAAGTGAACCTAATGCAATTCATACTTAGTTTTTCCCGCTCGACCCGAATGTGCTAAATTTGAATTTAAGTTGCGAGGATCAAATTCAAGAAGCAGTTACGAAGGACAAATTTCAAGACGCCAGTTACACCAGTTTTCAGAGATATCCATCGTCATCTTCAAGACGAAACGTCTGGTGTGTCCCTCGTGGCAAAGACATGGCTCAGACGTGGAAGAAATTCAAGAAGCGGTTTCTGAAGACGGTGGGTCCTTCTCAATGACTGTCCACCTGTCTCCTTCTTCATTCTTTCTCTCTTCTCGCCATTCCTTCCGTATTCCTTGTAATTGGTTAAGGTATTGCGTTTGGCATTCCTTAACGATTCTCTAGTTAAAAGAAACGGTTACAAGACGTAACTGAAATTTGTAATCTATATAATGGTCTTTACACGCCATTTCGCAGAGGAGGAAGAACTTGGATATTTGCTGAAAGTGTAAATAGATCTTAAAGAAATCAATACAAAAGGGCTTTCCGTTCTTTGTCTATCTGATTCTTGTTGTCTCTGTGTTTTCCTTTAATATTGTGAAGATCATTTTGTTCCTAACTCGTTTAGTCTCTCTGATTGCATACTGTTCAGTTTTGCAAGTACAGTGATCTTGTACAACCAAGAAGGAACTTTGTGTCCTTGATTAACAAATCTGAAGAAGGTTATTTACGGAACTTTGTGTCTTTAAATTTAATCCCATTCAGCTAATGCAAATGATCTTGTCTTAAATCCTTTGAAGCTTCGCATACACGAAGAATTATTCTGCTATCTATAATTCTGAATGTTGCTATTCTGCTCATCTTCTTATTCCCCTTCCTCAGTCCTGGCGTAACTGATGATCCTTGTGGAAAACACTTTCGTAATATCCAAGTTTGACCATAAAATAATGTTATGTGTATTTGTAAATAAGTTCATTTCAGAATAAGGGAACCTCTCCCATTAAAGAGGAGGGACTTCTTGTCCCCTGACTGTTGCTCTTCGAAAAAGTCCTATTTGAAAACCAACAGTTTTTGGCGACTCCGCTGGGGAAAATCGCTTTCCAGTACTATAATTTTTCGATCATCCTTTGATCTGGCGACTCCGCGTTTCACTCAAGGGAGAAGGGCCCTTGGTATCGAAGATTCTCAGTTTCAGCTTTTGGAGCAACAGGGTTTTCCTTTCCCTTCAAATAGAAGAACTCGTTCAACAAGCACTCCACCTGTTCGAGAAAGAAGTCCTTCAGAGCCTGCTAGTCCTAATCTACAAGCTTTAATCCTTGCTGGTGTTACAGTTCCCCTCCGAACCGTATTTCCAAGAAGAATGGCACAAGTACCATGGGGTCAACATGTTGGGCCTCTGGCCCTCACTCAGCCTTTGCATGAGTTACCTAGAGGTAACCGAAAGAACTTCCCCAAATTCAAAGGCGACGGCAAAGTGCACCCTGAAGAGCATATTGCAGCCTTCATAGTTGCGTGTGGAGTCTTGGGGGTTGAACATGAAGACGTCTCAGTAAGACTGTTCGTCAAGACGTTACAGGACAATGCTGCTGACTAGTTCTATCACCTTCCAGCTGGTGCCATCATCGACTGGAATACCATGAGAACTCAGTTCGAAAGTCGTTTCAAGCCAGCAGAAGATGTGCATGCACTGCTTGCCCAGATTTCTCAAATAAAGAAAGATCCATCGGAACCCATGAGAGAATTTGTGGCTCGATTCAACAGACTGATCAAAAAAATTCCTGTGAATACTCGGCCGGTTGATCAAATCCAAAAATGTTTCTTTTTGAATGCCCAAACGCCTAAAGTCAGTTATGCTCTAAGAAGGGCTAATCTTGGAACGTTAATTCTGGATCAAGAACTGGCTGTTAGTGTCGAGGATGACCTAATCATGTCAGGGAAGTTGAAGAGAGATCCTCCCAAATCCAAATCTGCTGCTTCTTCCTCTTCCACCTCTGGACTCAATACTGATCCATTAGTCCAGAAACTTGCAAACGATCTAGTAGCCATAAAGAAACAATTAGCTCAGCATGCACCGTATGCAGATGTTCCGAGAAGAAATTTTCAACCCAGAAACCGTTTGCCAGCTCCCCACACAAGATTGGCACTTGAAGGACCTCCCGTCAAAGTTCCTGTGAATGCAACTTGCGAGGTCGAAGAACCAGAAGATGACAATGAAGCTTGTGAGGAGTTCCTGGAGGAATTTGATGATGAGGCAGAAGAACCTGAGAGATCTCGAGTCAATTTCTTTACCACTGAAGGCATTGATGATGCAGATGACTATGATGAAGTGGTAGCAGATATGAACAGCGAATCCTTCGCTGTCATGACTCGGGAACAGACACATCAGAGGGAAAAGGTGACACAACCCCTGAAGAAGTACAAAGAGCAGCCTGCAACTATTCCTGTAATTGCCAGAAGAGGATCTCCTATTCCTACCTCATCTGCTCCAAAGGTAAGTACTGCCAATCCTACCCCTAAAGTTACTTCTTCTTCTTTTTCTCCTAGGGTTGATAAGCCTAAGATTCCAAATGATGATGGACCATCCACCTCTGGATCCTTTGACATTGTAGATCATTTAAAAAGGACCAAAGTTCAGATTTCAGAGGCTGAATATTACCAAACCCATCCAAAAGCTTTTGCCAAGATGATCCAATTTGTAAATTCCCATTCCAAGACCACCTCCAAAGGCCTTTTGCCCACACCTCCTTCTGCACCACAGCCCAGTCTAGTAGCTGCTGTCACCTCACCTGGTGACAAGATCAAGCCTTTCTATGTAACACTCCTTATAGCTGGCCACAGGCTCAGTAACTGTGTCATAGATTCCGGAGCCTCAGATAATGTGATGCCCGCCAAAGTAGCTCATGCTTTAGGCTTGACCCTTACTCGTACTTATGGATCTTGCTACTCCATGGAAAGTAAGGAAGTACCTTTGGTGGGAAGGATTAAAGATGCACAAGTGGCTTTTGCTGCTTTACCTGAAAAGAAGGTCTTGGCTACCATACTAGTAGCAGACATTCCTCCTTCCTATGGAATGTTGCTAAGCAGAAACTTCTGTAAAGATGTGGGTGGAGAGATTCAAATGGATTGGTCACACGCTCTCATACCTGTCCATGGACAAATGAAGAAGCTACTACTTGAGAAGCAGTCCGAGTACATTGTGCAGAAGACAGATGATCCTAGAGCACAAATACTCTATGAGGATAGGGGCCATGGTAATTACATGATTTTGTCCCCCGATGAAATCCAACCCTGCAAAATATCACCTAAGGATCCCAATGGTGTCTGGATTTTAGAATTTGATGGCAGTTGTTCCTCGGCTGGTTCTGGAGCTGGTGTTCTGTTAATATCACCTGAGGGCTGCCTGTACCCCTTTTCATTCAAATTACAGTTCGAGAACACTAACAATACGGCAGAGTATGAGGCTCTCATCCTTGGACTGCAAGTGGCCAAAGAACGAGGTGTAAAAAACCTTTTGGCTCGTGGTGATGCAGAGCTGATTGTGAAGCAAGTCAGAAGCCTGTTTCAGGTAAAGAACGGGAGGCTGAAGCATTATCGGAATCAGGTTTGGGATTCAATTGAATTCCTTGATGCCTTCTCCATTGAAGCAATTCCCAGAGAAAAGAACAGCAGAGCTGATTCACTGGCTGTCTCAGGGTCACTATTGATTCCTCATCCTGAATTTTCTCAGGATAAGTTCACTATTGAGATGGTCCACCGACCTAGTGTCCCTGACAATACTAATAACTGGCAAGTCTTCAACGACGACCAGCATTTGCTTTCCTTCCTGAAGCTCAAGGGCAATTTTGAACAACTGTATTTCGAAGGAAGTGACAACCTGCCTCGTGAGAGCATGTCTTCTGACCAAGCCGTCACCCAAGAAGAAGAAACTGATCAGGTAGTGTGCATTAAGCTTAAAGGAAATAAGATTCCCAAAGGTTTGGTGAGTTTGGAGGAGTTGTTTGATAAACATGACAGATACGTGAGATCCAAAGTTTCCACTGGACCTCAGCAATCAGCTGAGTATGATAAAATTGATATTGGGAGTTCTGATGACCCGAAGCTGGTAAATATCAGAAAGTGTTGCACATCAGATGAAAGGAAAAGAGCAATTGACCTTCTAAGGAAATACAAGGATGTGCTTGCTTATTCTTATGAAGATCTAAAAGCCTTCAAGCCAAAGGAAATGCAGCACTCTATCCCTCTCAAGCCAGGAATCAAGCCTTTCAAGCAGAAGCAGAGGCAGTACAACCCAAAGATAGCTGACACCATATTTCAGGAGATTCAGAAACTGCTAAAGGCTAAAATCATCTTCCCCATTCACCATTCGACTTGGATTGCAAACATTGTACCTGTTAGGAAGAAGAATGGTGAGATCCGCATCTGTGTTGATTTCAGGAACCTGAATCAGGCCTCTCTGAAAGATAACTACCCTCTGCCTATGATGGATCAGATTTTGCAAGCGGTAACAGGCTCTGAGATGTTATCTATGCTTGATGGCTTTTCTGGATACAATCAGGTAGAGGTCGATACTGCTGATCAACATAAGACAACCTTCACAACTCCTTGGGGTACCTTTGCCTACAAGAGAATGCCTTTTGGGCTGATTAATGCCGGTGCCACCTTCTAGAGAGCTATGGATCTGGCTTTTGGAAGCTTGAAAGGAAAATGCATAGTCATATACCTTGATGACCTGATAGTGTTCTCAAAGACGAGAGCGGATCACTTCGACCACTTGGAAGCAGTTCTGCAAAGATGCCGAGAGCATGGGATTTCCTTAAATCCTAAAAAATCTGTCTTCTGTGTTACAGAGGGAAAGCTATTAGGACACATTGTCTCAAAGGATGGCATCAAGATTGATCCTGAACGAGTTCAAGCCATCCAACAGATTCCTCTCCCTACTAGTAAAAAGGGCGTGCATTCCTTTTTCGGTAAGATCAATTTTCTAAGAAGATTCATCCCTGATTTTGCTGAATTAACTTTGAATATTTCTCAGATGATGAAAGGAAAGCAAGCATTTGGTTGGTCTTCTGAAGGAAAGGAATCCTTTGAGGGTATCAAGAAAGCTATTGCTAAAACTCCAGTTTTGGCCTGCCCTGATTTCAGCAAGGATTTCATTATCTACTGCTACGCTACAGATAGTACTCTGGCTGCTGTCTTAACCCAGGAGGATTCTGATAAACATGAGCTACCAATTGCCTTCATGAGCTATATCCTGAAGAACCATGAGCTAAAGTACACCATGATGGAGAAGCATGCCTTTGCAGTAGTCAAAGCTGTCAAGCAGTTCCGTTTCTATATTCTCAACTCTCACTCCACGGTGCTGGTCCCAGATACGACTGTAAAGTCAATTCTCACGCAACAAGAATTTGGATCCAAGAGGGGAAACTGGGTGGCTAAGGTCCAGGAGTATGACCTTGATATCAAGCCAACCAAGCTGGTTCGGGGAAAAGGTCTTTGCGAGCTCATTGCTGAAGGAGTCCAACATGAGTTATTGGAGAAGAAAGCTGACCTTCCTACTGTTCTGTTCCTGAGTTCAGTTGATGAATGGTATGCCGACATCGCTCATTTTCTCACCTACGGGGAATGCCCCTCTCATTTAACTGCTAAAGAAAAGAGGACTGTTAAATTGAGATCAGCACAATATGTATTGTGGGAAAATGCCTTGTTCAAGCGTGGTTTGGATGGGAGATTTCTGAAGTGTGTAGACAAGGAACAACAGAGAAAGTTGCTCTCAGCTTTTCATGATCAGGCATGTGGAGGGCACTATTCATCAACAGTCACAGCTCATAAGATACTCCGTGGAGGGTATTACTGACCTTCCTTGTTCAAAGATGCATCCAAGTGGGTGGATAAATGTGAGGCCTGTCAGACTTTCGTGGGAAGACCTAAGTTGGCTTCTTTGCCTCTCAAGCCAGTTGTGATTGAGGAACCTTTCCAACAGTGGGGTCTGGACTTCATTGGTGCACTCAACCCTGTTTCTAGCGCTGGACACACTCATGTGCTAACTGCTACTGACTACTTCACCAAGTGGGTGGAAGCTATTCCAGTCAAGAGCACCACTTCCGAAGTAGTATGCAACTTCATTAAAGAGAACATCTTGGTTAGGTATGGTGTACCTAACAAGATTGTAACAGATAATGCCTCAAACTTCTCCTCAACTGAGATAATGGATTTCTGCTACGGGTATGGCATCTCTCTGGCTCATTCTTCAGATTATTATCCCCAGGGAAATGGACAAGCAGAATCTACCAACAAGAATCTGGTGACTATCATAAGGAAGTTGGTCAATGAATCTCAGAGAAACTGGCATAAGAAACTTTACGATGCTCTTTGGGCAGACAGGATCACACCTAAAAGAGCCATTGGAATGTCCCCCTTTCAAATAGTGTATGGAGTAGAGGCTCAATTGCCAGTGACAGTGGAACTACCAGCCTTGCACCTGATGAAGGCCATTGAAGACAATAGTTTCAGTGATGCTCTGGACAAAAGGATCATGTATCTGCTCAAACTGAACGAGGATAGAGTGGAGGTTGCTGACAGAATAGCTGCCCACCAGCAGAAGGTGAAGATTCTCTTTGATAAGAAAGCTAGGAGCAGAGAGTTCCAAGTTGGTGATACCGTGCTGTTGTGGGACAAAAGACACGAACCTCGTGGTAGCCACGGAAAATTTGATTCTCTATGGCTTGGACCTTTCAAGATAAGGCACTTTGCTGGTAAGAACTCTTTCTATCTTGATTACATGGACGGTTCCCCCCTCCCACTTCCTTACAGTGGGCAGTATCTCAAGTTGTTCAAGTCCTAGGTGACTAGGGAGTCCCTTTGTATATTATGTACAGTGTTTCTGCCTTTTGCTTTTGGTGTGTTTCCCTTCTGTTGTGTGTGTGTTGCCCTTGTATTGGTTTGTCCTTGACTCCGTTTGCCCAATGGATAAGGCACTGGTCTGCTTCACCGAGTTGTCTAAGTTCTTGCCTTGTCTCATTCCATGAATTTGCACCAAGTCATCCCCAGAAGGAGCCAGCTGTTGTCCACTCAAAATTCCCTGCTCTGTCAAAGGTAAATTTTCAAAATTTTGAGTCTAAATGTCTTTTCTGTCAAGCTGGTGGTGTGAAAAAAGTCTTGGAAGTCAAAAAAAAAAAATCTTAGTTTTGGGTCATTTTGTAAGTATTTCGGGCCTGTCGCACTTTTTTGTCCCGATTGTCCCAAGTACAAAAGTGCAAGTTGTTCTCCGACCGGCCGAAATCCCCGAAATTGTCCTATCTTCGGGCCCGTCGGAAGTTTTTGTTCCATGTGTCCCGAAAGCTTTTGTGCAAGTCGTTCCAATTTCGGCCGAACCATCCGAACCGCGTACTTCGCACTTTTCTGTCCCAAATGTCCCAAATCAAAAAGCGCAATCTGTCCCATTTTCGGCCGAAACCTCCGAAATTGTCCCATTTCGGGCCCGTCGGATATTCTTGTCCCAAGTGTCCCAAAACTTTTGTGCACGTTGTTCCATTTTCGGCCGAAATTCCCGAGTCGCGCACTTCGCACTTTTCTGTCCCAAATGTCCCAAATCAAAAAGTGCGCTCTGTTCCAATTTCGCCCGAACCGGCCGAGTCGCATACTTCGGAACTTTTCATCCCAAATGTCCCAAAATGCATTTGTGCGTCCTCTCCCCGTTTCACCTGAATCGACCGAGCCGCGTGTTTCGTGCATTCGCGTCTCACATGTCCCAAGTGAACCTAATGCAATTCATACTTAGTTTTTCCCGCTCGACCCGAATGTGCTAAATTTGAATTTAAGTTGCGAGGATCAAATTCAAGAAGCAGTTACGAAGGACAAATTTCAAGACGCCAGTTACACCAGTTTTCAGAGATATCCATCGTCATCTTCAAGACGAAACGTCTGGTGTGTCCCTCGTGGCAAAGACATGGCTCAGACGTGGAAGAAATTCAAGAAGCGGTTTCTGAAGACGGTGGGTCCTTCTCAATGACTGTCCACCTGTCTCCTTCTTCATTCTTTCTCTCTTCTCGCCATTCCTTCCGTATTCCTTGTAATTGGTTAAGGTATTGCGTTTGGCATTCCTTAACGATTCTCTAGTTAAAAGAAACGGTTACAAGACGTAACTGAAATTTGTAATCTATATAATGGTCTTTACACGCCATTTCGCAGAGGAGGAAGAACCTGGATATTTGCTGAAAGTGTAAATAGATCTTAAAGAAATCAATACAAAAGGGCTTTCCGTTCTTTGTCTATCTGATTCTTGTTGTCTCTGTGTTTTCCTTTAATATTGTGAAGATCATTTTGTTCCTAACTCGTTTAGTCTCTCTGATTGCATACTGTTCAGTTTTGCAAGTACAGTGATCTTGTACAACCAAGAAGGAACTTTGTGTCCTTGATTAACAAATCTGAAGAAGGTTATTTACGGAACTTTGTGTCTTTAAATTTAATCCCATTCAACTAATGCAAATGATCTTGTCTTAAATCCTTTGAAGCTTCGCATACACGAAGAATTATTCTGCTATCTATAATTCTGAATGTTGCTATTCTGCTCATCTTCTTATTCCCCTTCCTCAGTCCTGGCGTAACTGATGATCCTTGTGCAAAACACTTTCGTAATATCCAAGTTTGACCATAAAATAATGTTCTGTGTATTTGTAAATAAGTTCGTTTTAGAATAAGGGAACCTCTCCCATTAAAGAGGAGGGACTTCTTGTCCCCTGACTGTTGCTCTTCGAAAAGGTCCTATTTGAAAACCAACAAGACCCAAATTGCATGCAGGTCGGTGGGCCTTGAAGTGTTTTTTTTCCTAAATGAAAAATGTGGACCGGCGGGCCCGAAGATGGTTTTTTGTCCAAAAAAGTATTGCGGGGCTACGGGGTAAATTTTGTTTTTTTGTATTTTTGTGCCAAAAGGGGCAAAGTGAATTTCGGGCCCACATACCCGTTTTGCTAATTAGTTTCTATCATTTTTTGTACGGGCCCAATTCAAATATTCAAATGGGCATATCTTCCAATCCAGTGCCTGAGATCCAACAAATTTGGCATCATTGGAGAGATCTCGACCTCGTCTATGCCATGGAGATTTGAAACTTTAATTTTAATGAGGTGAGGTGGATAAAAAATGGAAAATGTCTTCGTGCTATTAATGAAGGGTCCGATTTCTCCAACAACCAGGTCATATTCAATCTGATCCGCCGTTCTTCCTCCTTCAATGTGCCGAACAAGTAATTGAGGTAGATTTGACAGATTGTGGGTGGATTTACAAGGGCATTGATGGCCGGTAGCTGAGTTTCAAATTAGTTTTCCCACCTCTCTCCTTCTTCTCTGTGTGTCGAATCTATAAAAGTAGGGGTGGGGCTCATTGTAAAGGGTTGGACAATTTTGTTTTGCACCCTCCCTTCTTCCCTTGTCTGTAAGAGAATTTTTGGAGCTTTCGAACCTCCCATTCGAGTTGTAATACAAATTTTTACCTCTTGACTAGTGTACTGTATCAACTCTGGAGCAATAATATATGTCTGTGGATGATTCTCAACCCTTTCATGTGTTCATTATTTCCTTCTGATCTCTCATTATAGTTCAGTTATCCGTGCATGGTAGTAGTATTACATTTTTATGGTCTGTGTTTAATTGAAAAATAGGTGTTTAACATTCCTTTGGTGCATCACCTCGTTAGCTTAGGCTTATTTTCTTGTATCTTCTCAACCCTGTCTCCTTGGTAAGATAGAGTAGGCTTAGAGTAAATCCTCTACAAATTTATTTGTATGCACCTGAACAGAGGTATAGGAACCGGCCTTAATCCGGAGAGTTCTCTCAACTCGCAAGGACCCACACTTTGAGAGATGCTCCATGTTGTGCAATCACGGTGACAGTCTCAACCCATCTGGTTGGATACATTTAGGGGTGCAGTGATTCTACACTAACAGTTTTGGTACGCCCGATGGGACAAAGAGGTCTCCATCTTTATTGTAGCAAGACTGATGTGCACTTGCTGTAATTTTAGCTTTTAAGAAGCTTTGAAGTTATACATCCGGTGACTCCAAAAGGCCAGAATCCACTAGTTTCAACAGTCCAAGCTTGTCAAGTTTATGAGAAGAATACAAACAAGGTTAAGAACCAGAGAGGATGGACTATTTGTCTATCCGTACTTGTCCCCAGAAAGAGGAAGAGAGGGGAGAAGATCCCAGAGGTCTCCATCTCCACCAAACAGAATCTTGTCAACACCTCCACCAAGTAGGCCATTCATTCAATCAACAAGGGTTCTCAGGCCAATCATAATGGCACAACCACCCAACCCCTATGTCGACTTCATTGGTAGCAGCCCACTCACTCTCAATGCACAAAATCCAGTCCCGGTTGTAGCATTAAAGAGCATTCCCCATTTCACTGGAGAGAACCATACTTCTCCTAGTGACCACATTCAAGACATTGCAAATGTTTGTGCAATTCATGATATCATTGAGATGGACATTGCAGTCAAGTTGTTAGCTTCTTCACTTAAGGGTAAAGCTTCACGATGGTTAAGGAGTTTAACAGTAGGCTCTATTCAGACTTGGGACCATCTATACAGAGCTCTTCACAACTAATTTGGAGAGAAGGGGGATATTCTATCCTTGTTGGGGCATTTGACATCCATCAAGAGGGATCCTAATGAGAACTTGATAGATTTCAAAGGACATGGGATAGGATTCCATTGGCTATAAGGCCCACAAATGAAGGTGCTTTCTTATACTTTCTTAGAGCTCTAAATTCCTATATTGCTTTAATGATTCAATCAATGGGAGGCACCACCTTACTTGCTACCTATAACATTTCCATAAGAGGTGAAAATTGTTTAATCCATGCTAGTAAACCTGCTCCTAGGCCACCTATGCCTCTATACCCAGAACTAGGAGATCCAAGCACTGGCAAGACACCCACATTAGCTCCTATACCTACTCCTAGGAATTAGAGTTCAGCTGAAGCCTCCACCTCATCTTCTAACACTTAATAAGAGCTTCAAGAGTTTATGAAACAACTGTAGAACCTAGAGAATGAGCTAGTGAATATCAAAAGGCAGCAAGCTCAGAGTTATCGACCACATCAACCTCAAACTCGGTATCAGGCTAAACCCTCATATCAGCAAAATAGACAACCAGCTCAAGCTACAAATTAGAACCCGAACCAAGGACAACCTCAAGCTGCTAAGCCTTTCTAGTCATATGATCCAAACACAACTTTGACATCAAGGGCCTTGGTTCCAACACAAAACAACATGACACAATAATATGACTGGTGTTTCCCATGCAATCAACCCCATAACCAATCAATGTGTTTTAATGGTGCATTAAATGAGGGCTTGATGGTACAGACCATTGGTGCGTCCCAAGATTCTGGTCAAGAAGAAAATCAATAGCAAGAAACCCAAAAAGAGGGACCTCCAAGTGAGACTATGCTTGTCAATTGGAATGTTGAAGACTTCTATGGAATTAACCAAATTCCTTTTCAAAGTGTAACTGCCAATACATAGTCCAAAAAAAGGAATATGGGAGAAGGAAAATCACCAAACTCAGGTAATCCTCAACCCTCTATTATCCCACAAGGTGTTGGCACTCAAAGTGTAATTCCCAATATGAAGAGTTAGCCCAAGCCACCTTCCAAAGCCATTTAGCCACTGGTTGTAATGACCCAAGTCCAAGAGAAAAATGTACCTAGAAAGGGGCAACAAAAAGATGGCTCAACTCAATTTAACATCATTGAACAAAGGAAGAAGACAAATGTGAATATTTCAATATGGGATTCATTGGCTATCCCAGGGTAGAGAGACATGTTGTAGGCTGCTATGGCCAATTGGTCAAGCTCAAATCAACCCCCTAACCAACAAGAGAAAGTGTTTACTAATGCGGTTTAGCCTGAGGAAACCCATGGAGGAAAAAAAGGTAAGAATATGAATCCCCCTCCATTATATGTTTCATTGATCATTGGACACAAATTGGTACATAATTACATGATTGATTCGGGGGCAAGTAGCTTTGTAATGCTAAAACAAATAGCTGATCAGCTAGGTCTTCAATATGAAGTCATCTCTAGGGGTGCAGTAAAATTGGAAGGGACATCAATAACAATGGTTGGAGTCATCAAGGATCTGAGCCTCACACTGCATGCCTGCCATAATGTGACCGTATTACAAAATGTATCAGTCATAGACTTTCTGCCACATTTTGTATTGTGTTTTTCAAGAGACTTCACCGCTAAAATTGGAGGCTATTTGTCTGCTGATTGGTCACACATGATTTTTAGAACAAGGTATGGAGCTAAGGAAACGATTAGATCTCAGCTCATTGTAGATTACCATATTGAGTCTTATGTACCTAGACCGATCAATGCCAATTGTTCAGCCTTTGATTAGGAGGACCTCTTAAGCACTTGTGAAGAAGATACCAAGGTTGGGTGTATCCCATACTTGACCCTCAATGAGTGGGTGAACAAGAGGCGTGATTTTGACCCCTATAAGGAGATGGAGGAATATGAGCTAGGAGTCTACTATTTCCATGAGGAGGATCATCCTATTCCTGCCATCGTTAAGCTAGACCACAAAGATGATAATGAGGTATGATAGTTATTCTTTGATGAATCAAGAAGTAGACAAGGAGCCAGAGGAGAAGCTATGCTTGTCTCACCTCAAGGTATGAAATATTACTCAACTTTTCGTTTCCAATTTTCCTATTCAAACAATATAGTGGAGTATGAATCTTTGATCTATGGACTACATTGGGCAAGGAAAAGAGGAATCACGAACTTGCAAGTGTTTGGCGACAGTGAACTAGTTGCTAATCAGGTCCGAGGAAAAAATGCTACCAAGAATGACCTGTTAAAGAGATACAAGAACTGGGTATGGGACCTCATTGAGGACTTTGAAGCATTCAACATTAATTCCATCTCGAGGAAGAAGAATGAAGCAACAGATAGATTAGTAGTAATTGGGGAAGCCTTTGATGTTGTGGAGAGTATTAAGAGTGATAAATATCAGCCATATATCAAAGTGGTTATGAGACCAGCTTTCCCTGATAATAATACAAGCTAGCAGGTCTTCGAGAATGACAAGCAAATTGTCAACTTTCTTCAAGAAGAAGCTGAGTTCTCCTCCAGGAACTAAGACAAAATGGAATAGCAGTATGGTGATCAAGTGGTGAAGCTGAGAACCAACAAACTACCAAAGGGTCTTATCACTTTAGAATCAATATTAAACCCAAATGACCAATTCCTAAAGGAGAAGGTAAATATTCAGGTAAAGGGTGAAGATTGAGAGCCCATTTTCATAGAAGAAGGCAAAATGTTACAGATTGGCAAGGTAAGCACTCAACAAGAAAAATATGAATTTATTCAACTTTTCCAAGAATTCCCAGATGTCTTTGCCTACACCTATAAATATTTAAGAGGTTTCAAGCCAAAGCTGGTAGATCACACTATCGAGCTAGATCCAAGATCTAAGCCTTTCAAACAGAAGTAAAGGCCAGTAAATCCTCACATTGAGCCTCTCATGAGAAAATAATTGAACAAGCTAATTGAGGCCAACATCATCTTCCCTATCAATAACTAAAGTTGGGTTGAAAATTTGGTGCTTGTAAGGAAAAGAAATGGAGAAATTAAACTCTGTGTGGACTTTCATGATCTGAACAGAGCATCACTCAAGGATAATTATCCACTTCCATCAATGGAACAAATCCTACAGGTTATAGTTAGCTCTAAGAGGTTTTCACTGGTAGATGGGTACTTGGGCTATAACCAGATAATGGTGAAGGAGGAAGACTAGTTTAAGACAACCTTCACCACCAAATGGGGAACATATGCTTATAAGAAGATACCATTTGGACTGTCAAAATTTGGAGCAACATTTCAGCAAGCTATGGACACGACATTCAAAGGATTAATCAATAATATTGTCCTGGTGTATCTAGATGATATCACAGTCTTCTCAAAGAATGCTGTAGACCATCTCTTCTAACTCAGGCAGGTGTTTCAGAGGTGTAGAAGGTTTAGAGTATCACTGAATCTAAAGAAGTGTGTGTTCTTGGCACATGAGGGGAATTTTTTGGGCCACATTGTCTCAAGAGAAGGGTTGACAATTGATCTTGAAAGGGTTGAAGCCATCCAGAAACTTCCATTTCTAGAACACAAAAAGTCTCTCCAAAGCTTCTTGGGGAGGATAAACTTTGTTCTCAAGTTTGTACCTGATTTTTCCACTCTTATGAAGCCTTTAACAATGATGTTGAAGAAGAGTCTTGCATTTAAATGGAAAAAAAAGGAAAAGAGAGTTTTGAGGCCATCAAGCTTGCAATATCACAAGCCCTAACTCTCATTAACCCAAAATTATCAAAAGACTTCATGCTGTATGCTTTTGGAGGGTTAGGCACCATCTCAACCATCTTGGTCTAGACCAACAAGGAAGGTTCAGAAAAACCCATAGCCTTTTTCAGTCAGAGCTCTGAGGACTATGAGGTAAAGTACTCTTTCATTGAAAAACATGTCCTTGCTATTATTAGGAGCTTGAAGAAATTCCGGCACTTGGTCTCAAACAATAAGATTTAACTACTAGTATCTCATGTTGGTGTCAAGGATTTTCTCCTGAATACGGACTTGAATGAGAAGAGAGCCAGTTGGATCACTCGGGTAATGGAGTATAACATTGAAATCAAGGTGACTAAACTGGTTCGTGGTAAGGGTCTGTGTGAACAACTTGCCTCCAAGCAACAGGCTGAGTCAGTGGATAAAAAAGAGGTTGTCCTGCTGTTTCAGAATGATCAAAAGCAACTAGCTAATGATGCACCTATTCCATGATGGACTCAAGCCTTGGTACATTATCTCCAAAAAGGTTTGTGCCCTCCAGAATGGAACAAAGCAAAGAGGAGATACTTTAGGTTACAATCCATTCCATATGTGATTGTTAGTGGTGTCTTGTTTAAAAGGGATATCAATAGTGTTCTATTGAGGTGCATTGAGACATGCCAAATTGAGAGAGTGTTGCATGAGTTCCATGATGGAGAAGCAGGAGGTCACTTTTCTCCTTGAGTAACATTTCTCAAGATCATGAAATCTAGTTATTATTGGCCTACAATGTTCAGGGACTGCTACTCATGGATCAAGAAGTGCAAGAAGTGTGCATTCTTCACAGGGAAAGAAAAGTTAGCAGCTTTGCCCCTTCACCCAATTTTAGTGGATCAACCATTCATGCAATGGGGACTAGAATTCATTAGGGTGATTAACCCAAATTCAAGATAGGGCCACACGTGGATACTTACAGAAACAAACTATTTCACCAAGTGGACTGAAGCAATGGCACTAAAAGAAGCAAATGAATCCAATATCTTGAATTTCTATGAAGGGATAGCCACCAGGTTTGGAGTCCCTACCAATATTATATTAGATAATGCATTGGAATTCCTTGGTACAAGGATCACTGAATGGGAAGTTAGGAATGGTGTATACCTCAGCACTTCATCAAACTATTACCCTCAAGGTAATGGCCAAGTAGAGTCCACAAACAAGAACCTATTAAGGATTATCAAAAGGACTCTTGATGAAAATCAGAGAACTTGGCATACAAAGCTCAAATCAGCTCTATGGGCTGATAGGATCACATCCAAAATATCCACAGGTAGCTCCCCATATAAGCTTGTATATGGAAAAGAGGTAGTATTTCCCATATCATTGGAGTTTCCTACTCTGGAGCTCATGAAATAGTTGGAACTGGATGAGTTAAAACCCATGGCAATCAGGTATGCAGAGCTGATGGAAGTAGGAGAAGGAAGAGAGAATGCAATGTAAAGCATGAAAAAGGATCAATCATTGATCAAGAAATTTTTTTGATAAGAAATCAAGAATGAGGACCTTTTAAGAGGGGGACTTAGTTCTAAAGTGGGATGCAGATCGGGAAAAGCCAGGAAAGCATTCCAAATTTGATGCCATTTGGAGTGGCCCCTACATGATCATAGGGTGTAAAAGCAGCAATACCTTCTAGCTAGCTAAATTGGATGGTGAAGAATTACAGATCATAGTTAACGACATCTATCTTAAATAATGCTACTAAAAAGGAAAATTCCACCCTTATAAATATTAGCATGGGATTTTTAATTTCCCTCAGTGCGTATGCACATTATTTTGTTGTAACATAGGTTTTGTTTCCCTAAGTGTTGTGGCATAGGTTTTTGTTGCTCCAAGTTTGCATTGTTATACATTTTAATGTGCCTCCAGGTGAACGCACTAGGACCTTCAACATTTTTACAACAGGGAGACCCATGGTTTCTGTAACAGTTGCTCGTTTTAAAATATAACAAATAAAGAGAAACTAAAATCGGGTCCCAAAAGGTCCATTTTCAGAAGAACAGGATCAATGTCAGGCCACCACCCATGACTCCGTGCCCAATGGATACAACAAGACAACTGCTCTATTCATCTAGTAGACAGATGTTCCCGCGAGTCGCCAAATTTTTATCTCAATTTTGCCCTCGGAAAAATTGATCAAACATGACCATGTGTAGAAAGAAATTCAAGGGGCGGTTTCGTCGTACGAGCCCACATTTTAAATCCAACAAACAAGTTGTAGATGGGATCTAAAATGGAGGAGTAGGGTCGGGGAAGGAAGAAAACAGTGTCAAAGAAAACTAGAGGCTCAAAGGAAAAGAAATGGAAAAAAACTCAAAGTCTTCGGGATCTACGAATGATTCAGAATGAGCCCAAAATTGGCTAAGTATGGGAGAATCAACAGAAGCTTCCACGTGCCTGATCAACACATATCCAAGGGATAAACTCAAAAATAAGACTCAAATGAGTGTGGAGCTTCCATGTGTCTCATGCCTGAAAAAGGATAGAGCCCACCGTTAAAAAGTCCAAACAAGTAGAAAGAACCACGTGTCAGCTTGGCATAATTTCAAGATGGAAGCACAAGGTAGAGACTCAAACTTGTGTAAGCCCTCCATGTGGCTAGGGGTCAACAGAGGTCAAATTCAAAGTGGGCCTAAATCATTTAAGTATAAGAGTGCAGGCGGAAGGTGCCACGTGACTTAACGGTGTACATTTAAAGGCACATCCCAATAAAGTAGACTTAGACAAGCGCTAGGCCTCCGCGTGTCCCTAGTCAGATGTATGGCCCCGCCAAATAAAAGGACTTAGTCAAAAACATAAAGGAACAAAGAAAAGCTGCAAAAGGAGCCACATGTTAGCCCAACGCAACTTCAAAGAAAAGCTGCAAAAAGCCACATCCAAAAGTAAAATCCAAAAGCGGTCCCCAAACAAGTTCTAGCCCTCCACATGGCCATGTTTTAAGTCAAAGCGGGAAGGTGGGTCACCAAAGGTAATTTTAACTTTTGGGCTTTGTTCCCAAGAGACATAAAGTATAAAAATGAGTTGTGCCTCCATTGATGCCCAAGGAGCCATGTGTCAGGCCTAAATTAAATGCAGACCGATAGACCTTGAAGTGATTTTTTACACAAGTGAAAAATGTGGACTGGTGGGCCCGAAGATGGTTTTTTGACAAAAAGGTATTACCGAACTGCGAGGCAAATTTTGCATTTTGTATTTTTGTGCAAAAGGGGTGCAAATTGAATTTCAGGCCCACAGACCCATTCTGCTAACTAGTTTCCACCATTTTTTGTACGGAACCGATTCAAATAGTCAAATGGGCATATATTCCAATCTAGTGCCTGAGATCCAACAAATTTGGCACCATTAGAGATATCTTGACCTCGTTTGCACCATGGAAATCTGAAACTTTAATTTCGATGAGGTTAGGTGGGTAAAAAATGGAAAACATCTTCATGTTCCATTAATATAGGATCTGATTACTCCAACAACTAGATCAGATTCGATCTTGATCCATGCCATTATTCCTCCTTCAATGCGTTGAACAAGCAATCGAGATAGATTTGACAGATTGTGGGTGAGATTTGTAGGGGCATTGATGACTGGTAGTTGAGTTTCAAATTAGTTTTCCCACCTCTCTCCTTCTTCTCTCTATGTTGAATCTATAAAAGAAGGGGCCAGGCTCATTAAAAAGGGTTGGACAGTTTTGTTTTGCACCCTCCCTTCTTCCCTTGTCTACAAGAGAATTTGTGGAGCTTTTGAACCTCCCATTCGAGTTGTAATACAAAGTTTTTCCTCTTGGCTAGTGTAGTTTACTGTATCAACTCTGGAGCAATAATATATGTATGTGGATGATTCTCAACCCTTTCATGTATTCATTGTTGCCTTCTGATCTCTCATTATAGTTTGGTTATCTGTGCATGGTAGTAATATTGCATTTCTATGGTTTGTGTTCAATTTCAAAACAGGTGTTTAACATTTCTTTGGTGCATCACCTTGTTAGCTTAGGTTTATTTTCTTCGTATCTTCACAACCATGTCTCCTTGGTAAGATAGAGTAGGTTTTAGAGTAGATCCTCTACAAAAATTATTTGTGTGCACCTAAACAGAGGAATAGGAACTGACCTTAATCCGGAGAGCTCTCTCAACTAGCAAGGTCCCACACTTTGATAGATTCTCCATGTTATGCAATCACACTGAGGGTCTCAACTTGTTTAGCTACAGACATTTAGGGGTGCTGTGATTCTGCACTAACAGGAATCATTCGTCCATTACAAAAAAAATATAGTTGTTACATTCTTGGATATGTCATATTCATAGCATACTTTGGGCATATAAATCAATTAGGCCCAATTTTTAGTTTTTCTTGAATCAAAATTCCTATTACAATATATATAAACATACTCGACAGTTCCCAAAAAGACTCAAAAACATTCTACTAAATCATTTCCAAAAACCAGGAAACGGGGCTAGTGAATCTGCAGACATGCATGCAGTGGATGTGTTAGAATTTGCTAGTTGTCTTCCTATTGCTAGTTGTTTAATTCTTATGTTGACGTCCCTCACAGGTGTAGCTAGGAATGTTTCAGAATTTGGTGAAGCGTTTAGTCCAAGTGAAACTTTATGTGTAGACACCAACTAGGGGCAATGGATGGCCATCAACTCCCTCAATAATGGGTGATGCTCAGGTAATGGATTTGTTGGACTGCTAAGTCTCATTTTCCTTTCCAACTCTCTTCTTTCCTTCTCATCAAACTCCCCCTTTTTATTTATGTCTTTGCCACTTGTCAAAAATTTCCTGCCTCATTTAAATTTGGAACACACCTATCAATGTAACATTAGTGTATAACAATTCAATAAATTATATTTGTAATATTTAAAAATATTAATACCATCTCATTACATATTTTAAATATGTATATACAATAATTTATAATATTCCATTTATCATATTTAATATTAAGTATTGCTCATCACTACGACCTCAAGTTAAATTGATGATACCATGAATTTAAAATAAAGCTATATATACAGTAACTTCTCATTCTATCTGAGGATGGATCAAGAATTATGAGTTGAAAAAATCTTAAAACAAAATGGCTCTATACATTTATGCATTGGAATTAGTTATGGACGGATGGCTAGAAGTACCAACTAGAGGGAAAATGAAAGGATTAAGAATTGGATGCAATATTGCCTTATCCTTCCACTCTCTATTTATGTGGTGCTTAACCTTTCAATCCACCACAAAAATGGAGTAGTAGGATGTATTAGAATAGGAAATAAGGGAAGTCATATTTAGAGAAGAGACCGACCTACACATGAGTGGAGATGAGAATTACTCGAGGTAAGACAAAGGAGAAGAGGGCATGAAAGTAAATTAAGTGGATCAGAGCGACGACATCATGTAAGGTCAATGATCATTTGATAGAGAAGTCAAATAATGTCAATGATTCATGAGGGGTTTCTCCATCAAATTCATTGCTGACATGGAGGAAACAACAATATTGTTGATGTGGTTGATGGCATCGAGAACATGGGAGCTTGGGTTGAAGAGGTAATGTGTATACCTTGACTTCGAAGGCCAATGACTTCGCCTTGAATTCTAAATTTAGCTCAGTTCACGAATAGTTTAAATACAATTAAATAAATTAAAGAGTTAAGAGTTGATACTTGAATTGAGATATAACTTTTTGTACCATCTTAGAATTGCCTCTATAATCCTTTAAAACATCCTCATCCGTTCATGCGAAAAAAAACTAAAATTAAAGAAAATGAAATTAATCTAATATCAGAGTCACGCTGTATACATTTTCTAAATTATATCATTTTCCATATCATGATATGTAAGCTTCCTTATTAACAATTTGCAATATGCATAGCCATATCTAGAAGATTATTGGAGAAATAGGTGGAGCAAATGAAGATGAGGGCTAACTAATTGGAGTTGTTACAAAAAAGAAGATGATTTGTTAGAAAAAAGAATAGAGTCGTTTAAAGAAAATATATTATAATCCTTGTCCATGATTGCATTTTCATGGTTTTTTTCCTCTTTTATTATTTATATTTTTTTCTTTTCATATTCTTAAATCATTTCATGATTTATTGCACAACCCAGTGCTTTATTTTTTATTTGAATTGTTTTTAATTTTGGTTTGTCATGAGTATTTTTGAGAGGTTTGTAATTATGTGGTATGAGCATTTTTTTGTATTTGTTGTGTTTTCTCTACTTTGAACAAGTAAAGTATAGAAAATATTACATCTTCTTAGTAAGGGGTTTATGACCATTTTATGCTTAGGATTAAATTATATTTTAATAACAAAATAGAATATTCATAATATTATTCTTCACATCTATTTTTTAAAACATTTAGGTTCCTTTTTGCAATGTAAGAATTTAGTTTTCCACCCTCTTTTATTCTGTAATTAATTTTAGTTATGTGCTTTAGAGTAGGAGTGAAAGGAAAAAATATGGAGCCCTTGCATTGGGACCCTGAGTGAGTATTGCAGAATCAAGAAATGGTGCATTTACGGGCATGTGGAAAAGGTGCATTTGGAAACCCTGAAGAAGCTCCACAAAATCAGGAAATGGTGCATCTGGTGGTCCATGTGGAACTTTCACTTTTGGAGGACATCCTGCAAATCCCCTCCGATCATATGGAGAAGATCTTTGGAAACCAACCCTAACAAGTCAATTCATCCAAATAAATAATCATCATTTATTTCTCTGCTACATAGTAAAATTTTCCAACCTCGTTCAAATTTGAAACATGCATATTATCATAAAAATAGTGTACGATAATTCAATAAATTACATTTGTCATATTTAAAAATAGTAATACTATCTCATTAAATATTTAAATACATACATACATACATACATACAATTCAATATTTTATGTTTAATGCATTTGATATTATGTATCATTCATTGTTGTGATACGTATCGAGCTCTTTAATGATAACACGTTTTAAAAGCAAAACTATATCTAAAATCATTTCCCACACTATCTGAGGATGGGTTGATAATATTGATTTGAAAAAACTCTTAGACCATGGTGGCTCTGTACACTGCCACATTGGGATTATTTGCAAAAGGATGGTTTGAAGTGTCAACTATATGAAGAATGAACTCAACCTTGCATTCTTCATTTACATGGCACTCAAAATTTCATTTTATCAAGGATCTAGAAGCATGAAACAAAAGAACAAGGTAACAAAGGAAGTTAAATTCAACAGAGAGACTAACTTGTGCATGTGAAGAGATATAAATTAATGAGAGCAGGTGGGGGGGGAGGGAGATGGAATGAAAGAAAATGAATTGGATCGAGGAGGTAATGCCATGTAAGGTCAAGGGCCATTTGATAGATATTCTAGATCATATCAATTATTTCAAGAGGGGTTACTCTTTTATATTCACTGTAGGTACGAAGGACTCATGTCTGTTATTAAGGTCAAAGGCATTCCCCTTGGTAGGAATTTCCTCCCCTTCTGACAACATCCTAGGGTCCATAATCTTTGTATGAACTATCATCTCAACGATTCAAAATCTTAGTTAATACCTGCATAGTGTGTTGTACCCAATTTTCAAATTTTCATAAAGAAATTACCGGAAACATTTGTCAACAGATGCTCAATATTGGTACTTGCATTCTTTTTATGGACTTGAAGTTGAATAATTCGTTCCATAAATAATTATTGCATAGAATGCATTATCTGCAAAAGATGTGCATAGCTTTGATCAACTGCAATATTCAAGCGGGCATCCCCCCATAGAATGATTATGTGGAAGGTCTTCTCATCCCTAGTATGGATGTTACACCAAATATTAAGGTGTTGAGTTTGTAAAATAACAATTAGGAAGGAGATATTCTTGCAAATCTATAAAATCTTTCAGTAATAATCTTGGTTAATGTTGGGAATAATTATTTAAGCTGTGAAATTCCTAAAGAGCTTACCAACTTTAAAAATCGCGTCTCTTTCCGCATAGTGTGTGTAATGAAAAGTTTGCAAAAGCTATGAAGATGGGGTAAGAACCTCTAAATAAACCCCAAAATCTTTGGAAACAAACAACTCAAATGACCATTGGATTAGAGATAAGCAAGAGCTACATATTTGCATGTATATATAAAGCTTGAAACAAATAATCAACCTCTAAACATGACTATATTAGTTTTTTACTCCATGAAAGCTATATATAAGTGAACCTATTAAAGCTCTAGCAATTAGTTATGTGTTCATTGATGTTTCAAAAGCTTAAGAATGGAAGCTCACCATTAATGGCTTCTCCCATTTACCTAAAGCTTTGAAAGGATTAGCAAATAACAAGTAAATAACTCAAATAAACTATGAAATGACTCTAAAATACCTAAGATTGACTTAAATAAGAATTGAGAGAGAGAGAGAGAGAGAGAGAGAGAGTTCTTAGCCAAAGGTGGGAGGGGTACCCTTCTATTTATAGTTTTTCGATTTGAGAAAAGGATGTTTTGGATGCATGTGGGACTAAAAAGGAATCAGAAAGTTGATTTTTAGAAAAAACCTATTTGGAGGTGCGAACAAGATTTTAGGAAGCTAAGTGGCTGTTTGGAAAGGTAAGATATTTGTGTAGAAAGTCAAATTCACTTTCTATAAAGTCAATAAGAGGGTTAATTAACCTAAACAAGGTTAATTAAAGGGAAAACAAGCTTATAAAAGCTGGTTAGAGAGGGATTAACAGGTTTAGGGGGTATCAGAAGAGGTTATAAAGGGTGTTTTACTAGCGTAGTGTAGTAACTTAACACGAGACTAGGATAATTAGTATGATCTTAGTAATAAGATCATGTAGACCAAATTGTATGTGTCTACATTTGCCCCTCTTTGAGGTGACGCGTGCGCAATGTCACTTCAAAGAAAGTAGATAAGCATAAACAAGTAGAAAAAATTGAATGGGTAGAAAAAAAATTAGTAGGATGAAGGATGCCCCCTTGAGTGTCGATGGGGTGATGGAAGAACACGATCGACAATCGAAAAAGAGGACGGAAGAAAGAACAATGTGAAGAAAGGGGAGATAGAAGAGAAAATAACAAGAAAAGGGACTTTGAGCTATCCACAAGGAATTGTTATATAAACAATTCTTATTCATCATATTGATAGTAACCTTCATCATTGGTCCTTATTAAAATATGAGCATGCGACAACAACGTAAAATGACATAGAAAGACAAAATACAAACAACCTTCCATTGCTAAAAACAATCAACTCTATGCAACATACACAAATGCAATGCAATACGAGAAGCGAATAAACTCATCTAACAGGGAAATAAGTACAATCACACAAACACTCAAACCTACAACATTTAAGATGGTTGCAAAAATATTTTTTTATCAAGTTGTAATCCCAAATGTTTTGATAAACGACAAGGGTTTAAAATGATGCCCCAAGAAATTTGTATATGTAATGGAAAGGATGGAGGACACTTAGGTCTGATGAAAAAGTCAGTGTACACAACGAAACAATACTAGGTAACTCGTGCCCTAGAGTATTGACGAAGTAAGCAGTGTAGCCTTTTGTAATTGGTTTGGAGATTCAGAATATCCGCTAGTTGTTGTCTCAATACACGTGGAAATTCTAATAAGATATGAGGACAAATGCCGTGCGAAAGACACAAATTTCAATTGCAAATGAGCTTTTTACCAATTTTAGTCCATTTTCAAATTTTGACGATGTTTTTAGATTTTTGGATGATTTATAATTTTTAAAATTTTTGATTGGTCAAAAGAATTTAAGAAATGGAAGATCACCTAAAAGCACACGAAAAATGCTCAAGAGTGAGGAGAACGGGTGTCGGGAAATAGTAACATGCCCCGGCGAGAAGACAAATGGGCCAATAATAATAATCATGGCGATAGATAAAAATAGAAGACAAGAAGCGCCTGGAAATATTTAAAAATTCCCCATGGTGAAGAGATAAGAACTAGGTGGCAAATAGTGCCCCAGTGTAGCAGAAAATTAATAAATTAAAAATAATAACAATTTAATAAAAATAATCATGTTAGTGAAGAGAATAAATGTTAGAGTGATCACGATGGAGAAAACATGTCCCATGGGCACCATGGTAGCCTAATTTACCACACCGGGGGGGGGGGGGGGTAAATCAATCACGACTATTTAATTTGTAGCAGAGATCTTGCAAAATTTTTATTGCGAGTGAGTGTGAGAGCATTGGAGTGAGATGGCGAGACTTTCAAGGAGGAGGAGACGAGCAAGATCGTATTCTAGGAGTATCTTCAAAACGCAACGGATGGACCCTACTTGAGTGCTCTATCCTTGCTTTGTCCTTTTAGCATTTAATGCCATTTTTAGCATTTTTAAGGCTAATTTATGGGGAAAATTTGATATATGTGCATGCACATGCATGCATCAAAAACACAGGTAAACATAGGTGTACCTATCAAAATACAGGTACACGCACACGTATTCATTGAAGGGGACACATACGCGTCAAGAGGGGGGAAATTGAGATGCACACGCGCATCACGTTGGCTGGTTGGGGTAGGCGATTGGCTGGGCGCATATGAGTCTTGCATTGGGTATGGGAATTAGGTGTAGGAAGGGGGGGCGTATGCATCGATATGGAGGCATAGGCATTGAAATGGATGTGCACACGTGTTGGGTGCGTATGTGTTGAAACAGGCACGCATGCATCGAAGTAGGCGCGCATGCCCCAGGGAAAAGTAATTAACTTACCCTTTGGAAACAATTAGCCAAGTATAGATGAAAATAGACTAGATTGTTGTAGAAGAAAGTGAAAATTAGTATGTTAGATGAATGAAAGCAGAATTTAATAGACATGTAACCTTAACACGTGTATTGTTTGTTTTTGCGTAGCTGATACTACTCATCCTCCACACTAGAGAGAGAAATGGTTGCTTGGCTAGGATAAAGGCGCAATTTGATGAGGATGATCGGAGGATACTGGATATCCTTCTACATGTTACCGAGATAGCCTACATGGCCGATATGCCATAGATCACTCTAGACCATGGCCTCCTGACAATCATAGCTGAACGGTGGCATAACGAGAGTCAATGCTTCCAACTCCCCACTGGCGAGATCAATATTACCTTGGAGGACATATGGTGTATCATGTGAGTCCCCATCCAAGGTGAGTTGATTCAGTACATGAGTCATCAACTTGATATTGATTAATACATTCTAGAGTTATTCGGTATTCCAGCTATACCACACCACGGGATGACAGTTAGATTATCACAGTGTATAGAGGATCATGAGCTTGATCGGGTCGTAGTATATCTTATGGCTTTTGTTAGTGGAGTTCTACTCCCTGACAAAATCGGAGCTTTATTTCCACTTGGCCTTATTAGAGTGATACGCGGTTTGATTTACGATGAGACATATTGCTGGGGCCAGTGCATACTGGCACACTTATACTGGGACCTACACTTGATCACATACTGCCGTCAGAAGACGGTGGGACATGCTAGGCTACTTCAGATTTGGGTGTGGGACCACATTACTAATAGTCGGCCCATAGGTGTATTAAGGGTGTGATCTCTAAAGGAGCCTTCTACTATGAGCTGGGTTTCGATTGGTGATGACCTGCGGCTACATATGGGAGACACCTACCATTATCGATAAGAGTTAGATGACCTACAACTGGCTGTGGTAGTATGAAGGCCATATAGACACTTCCAGTGGCCCAAGGATGGCCTAGAGCTTAGTAAAATGATAGTTGAGTATTTTACGTTCGCCAACCATAGCTATATGTGAGAGTTCTTTAGAGTTGATTGGTGTCAGAGACAATTTGGCATTCCACATGATGTGCGAGGGTGAGATATGTGGTATGCTCGCAGGGCCCGAGTGTATTTTGACATAGGGCCACAGATCACTAGAGACATCCTTGGCTAGCTATGTACAGGCGGTGTTAGTTATGTGGGTACCTTTGAGAGAGGTCAGAGATCCAAGCCATACACCAGAGTATGCTCCATGGTACCACATAGTGTTACCTTGTCGATTGACGATTCTGTGAGCCACTTATGATGTAGGAGTGAGAGCACCCCTAGAGGGGCCTCCTAACAGTGGTGATGAGGGTAGAGGTGACGGTGGAGGTGACAGGGATGTTGATGATGACGATAATCCTTTTGACGACCAACGTCATGATGGGGATGGGGGACAGGGTCCTCAACTACAACTGCCACATAGACAAGGGCCTAGGTCTAGGCAGAGACAAGTTCCCTAGGCTCCAAATATAGAGTTTCCTCTAGTAGGAATTCCAATGGGGATATATGCCCCATTACAGTAGGTGTTTCCACAGTAATTTCTGCCACCTCATGCTCTAGGTGGTGGTAGAGATGATGGATAGCTAGTTGTGCTTCAGCAGTAGCTACAAGCAGTGATATCTGTTCAGTTACAGGTAGCGGCTGAGAGAGATCAGGTCAGGGCACAATTATAGGTCATGACAACAGAGAGAGACCAAGCGAGAGCCCAGGCCACTCATGGTGGGGATGGGGGAGCATGACAACAACATATTAGGTAACTAACAACAACAGATTAGACATCTAACAACGTAAGGCACTCAAATATTAAGCCTCCTACATCAGGCATAGATACATGCACAGGGTGTCAGTGTACAACGAGACTAGGCTCAGGCACAACTACATGGTATTATCATTTAGAGAGATTAGGCACGAGCCCAAGTTAAGAATATTACAACAGACAGAGATCAGCAGGTTGTCGCTTCAAGACAGGCCCATGCTGATATGGCTAGATTGATAGGGGAGTGAGATGTTGATGTACATACAGCCACTAATTTTGGGGATACAAAGATGATTTAGGACATTATGAGAGCTAGTGGTGAGGCATTGTATTACAAGGTCACCTATTACCGAGCAGTTCCAACAGGGGAGTGGGTTACACCCTTTGATTAGCCAGATGTGAGCAGGACAGGCTCTAGATCACGGAGGTCGGGACAATCAGTTAGATTAGTTCAGCAACTAGCTGGATAGTAGGGTGGTACACCTGGAGCCGACCCATCACATCAGTTGTCGTTTTGTCCTCCAGGTCATAGACCAGGCAGCCCTGAAGAGAGCGAGAGTCACAGTTGACTCTCTCTTTTTGTACTGACATATGTATGTATACATGTCTCTTATGAAGGCTGATTTTGATCGATCTATGTACTGATGTATCAATTTTTTATTATGCCTCTTGATGAAGGATAAATTTTGATTCATGCCCTTTAAATGGCATATTTTGTATTGATGATGTATATCTTATTCTGAGACAGATATTTACATATGTATATATGGACATTCAATGGTTAATATTTGTCATGTTTTTATATGCTCTATGATGATGAATCATGTTTATAAATGTATGATTGTATCATGGTGATGTATGATTCTCATTTCCTACGTATATTTCATGTTAGATAGTGATGATGTACCACATGTTTTTATATTGGTGATATATCCTCAGATAATATTAAATGTTTTGGACACGAGATATTCTGGTAGATGCTAGCATTTGGGATGATATTAGATGATATTGGTCCCAAGGGGGGATATATTTGTGATCATGCGCAACCCCTCTTGCCCCCATTGATGATACGATATGAGATGATTAGCTTAGTATATGTGCATGATGTAAAACTTAGCATTTTTTTATATATGATGTATTGAGATGATGTTATAAGTGATGAATGATAGATGATAGATGTGATAACAAACAAATGTGGAATAAACAAACACACAAGTAAAAGTTAACAAAACTAAAAAAATATACACCTTCAAAAACTGCATAACAATATGCAACTAGAAATGAACTCATGCAAATTTTAACAACAAATTAAACTGGGATCCAATCTAAGGAAGCAAAATGAATCCTAATAGATGCATACAACAGATGACAAATACATACCAATATCTTATAAGTATGAAATATTTTTTAAAAATGAACTCAATGCAGCACATAATTAAATCAAGTGAGATTCAATTTAAGGTAAGAAAACGAACCATACTTTAAATCATACAATGCACGAAAAGATACTTACAACAAAAACTATACAAACCGTCAATTAAAAGCAATCTAATCACTACCTTGTTTTTGTGGTACAACACAGACATATTTTCTAATGCCTTTTGGGTTATCTTGTAAGAAATGTTTTCAAGGTTATTGTGCACATTGGTTTACAAAGTTTCCCTATGAAAATGTTACGAAGTTGGTGTAGCTTCGTTCTCAAGGGAATTTTTCTGAATGTTTAGATTTTTGTGTATCTTTTTCTGAATGTTTTTGTATTTTCTAAGGTCCTATGTTTCGAAAGTAATGTATATGGACACAAGAAGCGTGGATACCCCCAACATGATGTGGGAATATATAAAAGGTAGAATACCATGTTTTATATGTTCAAGAAGGTGAAATGTGAAGGTACTCCTAACATTATATGGGAATATACAAAGGTAACTCCTTCATGCATAGATATAAGAAAAAATAAGCTAGATCATGACTTGGCGGAGATAAACTCGATAGGGTTCCTAGACCTAACAAGGGAAACCAATCCTAGATAGCGGTGAGAGTTCGTCCAGATGTAAGAGTAGCTTGTGACCAATGAATCCTCCTCAAGCGTTGTAAACTGGGTTTCACCCAAAGACCTACCAAATGTGCCACAATTGCATGGTTTTCACATGTGGACGACTTAGTTTTTCTTTACTTTTTTTCTTGATTTTATGATGTTTTTCTTGTTTTTTCTTTATTTTTCTACTTTTTAGGTATTTTCTGATATCTGCACCATGCTTAAGAACATAACTTCTTGAGATACATTACATTCATAGGTTCTAGAAGCTCTTTGCCATTTGAGTATGCCAGTTTATAAGCTACTTGATCCATATTTAGCAACCACTACATAAGGCCTTAACCAGTTAGCCTCAAATTTACCTTTCTTTTCTTTGTCCTTGGCATTGTTTCTCTGGTTTTCTTTTAGAACAAGATCTCTTATATCGAATTCATGATGAATGATATGCTTGTTATATCCTCTTGACACTCGGTTCTGATAAACTTTCAGGTGATTGAGTACTCACATACGCTTCTCGTCCAACAACTCTAACTCTACCAGTCGAGCAACTCTATAGTCTTCATATTTATCAAGATAGTCCTGTAGAGATATTCTCAGGGAGGGAAACTCCACTTCCAAGGGTATGATGGCTTCAGTGCCATATACTAAGGAATATGGGGTCGCACCAGTGGGAGAGCAAATGGAGGTTTCGATAGGCTCAAAGGGTGGGATGTATTTGTAAGTGCCAATTACGGCGAGTCTTACTTACCATCTTCTCCATGATTCGTACAAGGGTTTTATTGGTAGCCTCAACTTGCCCATTACCTTGGGGATAATACGGGGTAGACCACTTGAGCTCGAATATGGAAGCGTTGACATAATGCGTTGACCGTTTTATTCTTAAAGGATTTTACCATTATCAGTGATAATGGTGGAAGGAATGTCGTAGCGATAAATAAGGTGATTCTTGATGCATTGAGAGATTTGTCGCACCAATGACATAAGTAACAGGCACAACCTCTACCCATTTAGTAAAATATTTGGTGGCGGTAATAATATGGATATGGCTATCTGAAGATGAAGGACGGAGCTTCCCTATGAGATCCAGACCCCATTTAGAAAATGGCCAAGGTGTCACAATGGGCTATAAAGCCTGTGCTAATGCGTATGTATCAAGTTTCCATACTTTTGGCATAACTCACATTTCATTTACAAAATTACAAAAAATCTCCTTCCATGCTGGGCCAATAATAACCCACCCTTAAGATACTTTTTAGCCAATACCATACCACTAGTGTGTGCTCCAAAAATAACTCTATGCACTTCCTTAATAGTGTGGACTATTTCAGTAACATCCAAACAACGACGCAGACTCCCGTCATAGCCACGATGATAAAAGGTGCCTCCTAGGAGGGTGTAACGGGTTATACGGATGGATAAGAGATCTTTCTTATAAAAATGGACAATGTTTCGGGAGAAATGTGTCATCCTGTAGGTTTATAAATATAGGGTCATACCAAGGGGAGAAGGGACGAAAAACTTCACATGCCAAACACGACTCTGGCGTATCATATGTGGGTGCTCGTATAAATGCTCTACAAAGAAGGGAATTTTAGTTACCTGAGGTGGAATGCGTAATAGTGATCCGATCGTAGCCATGACATCTGTTAATATATTGTGTGACCTTAGTTTTTGTTAAAAAATAATCTGTATAAAATATTACTTCAATGTTTCAACCAATTTCTTGTACATGGGATAAGCTTTTCATCTTTAACCTTATACTCATCATTAACTTTTTTAATGATCAATTGTTAGTCTCCAATAACTCGTAGCTGTTTGATTTTCCAAGTGATAGCCAACTTAAGGCTAGCAATGAGTGCCTCATATTCTATAATGTTAATAATACAAGGTAATCCCAAGTGGCATGCTCTTGGAATAACCTCACTCATGGGAGTGATGAGCACCACTCCTGCTCCTGATCCATGAAATGTGAATGATCCATCAAAGTGGACTTGTCATTTGACAGATTCTTCAACATACATCATGGATGCATCTGGAAGATCTAGACACAAAGGTTCCATCCCTGGTAGGGGAGCTTTTGCTAACTGATCAGCCAATACTTGTCCTTTCAATGAATTTTGGTTAAAAAATTCAATATCAAATTCTCTTAGGAGAATGATGCAATTAGCCATTCGTCTCATAAGGGTAGGTTTGGAATAAAAGGTCTTTGAGAGGTGCCAACTTTGGATATTAGCTTGGTTTTGTTGTTAAGGATGATAATGGCGAAGTTTTTGAAAGGTAAAGACAAATGCTAGGCACACCTTTTCAATTTGTGGGTAATTCAACTCATAGGTAATCAGGGTGCAACTAAGATAGTAAAATGCCCTTTCTTTGTGGTCTAGGTCATATTGGGCAAGCAGTGCACCAATAGCAAATTAGATAGCTGAAATGTATAATATGAAAGGTTTTCCTAGGGTAGGTGACATGAGTATACGGGTGGGTTGACAAGGTATTATTTAAGCAGTTCAAATGCCTTTCGACAATCTGGTCCCCAACTGAATACAACATCCTTCTTGAGGAGATGTGTAAATGGATGGCACTTATCCGTAAGTTGTGAAATGAAATGAAAGATTGCCTATATCCTTCCTTGTAAACTTCTTATTTGTTATGAGATTTGTAGGTTGAGGCATTTCCGTAATAGTTATAACCTTTTCAAGATCCACTTCTATTCCTCTATGTGAAACGATGAAACCTAGGAGCTTCCCTGACAAAACTGCCACAGACACACTTCTTAGGGTTCAAACGTACTTTGTAATCTTGAAGATGCTGAAAAATATGTCTCAAAACTTTAGGGTGTTCTCCTCTACTTTTAGATTTTGATAAGAAACCATCAACGTAATCCTCCATGATGTCATTCATCATGTCATGGAAGTGTTAGTGCAGAATCACAAAACCCCAAATGGCCTCAGATCTAAGTGGCACATTCGGTGTGATTGCACAACATGGGACCATCTCTCAAGCTGTGGGACTTGCAAACTTGAGATGGCCCTCCAGAGAAAGTTGGTTCTTGCTTCCTAATCTACCTTCCACAAGCTACTCCAGTGCAGGTGGAATCTAATCTATCCTAATCTAACCTTTCCAAGGGGACATGGGGAGAGAGAGGGTGAAAGAGAGCCTACACTAAGTGGTGATACACTAGAAAAGGAAGTGGCTGATCACAGATCAAACTGCCTGAAGTGGAGAGAGGTGAGCAGAGGAGAGGGTGGACAAGATGCACCACAAACCAGAGATAGAGTTCACACAGAACACCACTTCAAACCCATTAAACACAGCTCCCAGAACCTACAATAGACATCAGAAATATGCACAATATACCCTGCAACGATGAGAGGCAAGAAGAGACAATAAAATAAGGAAGGATGGAAAAAATGCATCACAAAACATATTTTATTGCTCCATGAGTTCACACAGTACATCATTAGTGGGAAAGAGGCAAGAAAATGCCATTATAGAGCCATGAGAAGAGGCTTAGACTCCACATTCTACCCTAAGGAAGAAAGAGAGAGGGGGGCAGAGGAGAAACAATGACCAACCCTTTGAATATGCCCCTCTTTACAATATATATAAGAATAAGAGAGAAAGAAGAGAGGGAAAATGGAAATTGTTCCAACCACCCCTGCAATGCATTGAATCCTGCTCTGAAAGCTCAACCACCATCCCTCAATGCCCCCTACAAATCTACCTACAATCTATCAAGTCCTCCACTCTATGTCTGTTTGGCGTGTTGAAGAAGGAAGAACAATGGATCAAATCAAATCCAGGTGGTTGAAGCAATCAGATCCTTCATTAATAGATTACAAGACATTTCCCTACTTTTCACCCACCTGACCCTATCAAAATTAAATTTTCATGCCTCCATGGTGTAGAGGATGTCGAGACCTTTCCAAAAAGTCTTCTCCCACCCAAATATGAGTTCCCAATCAAAAGATATGGCCATCTGAAGTTCCTCGGGTCGGGTGCTTAACGTGACTTGCAAGTATGCAAGAGTCTGTTCATACAGGGGCCACGTGGTAGCCCCACACTCATTTGAGATTTCACCCCTTTCCTTTTCTCTTAAAATTGCACCCATGAGACATGTGGCATCATCTGTGGGCTCCCCCCTATCCTACCAAGTCCTTTCTGTACTGTGTCTGACCCGGGAGACGTGGCAGGCTTCCTTTAGAAAATTTGGCACCTTTGAAGGCATGGTTGAGATATGGAGGCCTCTGATTTCATACCTTTGGCCACCCTCACCTTCGAGACACGTGGCGGCTTCATGCATATTTGGAAACTACCCCTTGAGTCGTGCCTTTGAAATTGCAAATGAGGCATGTGGCACCCTTTGGAACTTACTGTCGACAGGTCCCCTGATGAATGGAACATGTGGGACTCCTTGTAGGCCCCTTAAATTATGACACGTGGAAGATTCCACACGTGGCATCATCCAATTCGGGCCCAATGAATACTTCCTTTGCATTTTGGTTAAGTCCCTTTCGTTTGGCGGGGCCCTATGATTGAATCTAGACACATGGAGGCTTAGCGTGCATTTGGGAACCCGCTCCGAATTTTACTTTTGAAGTTACGCCGCACTGACACATGGCTTCTTCCACTTACCTTTTGTACTTAGCCGATTCGAGCCTACCCCCTTTCGGGCTCTAGGACATGTGGAAGGTCTCACGCTTGTCTGAGTCTCTGACACTCTTGGAACATGCACCTTTGAAGTTTGCGGCGATGAGACACGTGGTGTTTCTCTGGTTCTCTATACTTAGTCATTTTGAACGACCGGCTCTGTCTCCCTTTTTGGACCTGGGACACGTGGTGAGCCTACTCTTGTTTGGGGTTCCACCTTCGGAGTTGGTCTTTGAAGTTACGCTGAGCTGACACGTGGCACCTTCCACTGGTTTTCTACCTATTTTGACTTTTCAATGGCTGATGAGACCTTTCTCTGACCTGGGACTATGTGGAAGCTCCATGCTCATTTGAGAACTGCCCTTTGGACCCAACTTAGGAGTTGCGCCGGAGAGACATGTGGAGCCTTCCGCCTAACTCTTTGACTTTTCAACCGCCGACTCTATATGTTTTGGCTCATGGACGCATGGTAGGCTGGCACATGTTTGAAGTTTCTATTTTGCTGCGCTTTTGAATTGCACCAAGATGATGCGCGTGGCACCTTTCCGTGAGTCTTTTGTTTGGCCCCGAGCCAACTCATATTCGAAGTCTGAAACTTCGAGTCCTTCCCTAATTTTCTCCTGTGCGCTCTAGACTATTTTGACGCCACTGGCCTCTTTTGACCCTATGTTCCTTGAGTCAAGCTCGCCTGTCCCCTTGTTTGTCATTCTAGAATGTGAGCTCATGGGTCTGAATCATCCCCTTCATATTTTCTTTATGTGTGGGGTCGTGTTTGACCAAATTTTCTGGGGGGCGAATTTGGGATAATAGTTTGGCGACTCACGAGGACATCTTCCTGCTAGATGAAGGGACCAGTAGCCTTGTTTCATCCATTGGGCATGGAATCAAAAATAATATCCTGGTACTGACCCTTCTTTAGACCCTGCTCCTGTTCTTCCTGACCCTGAGCTTGCCTCGTTGTCTGTACTCTCAATTTTCATAAGAAAATATTGGAAATGGGGCTTTTAAGAGTAGAAAATTGTATAACCCAGGGCTTTCATTTGTCACTGAAATGGACTATAGGCATACCACACTACATGGTGATACAACCTCAGAGCAACAAAACACAACAACACACACTATGTACAAAGATCAAATCATACATGCCTCAAATGAGACATGTAGAGTGTGCAAGAGCACTTCTTCTACTGAAATAAAATCTACTCCTACTCCTAAACTAACCCTAACAAAGAAAAGACTCAAACAAATCCCTACAACTAGCAGGGAGAAGTAACTTCCCTTTCTCATAAAACTGGGCCATGTATATGATTTGGCACTAAACATGGTCGGAAATGAGAGTGAGAAACCAACTTATAGAGGTGTCTTCACCCAAATCATCAAGGTATCAAATGGAAAAACAAATACACCTCCTTTAGTTGTCTTGCATTTGGGTCTGAAGAGGCATTGCAGCTGACCCTTGGTACTTTGATAGCTCATCCTCATGCCTCTGGAAGTGAGCATGGCTTGTTTTGGCTTCTCTCTTGGCTCCAATGAATCCAAGTAAATTATAGGGCACGGTATGGTTTTTTGAATGTGCCCATTGCTCTGAATTTCTGACTCCAAGAATGGAGTCTTCTTGCTGACCTTCCTGGGTGGATGGTGTGAGAGAAATGGGAGAGATGGGATCCTAGTTCCCTTTTACTTCCTTCTCCTGTGAAGAACATGGAAGATTCATGGTCTTCCAACCTTAGTTCCAGAAGGTTGTTATGAAGTGTAGGTTGTTGTCACTTGAAGGCTCTCCTTCATGGCAGCAGGACTCATGTGCTTGGAAGGTGGGTGATGGAGGAGAAAATGATGTGATCTCCTCAGGATCCTCTCCATCAAAGAAATCCTCCAAGTCAGACAAATAATCTACCTCCTTGTTGTCCTGCTGCATGTGCTCTACCTCCTCCATGGTGTCCTCCTGATCTGCAACTAGCTCACCATGGTTCCCTTCTTCTTCAAACATGAAGTTTGAAATCTCAAACTCTTCTTCAACATTAGAGCTTGAAGGGGATGAAGTGGGAGGAAGAACTGAAGGTTCTTCTGTGGCCTACTCCGCACTTGGAGCCTCTGAAACTGTATGGTCCTTCTCCACAGCTGGAATGTACTCCTCTTCTTTTGGATTTGGAGTAGCTCCTTCTTCCCCTACTTGTGTTGTAGCTGGAGATTCCACCACTTGTGGCTTGACCTCAGCCTCCTCCATAGGTTTAACCAACAAGGGAATCTTTGTAAACTCAAATCTAGCAGCCCAACTCTTCATATTTTCTATCATTTCTTCTCTGTTGGGTTCCTCTACTTGATGTTCTCCTTGGCTGGTTTTTGGAGTCTCTTCCCAACATGGACTTGGGAAGGAAAGAGGAGGAGTGGTGGGTGGGGTCTCCACTAGTTGTTTCCTTGTTTGTGGTGGAGGGGAAGGCATTACTTTTGGCTCTTATGGAGGGGACACAGATTCAGAAGGGAAAAGGGAAGAGGAAAGAAAATGAGATGGAAGACTAGAAGATGGGGAAGGGGAATCAACACTCGGGGAAGTAGATGGGAAGCTTGGAAATTGAAGCTCAGGTTGATATGGTACTTCTTGGGGAGTGAAAAGAAAGTTACCAGATGATGGTGTAGGACTTACCCATTGACAAGGCTCCTTGACACCAAGTTCGTAGGCCTCTATCTCCTCATTCCATTGTGCAAGTTGGGGCAACGTCTCAACCATGAAGTCAAGCTTCTCCTGCGGGCTATAGTGTCTTGGAAAAGGGCTGACCCATGGACAAGGTGCCCTACAACCAATCCTGAATGCCTTCATTTGTGTTGTAGCCCTTGACTGCACCATGTTGGCCTCCATGCGTTGAATCTTTTCCAGCAGACCAACATTCTCCACATAACTGTCACCATTGTATGCGTCCCCTTGTTCTTGATAAGCTCCATGGCCAAAATGGCTTTGACACTACTCATATGGGTAAGCATAATGGTTTTGGATCTGATCATAATGTTGATCTGGAGGAGTTAGGAAATACATTAGAGGCAGACTGCACTGCTATAGGTGTGAATTCCATGAGGGAAATGAAGTCATGATTGCACAACTTCATGAATGGTAGAAGATGAAAGAGATGGAAGAAAAATGGATGAAAATGGATGGGGAAAGGTCTACAACTTCAGAGATGGGTTGTTGACTAGATGGAGTCACCAAATGTGCTTGCATGTGCCTCAAAAGGACTGAATCCTAACATGAACACACCAACCTGCTAAGATGAAGTGGTAAGGTGCTTCAAACTTGTCCCACCAGGTGTGCCAAAACTGTTAGTGTGGTCGCACGGTGGCTTATTATTTTTTGTTGATAATGAGACACCTTAGAAAGATGAGAGATCTAACCTCAATGTCCCACCGGGCATGCCAAAACTGTTAGTGTAGAATCACAATACCCCCGAATGTTCTGGTATCTAAGTGGGGCATTCAGTGTGATTGCACAACATGGGACCATCTCTCAAGTTGTGGGACTTGTAAACCTGATATGGCCCTCCGGAGAAAGCTGGTTCTTCTTCCTAATCTACCTGCCACAAGCTACTCTAGTGTAGGTAGAATCTAATCTATCCTAATATAACCATTCCAAGGGGACATGTGGAGAGAGAAAGGGTGAAAGAGAGCCTACACTAAGCTGTGATACACTAGAAAAGGAAGTGGATGATCATGGATCCGACTGCCTGAAGTGGAGAGAGGTGAGAAGAGGAGAGGGTGGAAAAGATGCACCACAGACCAAAGATAGATTTCACATGGAACACCACTTCAAAACCCATTAAACACAGCTCCCAAAACCTGCAATAGACATCAGAAATATGCACAATATACCCTGTAATGGTGAGAGGCAAGAAGAGACAATAAAATAAGGAAGGATGGACAAAATGCATCACAAAACATATTTTATTGCTCCATGAGTTCACACAATACATCATTAGTGGGAAAGAGGCAAGAAAATGCCATTACAAAGCCATGAGAAGAGGCTTAGACTCCACATTCTACCCTAAGGAAGAAAGAGAGAGGGGGATAGAGGAGAAATAATGACCAACCCTTTGAATATGCCCCTCTTTTATGATATATAGAAGAATGAAAGAGAAAGAGAGAGGGAAAGTCGAACTCTAATCCAACCACCCCAGTAGATGCTTTGAATCCATATCTAAAAGCTCAACCACCATCCCTCAATGCCCCTACAAATCCACCCACAATCTGTCAATTCCACTCGCCTTATGTCTGTTTTTGCATGTGTGAAGAAGGAAGAAAAATGGTAGATCAAATCAAATCCAGGTGGTTGAAGCAATCAGATCCTTTATTAATAGCTTGCAAATGTTTTCCTACTTTTCACCCACCTGACCTTATCAAAATTAAAGTTTCAGGTCTCCTTTGTTTAGAGGATGTCGAGACCTTTCCAAAAATTCTTCTCCTGCCCAAATATGAGATTTGAATCAAAAGATATGGCCATCTGAAGGTCCTTGGGTCGGGAGCTTGATATGGTTTGAAATATGCAAGGGTCTGTCTATATATGGGCCATGTGGCAGTCCCCATGCTCATTTGAGATTTTTCCCCTTTCCTTTACTCTAAAAATTGCACCCGTGAGACATGTGGAATCATCCATGGGCTCCCCTATTTCCTTTATATCCTTCCTGAGTCCTTTTTGCTGGTAGAGGCACTATGTCTGACCCAAAACACGTTGAGGCTTCACACTCATTTGGAAACTTCCCTCTATATTTTACCATTAAAGTTACGCTAGGTTGATGCGTGGAGGATTGCATGGCTCTGTCTCCCTTCTTGATTCCGACCACGTGGTGGGTTGGTACTCATTTAGAAACTGCCCTTTGAGCCGCGCCTTTGAAATTACGTCGATGAGGCATGTGGCACCCTAGGTGGTCCCTTCATACTAAGCCAATTTGGGTCTGATGAATACTACCTTTACGGGTGGGACCCTTGTAGCCTTCCCCTTAAATTATGACAATGGGACACGTGGCATCATCCGTGACCATTATTATTTCCTTTGCGTTTTGGCTAAGTCTCCATTCATTTGGCGAGGCCCTGTGATTGAATCTGGACACATGGAGGCTCAGTGCATGTTTGAGAACCCACTCTAAATTTTACCTTTGAATTTGTGCCATGCTGACATGTGGCTTCTTCTGCTTACCTTTTGTACTTAACCAATTCAAGCCTGCCTCCGCTTAAAATTTTCAATGGTCCTTTCAATAATTTTTAGGCCCTAGGACATGTGGAAGCCTTACACTCATTTGAGTCTACACTTAGGGCCATGCCTTTGAAATTGTGCCGATGAGACATGTGGAGGCTTCCACTGGTTCTCTTATACTTAGTCATTTTGGGCCCGCTCTGTCTCTCCTTTTCATACCTGGGACACGCAGCGAGCCTACGCTTGTTTTGGGTTCCACCTTTGGATCCTATCTTTGGTGTTACACTGATGAGACATGTGGCATCCTTCCCGGGTTTATGAATTTTCAATAGCCAATGAGACACTTCTCTAACCCTCAGCTACGTGGTAGACTGGCGCTCATTTGAGGACTACCCTTTGGACCCAACTTAGGAGTTGCGTCAGAGAGACACGTGGAGGCTTCCGCTGGTTCTCTTATAGTTTTCAACTACTGACTCCATCTATTTTGGCTCATGGTCATGTGGCAGGCTGGCACATCTTTGGATTCTCTATTTCATTTTTCCTTTTGGAATTGTGCCAAGACGATGTATGGCGCTTCTGCGAGTTTGTTTATTTTCCTTGAGCCAACTCATATTCGAAGTTTGAAACTTTGATTCCTTCATCTAATTCTCTCCTATCCATTCTAGATTATTTTGACGCCACTGGCCTCTTTTGACTTTGTTTCCTTTGCGTTTTGACTAAGTCCCTTTCACTTGTATGTATTAGGAATATGATGTTGTTAAGTATAATTAGTAGTAGCGTCTGATAGAAGATAACGGTGCTGTCAGTACGGTGCCGCCAATAACGTGGAGTACGGTAACAGTCAAAGTACAATAGGAATGTTGTAAAAAGTAAATATTTGTCATAAGTGGTCCGGTAATGTTAAAATGTCAAAGTTTGGGTAATTAGAGAAATAGGGTCTACATGATTAACAATTAGAAATATTATATTGGTAATAAGGACAAGGAGTGAGGTCATAAATATTTTGTGTATTTTATTTGTAAAAAGATTAAAAATGTGGAACCCATGTAAAATGATAAGGTTTATCTTATCTTAAAAGATAAGCTTACATGTACAAATAATAGTTAAGGTATGGAATATGATTCGTCAGAGTGGATTTCTTATCCTATTTTAGAGATAAGATGGATAAGCCTGGAAGTTCTATAAATAGAGAGGCCACCCCACTCATTTAGCATAGAAGGAAGTAGTGAGAAATATTTTAGGAAGTGTGCAAAGGAAGCCATTAGTTTAAAGGTGTGTTGAAGAAGCCATTAAGAGGTGTAATTATAAAGTTTCTCCCATAGTCTTGGTGAAAGGCAAGTGAAGTCAATAACACTTGAAGTACCTCATGGGTAAGATTGTAACAATTTCATGTTAATATTATAATTTACTTTGATATTTCAGATTTGTCATCATTCCGTCTTATCATAGTCGATGGTATTCTTGTGTTATGTTGTTGTTTTGTTTCCAGATTACATCCACCAAACCAAAGGCTGTGCATTAGTAAATAATCATAGCACGAGGAGTTCCCGGTGAAGAATTATCATAGTGCCGGATTGGTGATGACATTTTGGTTCCGTTGCCGGGACCATTCCTCGTTGGTGGATTTTCTGGAGAGATATTCCCACTTAGTCAAAAATCAATTGGAGGGTAACCTTGTTTTTACTATGCATAGTAATTACCATGGTAAAGTCATTTTTGCCATGAATAGTAGTTACCATGGTAAAGTCATTTTTGCTGGGAATAGTATTTACCGCAGTAACTTCACTTTTTACCGTGAATAGTGTTTACCACAGTAAAGTTAGTTTTTACCGCAGTAAGTCAAGTTTTACCATAGTTTACCGTGGTCATTTCTATTTTACTGTAGAAAGGTGTAAAATCACTTTCTAGTATAGTGATTCCAATTATTTGTGCACATAAGTCTTGTTGATTGTACTTGTGGGTTGGTATTTCACGGTGGTTACTTTTGAAAATGGGAAATATTCCTGTTTTTTTAGCTCAATCTAATGAAGATGTTTCTTCTTTCATTCAAGAGTTTAAACGATCTTGTATTTATAATGGCCTTATAAGAAGGGAATAATTGACTGAATTTTTTCCTACCTTTTTGGATGGTTCAGCACTTAGGTGGTTTGAAACACTAGGTGATAATGTGAAAAATTCATGGGATTTATTAACTGAAAGTTTTCTTGAAGAATTTGGTGAACAACAGAAATATGCAGATCTCATGATCGAGATCACAAAGCTATCCCAAGGAGAGAAGGAGAAGATAAGGGATTATCATGCTTGTGTTCTATAGCTAAGGAGGAAGCTCGATGCCCAGATCCGGAAGGAAGGATTAGCGGATGGGTTGATGAATGGCGTGGATAATCTCCTATGTAAGCACTTCATTCTTGGGATGAAGCTAGAGATCAAACAACGAGTGAAGTATGACCGCCCAGCTACCATTGAACAAGCAAAGGAGATTGCAAGAAGGCAAGAAGAAAGCATGGAAGAGGAGCCCAAAGAAATTGTTGCTAAAGTAGAGCCTACACCAGCACCTTTGGTCCAGAATCCACAACCACTCCCGGTGAGCACAAATATTTCTCCTAGTACATCTACTGAGTATGAAGATCTACTCAAAAAGATGGGTCAGTTAACTATTAATCTTCTTCAAGGAAAAGAATTTAGTTCTCAGGGAGGAGATAGAGGTCCAAAAAGAAATATTTCTGAAGTTGTATGTTATGGTTGTTATAAAAAGGGTCATTATAAGTATAATTGTCCAGATAGAGCTTCTACATCTGGTAAAGGAGATAATGATAAAGGAAAAACACCTGTGAATTCTTTTGATGTAGTAGATAAGAGCATAAATAATGAAGTAGATGTGTTTGTAAAAAAAAGAAAGAAAGAAAAAGATAATCAAGATGAAAATGATCCTAAGAAGATGAAAGGAGAAACTAGTAAGAAACATAGGAGAAGAAAGTTGGGTGTGCAGAATTTTCTGATTTCACAGGGGCAAGGACCATACTCCATCTTGGAAGATCTATCTAAAAGGCCTGCAAATATTACATATGGTCAACTCTTGGCTATGTCTTCTGAGAAGAGGCGGGAGCTGCGAAGTTGCCTCAATGCTCGACGAAGGAAGGAGGTTGAGGTCCTTGTTTTGGAGGCAGAGGCGGATCTCTATGCTCCACAAGCTGAGGTATTATGTAATGGTATTTCAATTCATGATGTTTTAGTTGATGGAGGTGCTGCAGTTAATGTAATGACCGAGTTTGTAATGAATATGTTGGGGTTAAAAATTGATCGCCCTTCAACACTTATATTAATCATTAAATAAGGGAAAAACTAAACCAGAAGGTGTAGTTTGAAATGTGACAATATCTGTTAGGGGTGTTGTATGTGTGGTAGACTTTTAGGTGATGAAAAATGGTACTGTTACATACCCAATGCTGCTGGGAAGACCATGGCTAAGGAGAGTTCATGCAAGAAACTACTGGAATGAAGGTTTCATGACACTTGGACGTGGTAGAGAGAGGGTGAAGATAAATGTGATCCATCGACATCATAAAGCAGAACCTGTGGATTCAAGTGATGAAACTGATAATTAGACATCCTCTGATTACTCTAGTACCAGTGAAGTGGACACTGAAGATGAAGAAAGTGAGGTTGATGTTTCAGTCATGGATATCCTTCCAGTCACACCAACTCATGACCCCATAAAATTATCTGAAGAAGAAGTTGATGATCGTCTCCAATAAATAAAGATTGGTGATGCTGTGATGGAGAGTGAGAAGGAATCCTACCTCCAGCTCTTTCGAAGGTACATACACATATTCACTTTTGATTACAAAGAACTCCGTCAAGTAAGTTGGGTAGAACATTCTATTGAGCTGGTAGATGGTGCTAAGCCCATAAAGCAAATGCCATATAGAATGAATCCTAATTTTTCCAAGACTGTAAAAGAAGAAATAGATAAGTTGCTTGATGCAGGATTCATATTTGCTGTGGAGAATTCAGAATGGGTTTCTCCCATTGTGATCTCAATAAAAAAGAATGGGAAGCTACGCATTTGTGTTGATTATAGGAAGCTCAATAAGGCAAAAAAGAAGGATCATTACCCTCTTCCATTTTCAAATCAGATCTTGGACGAAGTAGCTAGCCAGGAGTGCTATAGTTTTGTTGATGGATATAACGGCTACAACCAAGTTCGTATAGCAGAGAAAGATCAGCTGAAGACCACGTTCACCACTCCTTGGGGAACGTTTGCTTTTAGAGTTATGCCTTTTGGGTTGTGTAATACTCCAGCAACATTCCAGTGTTTGATGAATAGGGTGTTCGAACCCTACATTGAGACCTTCATCAGAGTATTTCTAGATGATTTTTACATCTATTGGAGTAAGACCACCTGCACCAGATGGAGATAGCATTTCAAAGGTTAGATGAAGCACAAGCCTCACTAAACCCTACAAAGTGTGTCTTTGGATGTTTTAAAGGCGTTTTGTTAGGGCATGTTGTATCCAGAGATGGTATTGGTATTGATCCTGATAAAGTTTCAAAAATCAAAGATTTACAATTTCCTATTAATAGAAGTAAGTTGAGATCATTTTTAGGCCATGTGGGTTACTATAGAAGGTTCATAAAAATTTATCAAAGATTGCACAGCCACTAACTCAGTTCTTGAAGAAGGATGTTACTTATGAACCAGGAAATAAGGCGCAGAAGCTTTTGGACAACTGAAGGAAGCCCTGGTGTCTTCACCTGTTTTGAAGAATCCAGATTGGAGCAAGCCATTCGTTGTGTACACTAATGCCTCAGATGCAGCACTAGGAAGTACTTTGAGCCAAAAGGATGAAAATGGGAATGAACATCTAATTTACTTTGGGAGCAGACAAATGAGCAGTGCTGAGGTAAATTATACTGTAACTGAAAAAGAGGCTCTGGCTATCATTTTTACTGTAAAGAAGTTTAGAAATTACTTGCTAGGGCAAAAATTTCTAGTTGTAACAGATCATCAGGCTCTAAAATATATTGTAAATAAGCCTAACCCATTAGGGAGGATAGCAAGATGGATAATTTTGCTACAAGAATTTGAATTTGATATTATAGATAGGCTAGGAAAGAAGCATGTCAATGCAGATGCACTCTCTCGAGCCTATGATGGTTTAGGATCATCTTGTGATGATGATGATTTCCCCGATGCAGCATTGTGGGCATATAGGGGAACATCAAAATCAGCAACAAGATACTCCCCATTTCAGTTGGTTTATGGCATTGATCCAGTTCTTCCTATTGAGTTTGATATTCCCACTGTGAGAGTTATGAAAAATGAAAGGATGGATGAAAGTGATTCAGTAAAACAAAGGTTGGTACATCTTCATTTGCTAGAGGAAATGAGGGAAATAGCGAAGGATACAAGCCATAAGATGAAAATGAAGCAGAATGAATACTTTGATCAAAAGATCCGTTGGTCTCCATTTCGTGTGAATGACTTGGTTCTAGTATATAATTCCAGATACAAAAAAAGAAGACAGGGAAAATTTCTTCCAAAATGGATGGGGCCCTACAAAATAGTAGTTGTACATGAAAATGGTACGTACCGACTGGAGGAATTGGATGGCACTCCCATTATGAAATGGGTCAACCATGACAAGTTGAAGATTTTCCAAGCACCAGAATAGTCTACTCCGAGGACGGAGTAGAAGCTAGGAAGGGGGAAGATGTCGACACTAAAATTTTCCTCCATAATTTCTATTTCATTAATGTATGTATTAGGAATAGGATGTTGTTAAGTATAATTAGTAGTAGCGTCTGATAGAAGATAACGGTGCTGTCAGTACGGTGCCGCCAATAATGTGGAGTACGGTAACAGTCAAAGTACAATAGGAATGTTGTAAAAAGTAAATATTTGTCGTAAGTGGTCCGGTAATGTTAAAATGTCAAAGTTTGGGTAATTAGAGAAATAGGGTCTACATGATTAGGAATTAAAAATATTATATTGGTAATAAGGACAAGGAGTGAGGTCATAAATATTTTGTGTATTTTATTTGTAAAAAGTCTAAAAATGTGGAACCCATGTAAAATGATAAGGTTTATCTTATCTTAAAAGATAAGCTTACATGTACAGATAAGAGTTAAGGTATGGAATATGATTCGTCAAAGTGGATTTCTTATCCTATCTTAGAGATAAGATGGATAAGCCTGGAAGTTCTATAAATAGATAGGCCACCCCACTCATTTAGCATATAAGGAAGTAGTGAGAAATATTGTAGGAAGTCCAGGTCCAAACTAGGCATATCAGCATATTACCATTCAAATATATCTGCATATTCTCTCAATAGTTCCACAGAAACTTTGAGTTCTTGAGTTGAGAGTGAAGATCATGTTTGACCAAATTTGTTGGGGGGAGGATTTGGGATAATAGGAAGATGACTATCATTACGCGTTGATAGGTGTCCCTGACATTCTTGAGCCCAAAAGGCCTTGTAACAAAATGTCCCCCAAGGGGTGATGAAATTTGTCTTATGGTGATTTTCCTCTATAATTCATATCTAGTTATAACCTAAAAAACCATCCATTGAGGATAACATTTCATAACCAGCAGTAAAATCGACAATTATATTAATATTAGGCAAGGGGAATTCATCTTTGTGACATGCTTTATTAATATTGTCAAAGTCGGTATAGATCCTTATGACAATTGACTTCTTCTAAACTAGGACTATATTAGATATCCAAGTTGAATAATCAATGGGTTTAATGAAATCAACAACTAATAACTTTTCAAGTTCTTCTTTGAGAAGTAGTGCAACTATGAGGCGCATCTTTCTCAATTTTCTCTTGATGGGTTTAGCATCTTCGTGCACAACAAGGTTGTGCACAACCAAGTCCAGGTCCAAACTAGGCATATCAGCATATTACCATACAAATATATCCGCATATTCTCTCAATAGTTCCACAAAAAATGTATGTTCTTGAGTTGAGAGTGATGCTCCCAACTTTATCATTCTATGTTCCTCTTCTGAGCCAATGTTGACACTGATCGTCTCTTCAACACACATTTTAGAAGTGTCTTCCATCCATGTAGGATCAAGGGGAAGAGTAAGATCAACCTCCTTAGGTAGCTCATCATTATCTTTGAATGGGTATACCATTTCTTCTATAGGTTCTTTGTTTTGTTTATCTGCTAGTGCCTAAATTTTTTTATGACTATGAGACTTGCGTTTGTTCTTTCCACAAGGATTCTCTAAAGCATTCTTAATCTCACTTACGACCTTCCTATTCAATCATCCACACATCTCTTCCTCCTCTCCAAAGTATGCGCAAGCATCTATTTTGATGACAAAACCTTTCTTGTGATCCCCAGTCAGAATAGAATCCCTGAGTCCCATGAATTCTGTAAATGCCTCGTCATTCTCAAAGAAATCGATTGGCACATGAAATTGTTGATCCCAATCTACAAGTTTGGGATATACAGGGGTTAGTTGGCAATTGGTTTGATAATTTTACCTAGATAAGGTAAAAACAATTGAATTAGGGAATAGGTTAGTGGAGGCAAGATCCCGTAGCGGCTACATTCGGAATCTGCATTGGTATCTGAATGAGATGAGTCATCCTCACGTTCAGAAGAGGTGGTATCAATCTCAAAGGGTGGATTGTCATGAGGTCTAATTCCAAGACCATGTTTGTTGGATTTGAAATGAGGGAAATGAATGGGTTCTAACCATCCTTTTGCATTGATACCACATCCAAACCCATTGTAACCCATGACGTACATCATACGATGGCCTTTGATATACTGCGAAGCTTGATGACATGATGCCATGGTACCTTCAGGTACCCTCCTGATGGGATCTTCTAACATCTTTTCCTTGGATAGGAGACCACTAGGGATAAACTTCTCCAATGGTTTAGGGCATTTATCCCGAGTGCTCTTGAATTGAAAGTAGTGTTTACCACGTGTTCTGGGAGGCACTGATTGATCTGATATTAATAAGGCATGTTGAAGAGTGAATTTCTCACCTAGGCCATACTTTGTAGACATTGCCTCCCATGATGTGATAGGGTTGACTAATGAAGGAAAGTTTTGATTATAAGTAGTGAGTGAATCTAGATCCACACGTTCCTTGATAGCTTTTGTTTATAAAGGAACAACAATATTTGCAGAAGGAAATTCATAAGATACACGAGAAATACTGTGCAAGGCCCTACAATGCGTGAGTCAAATGTGTGGGATGAAAAGTTTACAAAAGTCTGGAAAGAACAATCTATAAGGGAAATATTCCTTCTACTCTAAGAAGTTGATTAAACTAAAGGTGCTTGACATGAGAGAAAATAAATTGATATGGGACATCCCTGATTGGATCGTTGATTATTCGAATTTGTGAGGTTTTGTAATGAGATCCAACAATTTCAAAAGCAAACTTCTTCCACATATAATCCAAAGCTTTAAATTCTATACCTTTCTTCAAATCTCTTACATATCACAATTTCACAGCCATGATGAACCTATAAGAAGATCCTCTTCTCATCTTAATGCAATATGGTAAACACTTTGTGGATGGACATGCATTGATCTATCCAATAACAAATTGAGTGGCCATGGTTTTCCTGCAATAGGAAATCTAAAAGGTTTGATGATTGTCAACCTCTCCATGAACGCTCTAAGAGGGCCAATTACAGATAGTGTGGGAAATTCAATGCAACTAGAATCACTGGACCTCTATGTCAACAAATTTTCAGAGAAAATTCCATCACAACTTGGTGTTCTCAATTATTTGCTATTTCTAAATTTGCCTTACAACAATTTGTTAGGCAGGATACCCAAGTAAGGTCATATGTTAACATTTGGTTATTCATCATTATATTTTGGAAATCCAAATATGTGGGGATGCCCTCTTGAAATGAATTATTCCACCAAAAGGCTAAAGAAACATACAATATATATAGCCTACAATCCTATTAAAGCTTCAACTTGACAGTAGTGTTTAATTTCCATAGTTAAGCTTTAATTTTGTGGTGCATTAAACACTTCCCCTTTTGATCCTGCGAACTCCAAACTCAAAGTCAAAAGCTGTTGGAAAAATTCCTTTAAATCAAATTATTTGGTTTTTTTGTTAATGGATGAGGATTTAGTACATACAGACTGATAAACAAAATTCAAGCGATGAAAAGAATGTCTAACTAGAAAATTGTTTAATTCAAGGTTGTCTTAGAACTCACAGTGACCCCGGCTTGGGCTGTGTAGCTCTATATTGTGATAAATATCAGTACAAAACCCTCATGCCTAGTGAGAGGGATACACACACACACACACACACACACACACACACACATACACACACATATACATACATATACAGACACACACACACACAATATAATATATATATATATATATATATATATATATATATATATATATATATATATATACATATACACACACACACACATGGTACATACACACACATATTTATATATATCATGGTCGAGATAATAATATGCTCACACGAGCAAGGAGCTAACATAGTAGTCCATTGAAGATTAGATCAGGTGGCTTGGTCACATGAAAGTAAGAAACATGATGCCTTACGTGAAACTCTGGCTCACTAGGGGTGGTCTCAAATCTGTGGTTTTGATCGTGGATCGGGTTGGATTTTCCCCATTGTTTATTTTGACCCCTTAAAGTGTAAATTGCACTCACATGAATAATGGGAGTGAGATCGAGATGATAAAGTGAACACAAATAGAGGATATTATTTGTGCGTTACAATTTGAGCCATGGAAAAGGTGTGGTACATGCAAGTATTAAATTTTCATTTTTTTATGTTCAATGTTCCATTGATGCCTTCGTCTTGTCTACCAAATCAAACACAATATAATTGTAAACCTTGACGGTGTAATAATATAAAATATAAAAATAGATAAGTTTGATTGGAAAATAGAATTTACCTATCACTCATATGACTAGTTGCTCGAGGGGCTCAATTATCAATGATTGTTCAAGTAGTGCTCGACCAAAAATATAAAAGAATATTTGTATAAAAAAATGGGAACCTTAGTGCGTTGGTTGGGATTGGGGGAGGACAATGAGCGACCTATCCATTTAGGAGGCACTCCAACCAATAAAGTTTGCAACGAAAAAAAATTAAGTGCCTGGAAGTTATGTTTGTAAAAATGTGGATGCATGCGTGAGGTGTGGGAACTGTGTCCAATACGACAAACTTAATGTTGGCTTTCATTTTATCCTTCTTGCTTTGGATTCTAGGGTTATTATTTTTTATTTTTGGAAAGTGGGTATATGGGGTTGCTGGCCACTTTCTCCCTTTATTGTTTTCATTAATGTTTGCTTATGGCTCACGTTTTGTGAAGAGGAAACTCCAAAAGGAGTGGTTGACCACGTGGACTGCAACAAGGACCTGGTTTTGTGTAGGTTCGTGGGTGTTCAGGTTTGAAACTTTCAAGTAAATACCAGTTATACGTGTAAATCTTCCATAATTTTAGCAGCATACACCCATCTTATGTCAAAAATGGGAAATTTGGAGCATTAATGGACACCCAACAAGGAAAAAAAAACGAGCAACTTTTCCAGATGTTGTTGGAGCAAGGGCCTTGGTAGAAGGGTTTAAAACATATGTGAAGCTGAATGCAGGCATGATGAGCCCTAACCATTATCATAATTTGCTATTTTTTTATCAGGCTCATGAAAATAATCATTCTCTTTATCTTAAATGGTCTTTTGCGTAGGGTTTTTTGGTTGTATTATAGTCATTGTTATCTTGTTGGCTGCTCCTATATTATTCCCTGATTATCTAGTTCTAAAAAAAACCTTTACTTGCAAAATAGGGGTTTGCGTATGGTTTTGCACATGATATTTCACTTATTCTTGTTGTTGTCTTCATACCACTAGTTGCATGTGTCCCCTTTGGTGTTAAGATTGGAAGATATATGATATAAGATTAGTACCCTTACGAAATAATGATCCGAGTGTTTTGTTGCTAATAAGTTTAATCATTATGCAAAAAGGGTGTCATGGCCTCTTGTGTTGACAATGGTTTTGTTCAACTCCTTTTTTGGCATTGACTTATTAAAGGAGACTAGTGACTATGTTATAAACCTTGTTTCATTGAAAAGTTAGAGACCCTACTTCAATCTAGTCACAAATTCCTTGTTAAATATTGTTCAAAATACATAATAATTACTAAATATTGTTTTCTCCTCTATCATTGGATAGGTCAATGATTGTGATGGCTTAACATGTAATGATAATTATTCATGTATCAATATATACTTATAGGAAAAATGTAAATCAATTTGAAACCCATTCTGGGTGAGCATTATTTGGGACCGCTTTGAATCCTTACTTAGGGAGGAGGAATCGGGTGCATGGAATGAGTAACTCAGTATTTTCCTTTAGTTGGATTGACTATTCGGGTTTTAGGAACAATCTTTTAAGGATGGCGTGAATCTTGTTTGCGTTTGGAAAATATTAAACCTTGCACTTCCGTGTTGTTCCTTTCTGAGGCGTTATTCTCCTCATCTATGCTGAGTTACTTGGTCTTGAGTTGGTAATTCTATTTCTATGTTTTTATTTTTCTTTTGGTTAATGAATTAGTCTTGACTATATCGATCTTTGGGTCGGTAATATTTATTAAAAAAAAAACATGTTCTAAAAAACCTTGATCTTGTGGATAGATATTGTGTCCTATTCTATAATAAAGGGACTACTTTGATTCAATTGTTTACCTCATGTAGGAGTCGTCTGTTAAAGATTTATCATCCCATAATCCTTAATCTCCTTATGTTTGGCCTATCTTGGATACTATGGCCAACTTGGTTGTTATTTTATTGGCGAATAATTTAGAGGATTTTCCCTGTTATTATATTGTATATTTGGTCTTATTTGACTTCAATCGGTTGTCATCCATTTGGTAGTCTCTTAATTTCTTAGTTGACTAATACTACGTTGCATTTGGTTAATATTGATCCTCTTGATGGACTAATCATTATTTAGAAGTCTGTACAAACAGAGCTTGGGTGGGTGAGGAATGGAGAATACTTGACTATTGTGACAAGTTACATTCGATGCTTGAATTGATTATGAGGCTTGTTGTAATTTTCCTTATAGTTTAAAAGCTTCTTGTGGTATATCCAATAACTTGGCTGCTAGGAAAAGATGTATTTTGACATTTTGTTAGCCTACATTATTACTAGCATAATGTGTGAAGTAAATTGTTAGATAAGGAAATATTGATAGATGGTTTGAGTATTAGATTTCAATCATATAATCTATATGATTACATGATTGAAATCCCAATACTCTCGACACTTTGTTTCTACCTTTGTTCGCTGGATTTTCTGCATAGCTAAAAACCTAGGCAGTCATGAGATAAATCTCCCTCATTTACCAGTGAGGCTCTTGTGTAATATTTGTCAATTAAATATGTTAGTATCTATTTTGGGGTTTTACTTTAACCATTCAACTCGTGAACCATAGCTGTATAGTTTTGCAGCAAGTAAGCAGCTATAAAAGTAAGGAAATATCTAAAGAAGAAGGAAATAACAAAAAAAAAAGACAGAGAAAAGATGTGCAATCCAATCAATAGATTATAGAGTTGATTGCATGCACATAGACATAACCAATAGATATTAACATATAGAATTATAAGAAAAGGCAGCTTTATGATCTAGATCTATAATAACATAAAGTTTATAAGTAGATCTAAGACAAAGTTAGAAACAAAATGCACCGTTAGTCAAAGTTCTTTGGAAATCTGCTCCTTTATATTCCTTAGCTTCAAATAGCTATCGGCGGTTTCAGCACAAAGTCTGGAACATAAGAATGTTGCTTCCAAATTCTGATCCTTAACTTGAAGGTTATTCCTCTACTTATAGAATGTAGAAGGGAAATTACAAATGGGAAACTTAACTGAACTAGAACATAAACAAGAAGTAAAGATACCATCTAGCAATCATTTTCCTTTAATTCCTCTCCAAGTGACATGTATCTAGATATATAGTCAAAATTATACACATCTGTCACTTAACTTATAGAATCGTTCCACATAACTTAAATTAATGGTATTAAAACCAACAACTTTAAAGTTTTACAATTACATCTGGGAACGTGGAAAATAAAAGAAGAAAAAGTAGAAGAAGAAAGATTCGCCAGCTGTAACATCTACATCTTATTTTAATTTTGATATTGAATATACTTGTTAAACATGTAATCTAACAACTTCCCATCTGTTTTAGCCACAACTTGTTTTTCTGTCCTGAATTGCAGCAAGCCTTCGTTCAAAACCCCAATGCATGCTTCCACATCTTTCAGGCTAGGCCTGAACTTCTCAATATCTAACTCCAGTGTTACCATCTTACTAAAGGAATCTAATAGCTCCATCGATCCTCTTTTGTACCATCAGAAGAGATCCCTCTAAGGAATCAGGTACTTTGTTAGGAATGGTTCTTGTGTATGAAGAAATGTCCCCGACCACTTCCTCATTGGTGAAAGCAATGACATTGTCTAGTAGTGACGATGCCGTAGTTTCAAGTTCCCGCATCCTTTTCAACATGATTCTGAAGATCTCCAACCAGAAAGATACTGCAAACTCAAGTTTCTTCCCCTTCTCAACTAATCCATCGGGCATAATCCATTCCACAATAAACACCTCCCTCGGATGCTTATTTATTTCGACCAAAGTACTTAGGTTACTTTTACCTACTCTGTTCATGTCTATCGTGCTCGTCACCAATTGTTTCAGTTGAACCGATGCATCTTTCATAACCTTCAGACGGGCTAACACCCCCTGAGTTGTACAGAAGCTTAGCGAATAATTAGACTCTTCCATTTTTCAATAGCTTTAACTTGGTTACCTGTATTTTCCACTTCCTACATCAGATGATCACTCACCTGCTTATGTGCTAAAACTGGCTAAGTGGAAGATTTGGAAACTTTGGCAATAATCTCACACAAATGAGACACTTGCTTCTAAAATTTAACTTTCTCCGCCTTTTCTTTGTCAAGCCTAAGGAACAAAGCATTTATCAATGTCTGTGTGTCTTGCTTCAATCCTTCAGTAGTGGCTTGACCTATGGGTACTTTGGTTACTGTTATATCCGCTGCCATGAGCTCATCCTTCTTCTTTCCTTCTGCTGGAACTGATACCTCAGCAAAATTCTGCCCTAACTCCTCAATAATCAACCTCAAAGTCACCTTAACAACTTTAGGTTTTCTATCTTTTCCACCCAGACTTAGGAGTAACTGCAAGTCATGTTCCTCCAAGTTGATCTCCTCTCTAGCCTCTCAGACTAACTGTGAAGCCAACCACTCTAAGAAATTACTTCCCAGAGAATGAGAAGTTGTCGAGTGTACCACCATCTCATGCTCCGGTTCCTCTCTATCCGAAACTGCTACAGTGTCATGGCTACCATCCTCTGTAGTGTCCAAAGAAAAACCTCTTTCAAATTCTACCATTTGCAACTTCAGTGTTTCTTCAAGAAGAGGTGTTGATCAGAGTGGCTAAGGAGAAAATACAAAAGTTGTCAAGTTCAACAGAGGAACAACAATATCCATATCTTGTTGAGGAGAAAAAATTGGAGAAGTATTTGATACTGGAGATGTTGGAGCTAACATCATAGCAATAGAAGTGATCCTTTCCTTTGAATGAGACTTTCAATGCACTTTAATCTTTTCAATCCTTCTACTGCTTTATCCCTCGTGCTTCTTTTTGAGTGAATCTCCTGTGCTAAGGTTGCCTGTGATTTGATTCATCAAAGCTTCGTCAAGGCAATATCCCTTTTTCAGCAACTAGTTTGAAGTATTGACCAAAACAATGGCAGACCTTTCCTCGATTGTGTGGTAGCCACCTATGCTCTCCTAAAGTACAACTCTATCTCCTCCCATCTTATGGTATGCATCAAGTAACATAGGTCCATCATCTTTAAGATCCGCAGGTATCCATGCTAATCCAAAGTCAAACACTTGTCGCGTTGATAACCTACTAAAGCTTTTATTCCTAACTTCGTACTTGCTTTTGTACTTCATCTAGAAATCTTCTAATGAAGGCACATGTGCGTACTCCTGGGAGATTGTCTTCCTTGCCACCCCATATGGATCGAAGTTCAGCCGTGCTTGGAAGAACTCCTGCTCGTACTCAGAGAACATCTCTGCTTCAATTCCTCTGGCTTTATGAATGCTCTGGCAGCTGTAATAGCCCACTATGATCGGGAAACAACCTATATACTTGTGTCATTTTGACTGTAGGTCATGCATCTCCACAAGTTGTCTTCTCAACTCCATGATGACCAATTTGTCGCTTGGATATCTGGGTAACTTGATTGGTTCTCTCGAAAAGCTGGTGACCCTGAGGTATGTAAAGTCCGCAAACTAGATGAAGATACTTCCAATCTGGAACATAGCTTCCCAAGCTTCCTTACTTACCCTGTTGGCCTTTAGATCACCGTTCAACCTATAAATGAACCCATAAAAGAATCCATCGTTGACCACTTTATAATCTTTATTTCATGTAGGCACAATAAGCTATAGATAGCATTCAATAATAGGATCCTTAGAGAGCACACCACGTCTATCCAACTTGGACAAGATACCCTACGAAGCTGTTGCATATACCAAATATGAAGTCATCTTGAAGCTGTAAGTCTGCCTCACATTCCGGAGCTGCTCACCGATGTTGTCACTGATGATTTCTGACCAATTGATTATTGAATCTACTTTGTTAATTTCAATGGTCCTGATGAAGGCGTACATCCATGAGCGGGAGTTTTGAGCGTTAGCTTCACCATTTATCCTGCATGGAAATTTGGTAATGTCATCCACCTCTTACACCAGATTGGATCGTGGAAGAGTCCTCAGGAACTTGGATGGAGATCTAGGCTTCTTCATATACCTGTTATTCATTATGCCCACATAGTCGAATTTATACTTCTCCCATCTGTTTCCAGCGTCCAACATGGTGATAGTAGTCACCACCTATCGTGTTAGAATATTCAGACAATAATTGATGAAATTTGCATTCAGCAAGATTATTGTCTTCCCCGCAGCATCTCGGATTGATCTGGATAGTGGATGGTATGACCTTGCACACCCCATGATGAATTCTGGCAACTGGGCTGTGAATGGGAATGTTGAAGCTCGAATGATTCCACTTCTTTTGACTGCACGCATAAGAGAATTATTTCCAACTCTAGATTTGTCAATCAATTCAAAAAGAGGTTCTAGACCTAGATTTATGTCTCTGATGTCAGCAAACCTAGAAGTAATGCATGATTCTGATGATCTTTCTCTTTCATCCCACTTAGCCATAGCTGGATCTATCTTTGTCTGAGCAACTCTTTTTCTCTTTATTCGGCTAAAATTCTTTACAACTAGTGCAGATCTGGAAATTTCTTCAGATTCAGAGGATATATTCAATGTATCTGACATTGATTTAAACTCACTTTCAATTATATAAGCACATGTAATGAATACCTACAATTAATTCAAACAAATACAACAACTGAAACATGAACACTTGATAAAAATCTGCATATATAAAGCCCGTTGCTCTAAAATTTGAGGCTTTGCTTACATGCAAAGCAAGCATAAATATTTTCAACTTCACTTGGGCACCTGTACCACTATGCAGATAATTAACCAAGCTGAAAACAAGCTCCTCCAATCCTAGGTGTCAAACCTTGAAGCTTTCCGACAGTGAAAAACATCTCTTTGAGCAAAAGTCCTCCTCCTTTAGGTGCCAAAATTGTCTAGACTCCTTTGCTAGAATAATTAATTAATTCATCGCTATGGAAACCCATGCTTATAACCTCCATCATTCTATAATTAATAATTGCCTCTCCTATTCTTGCAATTAATTAATAAACATGGTTTTCTCTTCAATTTGGGCACCTATTTTGTGCATGCTCATTAAATAAATTAAATTTATTTAATTTTATCTCTCTACTTCTAGTCTACATTGACTTCACACTATGCTTTGACCTCACGCACCAAAAATAGGAATTAATTCCATCAATAAATACTTTAAAAAATATTATTTCTCCTCTAGGTGGGTCACACTTTTTTGCATGATTCAGGGCTGCATTAAATAAATTAAATCTATTTAATTTTAGCATTCTATTTCCAATTTTATTTATCCTCTCATCTTGCGTTGACTTTTCCCCATGGTTGAGCGCCAAAATTAGGAATAGAAATAATTAATAAGTGCAATTAAAGTTATCCTTTTATTCCAAAATGGGTTGCACTTTTTTGACATGGCTGATTTCTATTTTTTAAAGTCAATTTCTAATTGGATTATTCACCCTGCACCGCAGCTCAAAAAATCTCATGATCCACTTAAGTTATTTGAATTTCATAATGGGATTTTTTACCCTCCAAGGCAAGTAAGAAATTCCCATCAATGCCTTAAGTGATTTTCTTTTATTTTATAATGGGAATTTTCACCCTAAATGGTAGGTAAGAAATTCTCACTTGCCTGCTGCCTCTAATTTTCCCATCATGACTTAAGTGGCTTTGCTTCTATGGGAAAAAGTACCCTACCAAGTATCTATAAAACTCCCACCTGCCTACTTCTACCGAAAATCCCATTCCTGCTTAAAACCTTCCATTCCCAAAAATGTGACTTGCCCAGAAGAGGCCTTTTGGTGCATGACTTCGTCTTTTTAGAGAGAACCAGACTTTCTATGGCAAATTCCTTCTAGCATGATGTCCATAGTTGATTTCCAGATACTCCAAGAAAGAAAACAGACTGAACTAGCGAAGGAATACACCTAGGAGAATTTCACAGAGAAAAATACGAGAAAAAAATAAAAACGCAAAACATTTCCAGAAGTCACAGAAAAAGCCCATGATTCATTCCTGGTGGAAACCCTACTTGTATATGAGAATATTGACATGTAAAACCTCAACAGGGTTCAACTGGAGCAGAATTGACCTCAAACAGGGCTTAAAATAATTAAATAAAAATTTCCCACAGGCAATCCCAATGACAGAATATAATGAGTTTGGGCATCTGGGTATTTGTTGAAATTGGCTTATATGACACTCTAGGAATATCTTGACGCAATACATACATTTTCTAGCAATAAAAACACAAAATGACCCATTATTTTAAAAGTACAAAAAAAATTAACATGGGGTAGTATCATATTTCAGGGTGAAATATGGGGACACCAGTCAACTCCGTCTGTGGACATCTTTTCCTTTGTCAAAATGACAAGGGTAAAGATGAAATCCCAACATCTTTGGTTTCGTATCTTGTCATTTGGGCGCAGGGTCAGGCAAACAAAAATGACACAACACAGAAAAATAAGGAAAATCAAACAAAGTTTTATTTATATACATACAAGTTTTACCCTACTTTTTTATGTCCGGAACAGCTTCAAGTGTTTCCCATTGAAAAGAAATAACAATTCAACTCCATCCTGATGAGCAAGAATGAAGCTATCAGCTCCGGTGATCCTTTTAATCACAAAAGGCCCTTTCCATAGTAAATTGAATTTCTCGTGCATGCCTTTTGTTTCTCTTCTTTTGTCCCATAAAAGGACCCAGTCATTGATCTCAAAATTTCTTTCCTTGGCCTTTTTGTCGAAGATCACCTTCAGCTCCTTTTGATGTTCTAACAATATATCTGTGACTTGAGCCTGTACCTCTCGCAATTCAGTCAGATACATTATCCTTTTTTCAAAAGCATCATTGAATGTAGAATCATCCAGGGCTCTAGAAAGTTGTAGGGCAGGAAATTGCAAGGTAAGAGACAGCTTTGTGTCTCTTCCATATAATAGCTGAAAAGGGGACATGCCTATAGCCCTCTTTGGTGTAATCATATCTGCTCATAATGCATCAAACAAATTCTTGTGCCAAGTTCTTTGATTTTAAGTTACCAGCTTTCGCATGATAGTCACCATATTTTCATTACTTGATTCAGCCTGGTCATTCCCTTATGGATAATAGTTGGAGGAATGTACTAGCTGGATCCCATGAGTGTAGCAAAAATCCACCAGCGCCTCAGAAGACAGATTTGGAGCGTTGTCTGCTACTATTTTATTAGGCACGCCAAACCTGATAACAATATTTTCCTTTATAAAATTACACACCTCTGCAGAAGTTGCGTTCTTAACAGGAATGACTTCTACCCACTTACTGAAATAATCAGTAGTTCGAATATAATGATGACCGACACTGGAGGCCGGGTTTAGCATACCAATAAAATCCATGCCCCATTGTTGGAAGGGTTCTTCAATTACAACTGGTTTTAAAGGTAATGTGGGCAATCTTACACTTCCAACAAAGTGTTGGCACACTTGGCACTTAAACACCCACTTTGCAGTATCTTGAAAAAGTGTGGGCCAGTAATACCTTGCTCGTAGGATCTTGTGAGAAGTGACTCGGGATGAGAAATGACCACGACAAGCCATGTTATGAAATTGTTTTAAGAGTTAATCTTGTTGAGCTTCATCTATGCATCGGAGAAACACACCATCAATTCCTCTTTTGTATAAACCATTGTCCCAAAGAACAAAATCTTTGGACTTTAGCTTAATAGTACATTTCTCTTTTCAAGAAAGTTGATCCGGGCATTCTCCATAAGTCAGAAAATAGGCAATGTTATTGTACCACTCTTCTACCAGATCTATAAAAAGGATCATAGGAAAATCTTGATCTACCTCTGGCGCTGTTCTTTTCATCTCAGCCATCAATTCGCACAAACCTCTTTCTCGAACCAATTTTGTAGGTTTGATATCCAAGTCATATTCTTGAACTCTTATCACCCATGTGCCTCTTAACAACTGATGGGTTGTTGTATTCTTCCAATCATTTAACTGACATAATCTTCGTCAGTGTCATTCTAAACCAGGGCTGTGTCCTAGGCAATATGCAATGGAGTCTAGGAGAACCAGTTATGCAATGAGTTTTTTGGGGGGTTGCTTAGCTTTAATGGCTATTCTACAGAAGTGCAGTTAAAATCTACAGAAATTAAATACAATTCTACAGAATTCAACTATTTTTAATGAAATGGAATTTCAACAACTAATCTTCTACTGTAGAATTAAAATACGCACACACTTACTCTTAACAAATTCAAACCATAACTGAATAACTAGAATTTTCAGCAAAAAGAAAGATTTTTCATGAACTAAATTTGCATAACAAAAGCATCTAATTTAAGCAAAAGTGGGTAATGGAGAAAACAAGAGATAGTTAATCAAAGCATGCATGCAAAAACTCATCAAATAATAATTGTAGTAAAACTAATCAAAGGAATGTATGCATGAAAAACTCAAAGTAACCTCATATCTCCTCAGTCGAGTGGGCCCTTGTTCTTCCTCGGGATAGAGTGATCAACAAATTTTGATTCTCAAAATATCTGTAGCTTTCATTAACTTATGAAATGATTTCATAACATATCCAAAAACATGAATCCGGAACAGTATGCAGATAATCTTCTTCGATAATAAAAAAAGTGGTACTCAAGTTCTGAAGACAAAGTATTCATATAGATAATGTTGGTTACAAGATCCACCATATCAGGCGGCATAAAACACTGTTCATCAAATATCATTTAAAAACTTATAGATTCCTACAGGTTGTTAGAGTCAAGCCCAAGCTAATAGGTCAATTCGATGGAAACAGTCTTCAGCCGCATGCTTCAAACTCAGGATTCTTATCCACCGGTAACTTCCATGATTCCCCTGCACACATCATCACATTTGATCTCATAAAGGCAATTAGTAGGAATTTCATGAGATAAACGGTTTTCATAAATAATGACAAGAAAAAAATGCATCAACCTACTAAGACATGACTACACAAAACATCCCCATATAATAATAAGTAATATCACAAAGAGTATTTCCAGTTTGAAGAAATTATATAAAGGAGCCAAAGAATGAACTCATCATTTTCCCCCTGACTTTACCTGTTGCATGTCGCAATGAAACTCATCTGCACCCTGTTCTCCTGCCAAGTTGGTCAGCCATGTCATACTCCTCTAATTGATCAGCGTATTGCTTTGTGGTATTCTTGTAGCCCTGAGTATTGGAGGTCATTTCCACCCAGGTAGTGAAACTGTCATGGGACTGTGTTGCATTATTTTGCCAAGTTGTGAGAGGACTTAAGAGGAGTGGTGGCCACACTTGGAGGCCTACCCATTCATCAGTGTATTACTAGCTGGTTTTCTCTGTAAGTTTTTTTTGATAATGGCGATAAGGGCATCACCCCTTCACATGCTCCAGCTCAAATTCTAGGGAGAGAGGACCTCCCTACGTTTCAAAGGTAGGCTTAAGGTATCCCATCTCCTGTCACAAGCTTGCCAAACAGCCCTAAAATTCTCCTGACTATAATTTTCAAAATCAATAATACACTGAAGAAAAATCTGAGAAGTATGCACCCCAACCCCTACCTGGTAGCATAATGATCTAAAGTTTTTCCGTAGGGGTGACATCTGTGTGATGGGTTGGGCAAATGTAAAATCTGATGGACTGAGCAATGTTATTGAAACTGTCTATTTGCTACCTCCAAATTATCTGATTCTGTAATACAGACTAAAATGCTTTAATTTTAAAATCCCCCACAAATAAATTGATCAAGAAATTAAGGACATTGGTCACTATCATGTTATGTAGATAAAATTCACAGAGAAAATTTTAAATTTTTGGAGTGTTGTTCTTGTAGACTGATAAAAAACTAGGTCCATCGAGAAATTTCATGAGGGGCTTGAGAACACAATTGAAATAATTTCCAAGAATAAAAATTGTTCTTAGACATACATGCTGTAGACTGAGGAGGGTTTCCTACAGGACAGTAGTTTGATGGCTAAAGGACAAACAGAGTCTAAGATAAATGTTAATTTTTGTTTTTTCTCTTCCAAAGATTCTTTTTCCTTTTTAAATTTTTGATTTTCTTTCCGTAATTCCTCTTCCTGAAGGGACAACTGTTGGAAATTATTCAAGAGGGAAAGACCCTTATCACATTTTTCATTTTAGAAAACTCACTTCATGCTACATGGTAGCAATCTCCCGAAATTTTTCTACTGTCTTTTATGTAAATTCAGCTTGTAATAAAAGGGTGGATTCTTCCATACCTTGTAACTGAGATTTTAGCAGGGGTTATCTCCTCCAAATAGTTGTAAGAAGGTGCCACTTGAGTGTCAAGAATTTTCGGAGTTACAGTGTGAATTTTTGTAGATGACAGAAAAGTCAAATGATGGAGCAGCCTGGGAAATCCTTCGTATGCAGTTCCTCCTGAATGTGGGTGGTGTCATTAAGCAAGGACTCCAATTGGAAACCACCTGTCTGCAAAACATGAGCCAAGCCACTGGGACCGTAGTTGCATGGAGGAAGATGGGGCCATGGGACACTTGCCTTTTGAATCAATAAATGGAATGGGGATGGTCCCCTCAGGAGTACCAACCATGTCAGCGTGCTCAGGAATTTCAGCTACCTCTGCTTGACTATGTGAAGGGCCCTATGCAAGGGTAGACTGTGGTGTAGAAGAGAGGCCATATTTTAATTACTTAGGCCTGGATCCTTCGCCACCAACACATCCCTTGAGCCTTCTACTTTGGGAAAAATAAAACCTAGTGTGAACACACCAGACGAATCAATCCTAGGTGCTTAAGCATAGACTTTCACCCACTGGATTGGTGTTTCTGGCATACCTTAATAATAGAATCTATGAGGTACTCTGGAAAATTGACCCGAAGGGCCTAGTTGACATGTTCCTTTTTAAGGTGAATGAGCATTTTGAGTGCATCACCAGCCAGAATAGAGGCCTGGCCATCGCATATAAAATACATGTTGACCCATTTATCAATATCACCCAAGATTCCAGGAAAACTCTTCCACTTAACACCCTTCTGGACACCCAATGGAGTTAGGATGACCTCCGGGGAGTGCCTCTCCTTCGTCATGGAACTGAGCAATTAGAATTTGCAAAGGAGATTTCGTCATAACCTTTAAACCAAAATTTGGCAGGCCAAATAGGTTAGAAATGACCTGACTGGTAATTTCAACTCTTCGTCCACCAACTTGCAAGCATGTGGACTCAAAATTGTTCAAGAATTATTCCACAATGTTCTCATCAAAACCTTCAAATTGCCGAATGAAATCTAACCATCTAAAATCATGAAATACCTGCGAAAGGGCGGCATTCCGGAGAAAGGTGTCAAGTGAAGCAGGTTTTGATGTCTTTTGCGTGGTCCCATGCTGAGCCAAAAAAGTAAGAAATACACTATAGCGGAAAATCCAAAGTAAAGCATTTCTTCCACTTCTCGTCAAGTGTTTGATAAAACCAGTCGTGATTGATGTGCATACCACAATGGGAAGAGGCAGTTGCAAAGCATTAAATTTCAAATGACACCATATTCCTTGGGGTAGTGCAACATCAAGCGAAGGTGACGGTGAAAAAATAGTGATGAGACTGACCACCCATGTGAGATTAAGATTTTTGCAGAGGCACATATCCCATGGTTAAGGAGCATGCGCCATCTATCCTGACGTTGGAGAGTGTGACACATCAAATCATGTGGAGATTTATGAGTCATTACTCATTTTATGTTGTCATTCATAGAGCCAGATTCGGAAGAGATCCAAAATGATCATAGCAATCATTTCATTATGGCATCATAATGACAAATGACTACATGGGGAAATGTTTCACATAGAAATATCATTAGCAAGTTGAATGCACTTACCCATGCTACATTTATTTAGCTGATATTCATAGATTCCTATGCCCTGCAATTTGGGATGAAACATGATTAGCGGCAGTAGAAATAACAAAAATTCTTACATTTATTGGAAATTACAATAAGAACTGCTAAGGGAAGAAGATTGAATGAAGGATCATCTTCATTTATTGAATTTGTAAAAGATTAATTACTCCATGTGTGAGAGGAAAAGAGCCTCCTTAGCATGCATGTCTGTTCATAACAGAATGTCGTCGATGAAATTCTTCTTATCCAGTGGTGGGTGATAAACACAGAGCCTGTGCCCATTTACCAGAAGGGTCTGTTTGTCTCCATCAATCGGTATCAATCGAACAATAGCCATTATCAAACACTTGATTTACCTGATAGGGGACCTAACCAACTCGTCCACAACTTTCCTTTAAACTACTGATAGTGGGAATCAAAGAGAAAAACCCACTGTCCTTCATGAAATATCTATTTTTTTATGTGAGCATCATGCCAATTTTTTTCACTGATGTTATAGAATTTCAGTCTATTGCTGTGCCTCCATCCGCATTTCATCTAATTCATTCAATTGCAACACTCATTCACGTTGTGCTTCATCCAAATCGATCCCAACTTCCAACGCTATGTTCGCCAGGTGTGCAACTTGAACTCAACAGGTAATAGTGGCTTCTTCCCAAAGACCAGCTCATAGGGAGAGAAACCAGTAGTTGTTTTCCAGGTCATGTTGTAGGCCCAGACAGCCTCAAGAAGCTTTGGTACCCAATTCTTTCTGTCGGCATTGACCACCTTAGTTATAATATTCTCAAGCTCTCGATTGGCTACCTCCACTTGCCCATTGGATTGGGGGGGTGATATGGTGATGATTTCTGATGGCTGATTCTGTAGATTACTAAGAAAGCTTCAATCATATTTCAAACAAATTGAGGACCTTGATTAGATACAATGGCCCTTGGTGCTCAAAATCGCGAGTAATATCCAGTTGTAGAGAAAATCAACAACAACATCTTCATTTGTAGATGTCAATGCTTGAACTTCAACCCATTTGGTGACATAGTCCATGCATACCAAGAGATACTCCTTCTGGAAAGATGGAGGATCAAATGGTCCAACAAAATCAATACCCCATTTCTCAAATTGTCCTAGAACCAATTGAGGGTTCAGAGGCATTTCCGTAGAAAGTGTAGGTTTTCCCATTTGTTGGCATGCATCACACTGCCACACATACTTTTTGATAGTCTTATGGAGGGAAGGCCAATAGTACCCTGCTCCAAGGATCTTGTGAATTGTTCATTTTACTGAATAATGTCCACCTCCTAGCTCATCATGACATGCTTGCAATATGTCATGTACATCATCCTCTCGAACACACATGCGAAGAACCATGTCAGAACAACATTTAAATAAGAATCTGTTACACCATTTATATGTTGCACTATTTCTAACCAATCGCCGTCTTTCCTTATTAGTAAAATAGGTAGGAATCTTCCCTGTTGTTAAATAATTCAAGAGATCAGCAAACCAGGGAGTCTTAGTGGAGATAAAAAACAAGTGTTCATCAGGAAATTGGTCTTGGACTGCTTCGTCATCACCTGAAACATTTATTCTGGAAAGAAAGTCAGAAACAATGTTAGATTTCCCAGGCTTATCTATAATAGTGAGATTGAATTCTTGCAACAAGAGTAACCAGCGAATGAGCCTTCCGCCAACCACTGGTTTATTCATCAAATATCGAATGGCAGAGTGGTCAGTGTAAAAAAAAAATTATATCCAATGATGTAATGACGAAATTTATTCAAAGCATATACCACAGCCAAAAACTCTTTTTCCGTAGTAGTGTAATTCTTTTTCGTAGGAATCAGATTTTTGCTGATAAAATAAATTGCATACATATGATCACCTGAGTCTTTTTGTCCAAGGACAGTGCCCATGGTTGTATTAGAAGCATCAGTGTGGATATAGAAAGGTTGTCCCCATTGCTGATTATGCCAAGGATTGGCTGCGGGTGGTGGAGCCCAACACGGCTGAGTGTAGGGATTTTTCCAAGGTGGTGGATATGGATAAGTCATCTAGTTTAAGTTTGCCCACTCAGGTTGTCCCCAAGAAGACTGAGAGGCCTGATTTGGCCATGGCATTCTCCAGGGATTCTAAGTTGGTCTAGATGGGAACCCACCCTGATTGTTTGGTCTTTGGACAAAATTTAATTCAGCACTTGTTTGAGAGATGGCATTCAAACCTCCCTTCAATTGTGGTATAAGTGTGCAATGTTTAGTGTCATGGTCAGTAACTTCGCAGATTAAGCACATATATGTGACGTCCAAAGGACATTCTCTCAAGGGGTGTCTCTTTCGACATTTAGGGCAATACATGTCCAATGGTTCTTTAGCAGGGGTGGCTTTTGCCTTGAGTCCATCTATAGTGGATGTTAATTGCAGCAGAATGTTTGTTTTCATGTTGGCCATTTCTTCTAGAATTTCAGAGGTACCCAAAGACTTGGATGTTTGTTTCCTTCTTATCCCTCCACGTGTTCTAGAATATATTCTACATAGCTCAATAATTTGTTCCATGGTAAGCTTATGCACGTCTCCACCTCCCATGAGATGGAGAGAATCCTTGGTTTCCTCATCCAGTCCTTTCAGAAAGACTATTTTAGTGATGACTGCATGTAACTCATACCCACTGTGTTTATGGAGAAAGAAGAATCTATCCAGATAATCCCCCAGATTCTCATCTTCCTTTTGCCGTATTTAGAAGAACTCCTTCCTATCCGTTCCTCTACAATAGTCTTGGTATTTATCCAGGAAGGTTGTTTCCATGGCTTCCCAGAAATTAATGGAGTTAGATGGTAACCCCATTAACCATCTCATAGCAGAATCTTTGAGAGTGGAGGGAAATAATTTGAGTTTTTGATTGTCAGTTCGGTAATCATATGTCTGGCACAGGATTTTAAATTCAAACAGAAACTGATTAGGGTATTCTTTGGTCATTCCTCGAAAGAGGGGGAGGATGGATGGTGAGATGTTTTTCATGGGTGCATCCTCATTTGCATCGAGGACAATGGGGTATGTAAATGTTCGTCCTAAAGGTTGTTCTTCAGCATTCCCAAGATCCCCCGTTGCAGAATGATGTCAAGAGGATATAGATTACTCAGAAAAGGTTCTAGGCGTGGAATTGGAATCTGTATCACTCTCAGTGTTTCTCTCTTGTGAAGTGTCTAAAGAGATTTGTTGAATATTTTGTGCTATAAATCTCCCTTGGTTATCTCGTGACCTATGTATCCAGGTTGGTTGGTTTAAATCAAGGTTCGAGAGAACTACTGGTTTCCTATATGAACTCCATTAACACCCATAGCATATGGAATAAAATAATGGAGCTTATGGTTATGTGTTCCCCGCCAACGGCGCTAAAAATGATGGGTCGTTGTATTCTTCCAATCATTTAACTAACATAATCTTCGTCAATGTCATTCTAAACCAGGGTTGTGTCGTAGGAAATATGCAATGGAATCTAGGAGAACCAATTATACATTGAGTTTGTTGGGGGGTTGTTTAGTTTTAATGACTGTTCTACGAAAGTGTAGTTAAAATCTACGGAAATTAAATACAAATCTACAGAATTCAACTATGTGCAATGAAAGGAATTTTAGCAACTAATCTTTGACTGTAGAATAAAATACGCACACACTTATTCTTAACAAAATAAACCATAACTGAATAACTCGAATTTTCAACAGAAAGCTAGACTATTCATGAACTAGATTTGCATAACAAAAGCATCTACTTTAAGTGAAAGCAATAATGGAGAAAGCAGAGATAGTTAATCAAAGCATGCATGTAAAAACTGATCAAATGATAATTGCAGTAAAACTAATCGAATGATTGTATGCATGAAAAACTTAAAGTAACCTCATATCTCCTCGGTCGAGTGGGCCCTTGCTCTTCCTCGAGATAGAGTGATCAACTTCTGATTCTCAAAATGCCGTAGCTTTCATTAAATTCTGAATGAGTTCATAACATATCAAAAACAAATCCGGAACAATATGCAGATAATCTTCTTCGATAATAAAAAAGTGGTACTTAAGTTCTGAAGACAAAGTCTTCATATAGATAATGTTGGTTACAAGATCCGCCATATCAGGCGACATAAAACATTGTCCATCAAATATCAATTAAAACTCATAGATTCCTACGGGCGGTTAGAATCAAACCCAAGCTAATAGGTCAATTCGATGAAAACAGTTTTCAGCCACATGCTTCGAACTCGGGCTTCTTATCCACCAGTAACTTCCATTATTCCCTGCACACATCATCACATTTGATCTCATAAAGGTAGTTAGTAAGAAGTTCGTGGAATAAACAATTTTCATAAATAATAACAAGGAAAATGCATCAACCTACTAAGACATGACTATACAAAACATCCCCATATACTAATAAGTCATATCACAAAGAGTATTTCTGGTTTGAAGAAATGATATAAATGAGCCAAACAATGCACTCAACAACAACCCTAACTCTTGTTGGGTGAGAATAGATTTCACTACAGTATCTAGAACCAGGACCACAGTATGTGAGGAAATAATATAGTACTTGAATGCCTTACATGCCTTTATCATTGAGTATGCATGTTTTTCCATTGGAGTATATTTCAACTCATAAGCTTTGAGAGGCATGCTCATGAAAGCAATCGGGGCTTCTACATCCTCTTGATTTTTCTGCATCAAGATTGCTGACATTGTGTGTTCGGAGGAATAACAGTAAAGAATAAATTCTTTACTAAAGTCAGGTGAACCCAAGACTGGGGCTTTTGACAGGGCCTCCTTAATTTTCTCGAATGCTTCCTTCCCTTCGCTGCTCCATTTGAAATCATGTGTCTTCTTCATCATATTTAAAATATGACGAGTTAGCTCAGCAAAGTCAGGGATGAATCTCCTGAGAAAAATAACTTTACCAAAGAAAGAGTAAACCCCTTTTTAGATTTGACACATTCCGGATCTATCTTAGTTCCTTTCTTTGAGACAATATGCCCTAGTAGCTTTCTTCTGTTATAGTAAATATAAATTTCTTAGGGTTTAGAAAAATACCATGTTTGCGGCATTGGATGAAAACCTCTTCCAGATTTTAAATGTGTGCGTTTATATTCTTGGAAAAGACTATAAGATCATCGAGGTACACCACTATACTTACATCCTTGAGATGAGAAAATGCTAAATCTATAGCTCTTTGAAACGTAGCCCCGACATTGATCAAACCGAAAGACATTTTTTGATAAGCAAAAGTTCCCCAAGGTGTAATGAATGCCATTTTATATTGATCTTCCTCAACCACCTTAACCTAATTGTAGCCTGAGAAACCATCTAGAATGGAAAGCATTTCAGATCTAGTAACAACCTGCTGAGTGTGATCCATGATGGGGATGGGGTAATTATATTTTAATGAGGCTTGATTAAGATTGCGAAAGTCAACGCACAATCTAATATTGCCACTCTTCTTTCTCACATGAACTATATTGGCTAACCATTCAGAGTGATGTATGGGATAAATTATCTTTGCATCTAACATCTTCTAGATTTCTACAAAGATAGTTCCTGAAATAGCAGGGTTATGCCGCCGCAGCTTCTGCTTGAAAGGATTTTGTTCTAGTTTTAATGGGATATAGTGTTGAACTTTTACAAGCTGATATGTCTTTAGATCTTGGTAAGACCAAGCAAAAACATCCATGCATTTCTTAAGAAGCATTGTAAAATCTTCTCTTTCTACCTCTGAACAACACTTTCCCAAATTTACTAATTTGGGATCATTACTTGCTCTCAAATTTAGTAACTGCGTATCGGAGGAAGAACCTTCCCCACTTTCTTCATTCTTTTTAAGCATCTGATCATGCTTGTCGAACATTTCCTCAAGAGACACTAAGCCTTTAGGAATTTTATTTCCCTTCACCTGGATAATCTCTTGAATTCCTGAGACCTTTGCATCCGTTTCTCCCACAATGGTTTGTCTTGGAGGCGATTTGCTTCCCTCATAGTAGATCTCTTCGAAGTTGTCCTTTTGTTGGAGAAATGCAACAATATGTTTTTCATCATTTAAAACCTGCCATTGTTGGACGTTATCAAGAAATTTCAGGCGGAAGACCATCTCAACTTTGTAATCCCCCTGTCTGAAAAATGTGGGAGGCTAATTTGGATTTAATAAAGCTACAGTCACTGCAAGTGAATCAGCTCTAAAATTTTGCTCTCTCGGAATATAGGACACTGAGAAAGCTGAAAAATCTAGGATAACAGAGTAGAATCACTCTCTATAATGCCAAAGTTTGTCCTTTTTTACTTGGTAGAGACCTCTTATCTGCTTAACAATCAACTCAGCATCTCCCTTTGCATGTAAGAGCTTGATTCCCATTGTTCTTGCCTACTCCATACCTAACAACAGTGCTTCATATTCTTCTATGTTGTTAGTATTTTTGAACATTAATTTGAAGGAATGTGCATGCACCTTTCCCTCAGGAGAAACAAGAACAATGTATACACCAGATCCAAATGAACAGTAGCTGCCATCAAATTCCAGAGACCAAAATTTATTATCAATTTGATGTGGTTCGTGGATCACAGGTTGAATTTCTTCTTTATCCATTTCTAGATAATAGACTCCATGATCACATTCTTGAAACAAGATATGAGATCTAGGATCTTCAGACTTCAATACTGTGTACTTGGATTTCTTCTCAGGTTATAAATTCTGATTAACTCCTTTGATTGGTATGTGCGCACAAGACCAATCCATCTTGACTTCTCCGCTCAGTTCTTTATAGAAATTTCTACTCAACAGCATGCCATAAGATACTGGGATGTCTGCAACAAGGATAGTCATTTTCAATTTCTTGTCTGGGAAAAAAGCAAGTACCACCTGTGCATCTTTGATTTTCACAACCAAAGGCACTTGCCTTTCCATTGAATAGCATATTCCGATGGTTTTTGTCAATGTGAGACCTAAGGCGTCAACAACTTTGGCAGGCATGACGTTATCAAAAGCTCCAGAGTCCAAAATGCAATTTCTCAATTTGTATCCATTAATAAGAAATGAAACATAGAATGGCTTGATCCTTTCTGATGTAGCAGGAGAAGAAGTAAAAGGAGAAGAGCTTGCAGCCGCATTGTTTAAATGAGGAGTAATCTTTGGACTTGACAAGATACCCCGTGAAACACTATTTGTTGGGAGTGTTGGGACCATTACTTTGCACATACTTGACCAACCTATTTAGCTGATTAGGAAATACTCTCAAATACTTAGGTTCTGACATTTGGACCTTGGTCTTTTTAATGTGATCAATGATGTCGAAAGCCTGACTTACCTCAACCGAATGCGCATTGAACCTCTGCTGCGAATTGAAATAATTTGCATGCTTATCTTTGGGAGCTAATGAAGAAGGTAGCGTACTACCTATTCTTGATAGTAACATCTGACCCAAGATCTTCTCTTTCTCTTCTTTGGCCGCTTGTGGATGTTTTGGCATTTTACCGTGTTTGGGACCTTGTGAGAACCGAAAATGTGTGACCATCAGAATCTTCAAAAGATTCATAATAGCCCTCGTCAGATTCGTAGTCCAGGTAATCAATGTTGGAGTCACCAGCGGGATCTACAAAGTCCTCATCATCAAATGATTCATCAGTGCCTATATCTTCTTCATTAGTTTCCAAGTTATTCCTTGGAGCAACTTCAATTGCCAACTGCTATGGTGTAGCAGTAGGTCTATTTCAATTTTGATTTTGACCGTTAAAGGTCCGAGTAGGAGCTATTCTTGACGGAGTCACATTTCTTGTTTGAGATATCTGCTTCTTGATTTGCAGCATATCATTAACCAACCTTTACAGCAAATGATCTGAAGTACTTGAAAAAGCTCCATCGCCTTTGTGGGGTGATTTTCTAATTTTACTAGCCATGATTAAGTCATCTTCAACTTCCACGGCAACATTTTGTGCTTCTAGTAGATTCACATGTCTTGCCCTTCGCAGATGATATCCAACTTCGGGCATTGAAGCATTTATAAAAAACGTCTTTTGATTTTCATCACTTAATGTGGTAGAAGTGGGGATTTTATACAAAATCCTTTGGAACCTTGCAATAAAGTCACACATGTTCTCATTTGGCTCATTTAACTGCGTTAGTTGTGTGATTAGGGTGCTAGCATCTTCAACAGGCTTGAATCTTTTTAGAAATTACTCTCGCATGGATGCCCAATTTGTTATGGTTCCAGGGGCTAACAATAGAACCATTCGCCAGCCAAGTTGTGTAAAGTATCAATGAACAGAGACATCTTCATGCTCCACTGCAAGCACACCACAAGATATGAAGAATGCTGCCAAATGATCATCAAAATTTTTCTTACCATCTCCAAAGAATTTCGGGAAATTATTTTTGGATCCTTTAGGTAGATCATGCATAGGTGTAGTCAAGTTTAGTGGCCCAAAATTTTCTCCCCATGGGACATGTACTATCTGGTTCTGATTTTGCATGATGAATGGGGCACGTCTTCTCCTTGTGTAGACTTGGTAAATAATTCCAGCCGCCAGATTATGCTGAAGACGATCCAGATCTGGATGAGTGTGTACTCTCCTTCCTGGTGAGAGACTAGATTTGCGGCTCTAACTTGAGGAGGATGATTGAAATTGAATTGCTCCTGTAGTCTGAAGAAATGATCAGTCTTTCCCTGTGCCTTCACAGATCGAGTGAATGGACGTTTAACCAAGTTGAAATTTGAATGGGAAACACTATGATCTGCCAGAGATAAGCTTTGATCTGCAAAGATAGTTGTTCCCCAGTGAAGTCACCAAAAACTATTGGCTAGATATTCTGCATAGCTGAAAACCTAGGCAGTCATGAGATAAATATCCCTCATTTACCGGTGAGGCTCTCATGTAAGATTTGTCAATTAAATATGCTAGTATCTATTTTGAGGGTTTACTTTAACCATTCAGATCATGAACCATAGCTGTATAGTTTTGCAGCAAGTAAACAGCTGTAAAAGAAAGGAAATATCTAAAGAAGAAGGAAATAACAAAAATAAGAAAGAAAGAGAAAAGATGTGCAACCCAATCAATAGATTACAGAGTTGATTGCATGCACATAGACAGAACTAATAGATATTAACACACATAATTATAGTCAAAGGTAGCTTTATGATCTAGATCTGTAATAACACAGTTTATAAGTAGATCTAAGACAAAAAGTGAGAAATAAAATGCACCGTGACACAAAGTTCTCTAGAAATCTGATCCCTTCTATTCCTTTTCTTCAAATAGCTATAAGAGGTTTTAGCACAAAGTCTGGAACACAAGAATGTTGCTTCCAAATTCTAATCCTTAACCCAAAGGTTCTTCCTCTACTTATATAATGTAGAAGGGAAATTACAAATAGAAAACTTAAGTGAACTAGAAAATAAACAAGAAGTAATGATAACATCTGGCTATCATCTTCCTTTAATTCCTCTCCAAGTGACATGCATCTAGATCTATAGTCAAAATTATACATATTTGTCACTTAACTTAAAGAATCGTTCCACATAACTTAAATGGTTTTAAAACTAACAACTTTAAAGTTTTACAATTACATCTAGGAACGTGGCAAATAGAAGAAGAAGGAATAGAAGAAAGATTCACCAACTGTATAATCTATATCTTCTTTTTATTTTGATACTGAATATACTTGTCGAACATGTAATTCAACAACTTCCCATCTGTTTTAGCCACAACTTCTTTTTCCGTCCTGAATTGTAGCAAGCCTTCGTTCAAAACTCTGATGCATGCTTCCACATCCTTCAGGCTAAGCCCGAACTTCTCAATATTTGACTGCAACATTAACAACCTACTGAAGGAATCCATCGTGAAAGGCCTAATAACTCCATCAATCCTCTCTTGCACCATCAGAAGAGATCCCTCTAAGGAATCAGGCACTTTGCTAGGAATGGTCCTCATGTATGAAGAAACGTCCCCGACCACTTCCTCATTGGTGAAAGCAATGACATTGCCTGGTACTGATGATACCGTATTTTCAAGTGCCCACATACTTTTCAGCATGATTCTGAAGATCTCCAAGTGGAAATATACTGCAAACTCAAGCTGTTTCCCCTTCTTAGCTGATCCATCGGGCACAATCCGTTATGTAATCAACACCTCCCTCGGCAACTTATTTATTTCGACTAAAGTACTCAAGTTACTTTCATCTACTATGTTCATGTCTATCGTGCTCGTCACCAGTTGTTTCAACTAAAATGATGCATCTTTCATAACCTTCAGATGGGCCGGCACCTCCCTGAGTTGTACAGAAGCTTGGCGAATGATTAGACTCTTCCATGTACCAATAGCTTTAACCTGGTTACCTATGTCTTCCTTTTCCTGCATCAGATGATCACTCACCTGCTTATGTGCTGAAATTGGCTGAGTGGAAGATTTGGCAACTTTGGCAATAATATCGCACAACTGAGACACCTTCTTCCGAAGTTCAACTTTCTCCGCCTTTTCTTTGTCAATCTTAAGGAATTAAGCATTTACAAATGTCTGTGTGCCTTGCTTCAATCCTTCTGTAGTGGCTTGACCTATGGGTACTCTGGTCACTATTATATCCTCTGTCGTGAGCTCATCCTTCTTCTTTCCTTCTGTTGGAACTGACACCTTAGCGAACTTCTGCCCTGACTCCTCAATAATCAACCTCAAAGTCACCTTAGCAACTTTAGGTTTTCTGTCTTTTCTGCCCAGACTTAGGAGCAGCTGCAAGTTGTGTTCCTCCAAGTTGATCTCCTCTCTAGCCTCTGGGACCAACTGTGAAGCCAACCATTTTGAGAAATTACTTCTCGGAGAATGAGAAGTTTTCGAGTGTACCACCATCTCATGCTCCAGTTCCTCTTCATCCGAAATTGCTACAGTATCATGGCTACCATCCTCTGTATTGTCCAAAGATAAAGCTCTTTCAAATTCTACCATCTGCAACTTCAATGTTTCTTCAAGAAGAGGTGCTGATTGGAGTGGTTGAGGAGAAAATACAAATGTTATAGGATTCAACGGAGGAACAACAATATCAGTATCTTGCTAAGGAGCAATATTTGGAGAAGTATTTGACGCTGGAGAAGTCAGAACTAACATCATAGTAGTAGAACTGAACCTTTCCTTTGAATGAGACTTTCTATGCACTTTATGCTTTTCAGGCCTTCTGCTGCTTTCTCTCTCGTGATTCCTTTTGAGGTAATCTCTTGTGCTGAGGTTGCCTGTGATTTGATTCATCAAAGCTTCGTCAAGGAAATATCTCTTTTTCAACAACCAGTTTGAAGTATTGACCAGAACGGCGGCAGACTTTTTCTTAATCGTGTGGCAGCCACATATTCTCTCTTGAAGTACAGCTCTATCTCCTCCCATCTGATGGTATGCGTCAAGTAACATAGGCCCATCATCTTTAAGATCCACAGTTATCCGTGCTAATCTAAAGTCAAACACTTGTCGCGCTGATAACCTGTTGAAGTCTTTCTTCCTAACTTTGTACTCACCTCTGCACTTCATCTAGAAATATTCTAACGAAGGCACATGTGTGTACTCCTGGGAGATTGTATTCCTTGCCACCCCATATGGATCAAAGTTTAACCATGCTTGAAAGAAATTATACTCGTACTTAGAGAACATCTCTGCTTCAATTCCTCTGGCTTTATGAATGCTCTGGCAGCTGTAATAGCCCACTATGATTAGGAAGAAGCCTATAGACTTGTGCCTTTTTTACTGTAGGTCATGCATCTCCATGAGTTGTCTATTCAACTCCATGATGACCAATTTGCCACTTGGATATCTAGGTAACTTGACTGGTTCTCCCGAAAAGCCGGTGACCCTAAGGTATGTAAAGTCTGCAAACTGGATGAAGATACTGCCAATTTAGGACAAAAGTTTCCAAGCTTCCTTACTTACCATGTTGGCCTTTAGATCATCGTTCAGCCTACAAATGACCCCGTAGAAGAATCCATCGTTGACCACTTTATAATATATATTTCATGTAGGCACAGTAAGCTACGGATAACATTCAAAAATAGGATCCTTGGAGAGCACACCACGTCTATCTAGCTTGGAGAAGACACCCTATGAAGCTACTGCATATACGAAATATGAATTCATCTTGAAGCCGTAAGTCTGCCTCACATTATGGAGCTGCTCACCGATGTTGTCACTGACGATTTCCGACCAATTGATTATAGAATCTGCTTTGTTGATTTCAATGGTCCTGATGAAGGCATACATCCATGAGTGGAAGTTGTGTGCGTTAGCTTCGCCATTTATCTTGCATAGCAATTTGGTAATGTCATCCACCTCCTGCACCATATTGGATCGTGGAAGAGTCCTCGAGAACTTGGATGGAGATCTGGGCTTCTTCATATACTTGTTGTTCATTATGCCCACACAGTCAACTTTATGCTTCTCTCATATGTTGCCAGCGTCCAACATGCTGATAATAGTCACCTCTTGTCGTGTTAGAATCTTTAGACAATAATTGATGAACTGTGGATCTAGCCAGATTATTGTCTTCCCCACAGCATCTCGGATTGATCTGGATATTGGATGGTATGACCTTATACACTCCATGATGAATTCTGGCAACTAGGTTGTGAATGGGAATGTTGAAGCTCAAATGATTCCTCTTCTTTTGATTGCACGTATGAGAGAAGTCTTTCCATCTCTGGATCTGTCAATCAATTCAAAAAGAGGTTCTAGACCTAGATCTGTGTCTTCGATGTCAGCAAAACTAAAAGTAATGTATGATTATGCTGAGATTTCTCTTTCATCCCAGTTTTCCATAACCAGATCTATCTTTGTCTGAGCAACTCTTTTTCTCTTTATTCGGCCGGAATTCTTTACAACTGGTGCAGATCTGAGAATTTATTCAGATTTGAAGGATATATTCAATGTATCTAACATTGATTTAAACTCCCTTTCAATTATATAAGCACATGTAATGAATACTTGAAATTAATTCAGACAAAGATGACAACCAGAACATGAACACTTGATAAAAATCTGCATATATAAAACCCGCTGCCCTAAAATTTGAGGTTTTGCTTGCATGCAAAGCAAGCATAAATATTTTCAACTTCACCTAGGCACTTGTACCACTATGTAGATAATTAACCTAGCCAAAAACAAGCTCCTCCAATCCTAGGCGTCAAACCTTGAAGCTTTCCGGAAGTGAAAAACACCTCTTTACGCCAAAATCCTCCTCCTTTAGGTGCCAAAATTGTGCAGGCTGCACTCCTTTGTTAGAAGAATTAATTAATTCATCATTCTGGCAGCCCATGCTTATATAACCTCCATCATTCTATAATTAATAATGGTCTCTCCTATTCCTGGCAATTAATTAATTAATAAACATGATTTTCTCTTCAATTTGGGCGCCTATTTTGTGCATGCTCATGGCTGCATTAAATAAATTATATTTATTTAATTTTAGCTCTCTACTTCCAGTCTACATTGACTTCAGACTATGCTTTGATCTCATGCGCCAAAAATAGGAATTAATTCCATCAATAAATACTTTAAAAAGTATTATTTCTCCTCTTAGTGGGTCACACTTTTTTGCATGATTCAGGGGTACATTAAATAAATTATATTTATTTAATTTTGGCATTCTATTTCCGATTTCCTTTATCCTCTCATCCTACGTCGACTTTTCCCCATGCTTAGGTGCCAAAAATAGGAATAGAAATAATTAATAAACGCAATTAAAGTTATCCTTCTCTTCCAAAAGGGGTCAGACTTTTTTGACATGGTTGATTTCTATTTTTAAAAGTCAATTTCTAATTGGATTATTCACCCTGCACTGCAGCTCCAAAAATCCCATGATCCACTTAAGTTGTTTGAATTTCATAATTAGATTTTTTACCCTGCAAGGCAGGTAAGAAATTCCCATCAATGCCTTAAGTGATTTTCTTTTATTTTATAATGAGAATTTTCACCCTGCAAGGTAGGTAAGAAATTCCCGTCTGCCTACTGCTTCTAAATTTTCCATCACGACTTAAGTGATTTTGCTTCCATGGGAAAAAGTACCCTGCTAAACAGGTATAAAATTACCACTTGCCTACTGCTACCAAATATCCCATTGTTGCTTAAAACCTTCCATTCCCAAAAATGCGACTTGCCTAGAAGAGGCCTTTTGATGCATGACTTTGTCTTTTTAGAGAGAACCAGACTTCCTGTGGAAAATTCCTTCTGGCATGACGTCCATAGATGATTTCCAGATACTTCGGGAAAGAAAACAAACTAAAGTGGTGAAAGAATAGACCTAGGGGAATTTCACAGAGAAAAATACGAGAAAAAAAACAAAAACACAAAACGTTGCCAGAAGTCACAGACAAAGACCATGATTCATTCCTGGTGGAAACCCTACTTTTATATGAGAATATTGACATGTAAAACCTCAATAGGGTTAAACCGGAGCAGAATTGACCTCAAATGAGGCTTAAAATAATTAAATAAAAATTTCCCGCAGGCAAACCCCAACGATAGAATATAATGAGTTTGGACATCTGGGTATTTGTCGAAATCGGCTTATATGACTCTCTAGGAACATCTTGACGCAATACAGACATTTTGTTGTAATAAAAAGATAAAACGACCCATTATTTTAAAAGTACGAAATTTTTTAACATGGGGTAGTCTCAGATTTTAGGGTGAAATCTGAGGACACCAACCTTATAAGACCAATGGCCCCAACTTGAATGATTGTTTAATTTTTTTTTGTTTTAGAGAAAATTATCATAATTGGTACATAAGACTTCTTTTTTAATTTGACATTGTGGAATTGTTGGCATGCTTAAAGAAGTTTTTAGTGTTTTAAAACTTAGACCAATTTCATTAAATAGAATGGATCCTTTCATGATTTTGTTAAATAATAACATACTATTTTATTATGTTAGTTATTATCATGCTCAGTTTTTGTGAATTGACTAAGGCTAATAATTGTGCAAATGGTTTTCACGAGTACAAAAAAAGGACTTGTGGAAAGTTGCATCGGTTTTATTAATGAAGTTCTTGTATTTGGATGCTTAAATGTGTTGAAAGGCTCGGGAATAGAATTTGTTGGAAAAGCTAGAAGGGCATAGTGCCTTAGGATTTTGCAATTGTGGGGTGGTGATGTCATTATTGACTGAAACTAAAGCTTATGAAATATTATTGTGAATGGAATAAAGTGAACTCTACATTGTTAGGAGTATTTTATTGTATGATTTTAATTTTTGAAAGATAGTTTACCTTTTTGGTATGATCAATATTGTTTTGCTTATTTAATCCTAAGTCAAAAGTATATAAGAATTATTACATACCCTTTTGATTAGATGTTGTTTGAATAAGAAAAAAAATATCTCAGCCCATTAATCTAAAAAGATAATGGTGTGATAATTTGAGTTATAACCTTGATTTAATAAACCTTGCCGGATTGAGACAATAATGTAATATTGGGTAGAACATATCGCAATTGTGATCCTTATAAAGGTTATACTAAAATATGATGTTGTAAATAAAAAGATGAAATAATAATTCCTTAGTGGAAGAAGAGGAGACACTTTTACTATGTTAAAAGGGAATACTATTTTTTCCTCAGCCTTTACTAGTAATTTTATCTTTAGAATTGATTGATAATAAAATTATATTACGAGGTAAACCAATGTATGTTAAGTTGGAAGGATAACGAGGTCATGCTAAATGGGGATAAAGGATCAAAAAATCTTTACATCTAACCTATCATTTATAATTCCTGAAATGTACACATTTACTGAACTTAAATCATTACGCTTAATAACACATCCTAACTTAAATATATAATAGCCCAAGTGTGTGTTTTTGTCATAGCCGGTATGCTTACTAATATTGTGAAATATCCTTTATGGGATACTACTTAAAAATATACAAAATATTGGAAACTTGCAGCACAGTAAAATACTGATTTATGCAGATTTTTACAGTAAGGACAACAAATGGTATTAAATTGATGTCACACAAAATATTTTCCCACAGTGCATGAAATTTGAGGGAAGCGTGCAACAATAATATTAAACACTATGAAAACATTTTTTGGAATAATATATTGTTGCTAGAAATATTACAGAATGTACTAGGCGGTTGGAAACTTCATAGGCTTGTAACTCTCCAAATATCAAAGCAGAAATTAAGGTTCTTTGGTAATAACATTAAAAGTTAAAGGAAATAATATTTCCATCTTCAGATCTAGGAATGGCCGACTGGGAAACCATCCAAATAAAGGGTGCACCTTCGGATCTAAAAACGGCTGACTGGAAAACCCCCAAATAAAGGTTGCAAGTCACCTCGCTTGGAATGGGGTCAGAAAATGATGGAGGCGCATTCAACGTGCTGTCACGCCCAACCCAAATGGTTTTCATGAATCTAATCTGGAGCCCCTTTGATTATCTTCCCCAAATTCCCGCAAAACCCTCGAGATCCTTCCTTTAAAACCTCCTTTAATGTCTCTTCCGCACGACCCTGAAAGTGGCTTCAAACTAACAGACTAGGGTAGATCTCTCACTACCGAAGAATGCCCTACTAGCTAGGGACAAGTCTCTCACCACCGAAGCTAGGGTCCCTGTGGGATTTGACTCCACAAGCTGTAGACACGCAACAGCAGTAGCTGCACGAGAAGGGATCAGTAAAAATGTATGCGAAAAGGTGCCTTTCCATTCTCACCCAGCTCCTTATATACTTCTCCTTAGCAAACGAGCCCCCAACAACCCTAGGCGCATTTCATTCTATGGAGGGGCCAATAAAATAAAGTGACTTAAGTTACTTTTCCCCTTTAAGTCGCCATGGTCCAAAAGTGACCCTCAACGAAAAATTAGACTATTAGAACCACGTGGCCCCCTCCCCATAGCTCCCTACGTCCACAGCTCCTTGGGTCTGACCACGGCTTGGACTCGACCTGGCCCTTAGGCCTTTGGTGTAGGACAAAGGGGACATTACAGTCTTCCCTTCCCAAGAAATGCTTCACCCCAAGCATTATCCTGTCATGCTGCGGAGGCTGAATACCCCAACGTAAGTATTCAGGTAACAATGGAATCAACCTCCTCTCTGTGACATCAGGTACCATGACTGGTAATCTCTAAAAATATGTGATGTACTGATCCAGGGGACTAGTTTGTCTCAAATGAGTCCACTCCCTAAAATACCTGTCAGGGCCCCTCCTATCAAATATGCTCACCAGCCCTTGCGTGAACTCTACATAAGTCGTAATGTGTATTTGTCCATGTGTAATCAGCCCATGATGCCACCAATCATGAGTGTATCCCTCAATATACGAGCTTGCAAACTTAATTGCATCTTCCTCGCACATAGGATTCGAGTCGGAGTATGTATTCGACTTTTGGACCCAAGACGGTGTAGTACACTTCTTAGAACTGTCGAAGTGTTGAATGGAGATCTGTCCCAATCTCCTCTGTAACTCTAGTACCTGTTTCTGATGATCTCTCTTGGGTCTACTGCCAACCTTCATTTTGCAATATTCCTGGAATGGCATGTTGTTATGAAGACCTTCACTCGAGGTCTAGTACCTATCCCAAAAAGACTCCTCGTCCAACATATCTACGGTCCAATGTGCCTAGTTAACTTCCGGATCCTTCAAGAAAAATGGTTCATAAAGCCCCAAAGACATGGCAGAAGAATAGGGAGGCCGCACCTCTTTGCCCTTGTTGTTCCCTATTGCTATTTTCTCCTCTCATTATGACTGCTATTATACACAGTCCAGCAAGCTGAAGATGATTAAAAAATATTCTCCTACCCCTTTTTGTAATTAGAAAACCAATGTTAGTACCTTGAGAGGTACTCTCCCTTCTTGCACTAGAGTCTCCAATGAAGAAATCATGCTTGCCAACACTTATAATCCCAGAAGACACATTTGAATTCCTTCTTTGGCTTATGAAATCAGTCACAAAGTTTTCAACATTAGAATTGATAGTTGTGGATAACTGCCACATATTACCAAGATCCCATAGCTTATAATGCCCCTGAGCCCTTGTATCTATTAAGTGAGCTAAAACTTGCCACCATATATCATCCACCAGATGCTCATATACACATAGTTGGAGCAATGGTCCAACAAACTCCATGATGAAGACTTCGTCATCTACCATACCATGCATCTCATGATGGAAGTAAATTGGAATATGCGACGATAAATAAGACACATTAGTATGCTCTTCATACCCTTTAAGGCCATCAATGTCATCCGTGTGTTCAAGATAGACATATGTTGAGATGCCCCCAACATTGTTGCCTGAGTGCCTATTAAAAGTATCTGAAAGTTGATCAACAGTTGCTGGTTTGGAAATTACATCAGGCTACAATTTTACACAAGTGTCCATGTGAGGCTCCTCCTCATGTGTCAGCGACTCCATAGAGTCTTATTTTGTGGGTGTAGATTTCCTTGCATCACTTGCCCTCATCATTTCCTTGAACTCATGTATGTGTTGTCTTGCTTGAGTCCTTGTAATGTCCCCTTTTCCTGCACCAAAGGCCTAAGGGCCAGGTCGAGTCCAAGCCGTGGTCAGACCCAAGGCGCTGGGGACACTGGGCTCTATGGGGAGGTGTAATGTCCCCTTTTTCTACGCCAAAGGCCTAAGGGTCAAATTGAGTCCAAGTCGTGGTCATAACCAAGGGGCTGTGGATGCTAGGGGCTTTTGAGAAGGGGCCGCATGGTACTAATATCCATGTTTGGCATTTGGGGGTCACTTTGGACCTTGGCGACTTATACAGGAAAAAGTAACTTTAGTTACTTTTACTTTACTGACCCCTCCATGGAAATAAATGCGTTTAGGGTCTATTGGGGCTCTTTTGCCGTGGGAAGTATATAAGGGGTTGGGTGAGAAAGGAAAATCACTTTTAATATACATTTTATTGACCCCTTCTTATGCAGTTGTTGTTATTGCGCATCTACAGCTTGTGGAGTCAAATCCCACTGGGACCCTAGCTTCGGTGGTGAGAGACCCGTCCCTAGCTAGCAGGGCATTCTTCGGTAGTGAGAGATCTACCCTAGTCTGTCATTTTGGAGCCGCTTTCAAGGTCATGCGGCAGAAACGTTAAAAGAGGTTTCAGAGGAAGGATCTCAAGGGTCTTGGGGGCATTTGGGGAAGATGAGCAGAGAGACTCCAAATCCAGACTCACGGCAGCCATTTTGGGCTGGGCGTGGCAGCACGTTGAAGGCACCTCCATCATTTTCTGACCCCTTTCCAAGCGTGGCGACTTGCAATCTTTATTTGGGGTTTTTCCAGTCAACCATTGCTAGATCTAAAGGTACAACCTATATGTGGAGGCTTTTCCAGCTGTCTAGGCTCATTGTGATTTCCTTGCAGCATTTTAATCTTTGTAATATTCCTCCAGTCAGCCGTTCCCAGATCTGAAGGTGGAAATATTATTTCCTATATCTGTCATTGTTATTTCCAAAGACCCTTAATTTCTGCTCTGTGTATTTGGAGTGTTACGAACCCTATGAAAGTTTTTCCAGTTGTCTAGGGCACGCTAGTGGTTTTTTCTGGCAGCATTTTAATCTCTATAAAAATTTCAAAACAGTTTCCTTATGTCCTTTATAATAATATCAAGATCTATTTAAAATTTTCAAGTGATTTCGGGTGGACATTTTGAGCAAATATTAAGTTTCTTTAGTTTTCTGTCCCAACAGTAAAAATATACATAAAATCGGTATTTTATTTGGTTGCAAGTTTTCCAATATTTTGTGCATTTTTAATTGGTATCCCATTAAGGGATATTTCAGTGGTATCAGAGTTTGTTGTTCCTCCAGCTTGTGTGGGTTAAATATGGTAGTTTGGAAATATCTCAATGTGGAGTTTATGGAGGAAATGTTCACCAACATGGTGAAACAACAGGAAGCCACTAACCTTTATTTGAGTCAACTCACTTAGAATGTAAATCAAAGTAGACCTAGGGACAATAAGGAACATGGTGAGAACAATGATAAAGGGTGGCCAATAGAGGTGTTTGATGAGGATTCTTGTTGGAGGAAATATCAATATTTGAGTAAGGGTTTAAGAGATAATATGCCATTTTCAGATTAATGCATAATGAAGATTGGTAGCAAGCCCAAGCAAGATCATCATATGTCGGTACCTGAGTTATAAAGGAACTCACTTGAAGAAGAAGAAGCTTCTCGAGAAAAAGGTATGATTTCCATTGAGAAAAATAATTGCATTAGTGAAACTTTGCTTGTTGGAGAAATTATTCCAGCTCAGGGGAAGGAATTTGTATATGCAAGCAAAGAAGGATGTAATGGAAACTCTAAAACGGTGTAAGGAATGAAATAGCGGAGCTAGAGCTACTAGATTGATAGCCGCCCAAGAAAGGCAACACCAACAAGAGTTCAAGGAAAAGATGTGAGCAAATGATGCAAGGAAGCCTACACCCACGAAAGAAGACTCTATAGAGCAACTGGCACATGAGAGGAGCCTCACATGGGACACTGGTGTAAAATTGCAGCCTGCTGTAATTTCCAAACCAGCAACTGTTGATCAGCTTTCGGATACTTTCAACAGGCACTCGGGGCAACAATGTTGGGGATAGCTCAACATATGTCTATCTTGAACACACGGAGGAAATTGATGGCCTTGAAGGGTATGAAGAGCACACTAATGTGTCTTATTTATTGTCGCCTATTCCAATTTACTTCCATCATGAGATGCATGGTATGGTAGATGACGAAGTCTTCATCATGGAGTTTGTTGGACCATTGCTCCAACTATGTGTATATGAGCATCCGGTGGATGATGTATGGTGGAAAGTTTTAGCTCAATTAACAGATACAAGGGCTCAGGGCGATTATAAGCTATGGGATCCTAGTAATATGTGACAATTATGCAAAACTAACAATTCTGATGTTGAAACACTTTGTGACTGAATTTCATAAGCCAAAGAAGGAATTCAAATGTGTCTTGTGTTGGCAAGCACGATTCCTTCATTGGGGACTCCGGTTCAAGAAGAGAGAGTAACTCTCAAGGTCCTAGCGTTGGTTTTCTAATTGCTAAAAAGGGTAAAAGAATATTTTTTAATCATCTTCAGCTTGTTGGACTGTGTATAACAATAGTCATAAAGAGAGGACAAAATGTGTTATTAATAGAGCTCGTGACTGATTTTTATACCAGCTACATGGTGGAAACCTTGGAAGGGTTAGTGGGGGGCATTTGGTCCTAAAAGTGCTCAAAGAATCAAGGTGCACTTTGCCGTTAAAAAAGAAGAGTTGAATTCAAGGTGCATTCATGACTTTAGCATCCTAAAGTATGAGAATTGGTTACCATCTTCCTAGCTTGTTGAGTTTTCCTATGTTGTTGCCATGTTTCTATTATTTGGGACAACATTTACTTGCTTGGATGATTAAGGAAGACTATTTCATAATCACGTTTCATGGTATGCTAGATGGAATAAACACATCTTCCATTCACACTGCTCTTGATTCAGCCAATAAACATATGTTGGCAAAGAAAATAATGCAAGGGCCCATGATATTGAAAGGACATGAGGTATGTGGTGTATTTATTGTGGTTGAATTTGCTAAAGGTAAGGCTGTTTTTGGGATGCAATGGTTGCATGATGTTAAGGAAAACGATGATGCATGGGTTGAAAAATCAAAGGAGAATGAAGATGTTGATCCTATATAAGAAATTTTGAGTTGCAAAGGTATGATGAGCAGCCCCAATTATGCTATTTCAAATGTGTTGTCTTCTCTCATGACAAGAATCCATGGGTACAACAAAGGGTATGAAGTTCCTTATGATAAAGTTTATGGATGCATGAGTTCTAATATTGATTTCCCTTTCTCTTGCATTTACGGTGAAATGAAAATATGGGGAAAGAGAATAAAGTATGATGAGGGAGCAGCCATGTGTATTCCCAACATATAGGGAATTGATGAGTTATGTACATGGAAAGATATGTCTTGCACAAAGAAGGTAACTCATTTCTTTATTGTCATTAAGAGATGTGAAGTACTTGAATGTGTTTGTACATTTGGGTTACTTGAAGTTGGAATCATTCATTGGACATATTGGCTTCCAACTTTTGGGAAATTTGCATTCATCCCTCATGTGGATAAACTAAAAAATTTCAAGGAAAACAAAGAAATCAAATTTCAGGGTATACAAGGGCAGATCGCAAAAGATGTGATTGGTGAAGAAAGAAGCATGTCGTTGCAGCGGTCGAATTATGAAGGAACACCTCTTGTGGGTCATGGTGACATCACAAGGTATGAGACAAGTGGCATATTTGATGACTCCTACTCCGACGGGTTATTTTTTGCAGACACAGAGCACACCATTGTGACTTATGAGGAGAGCAAGGGTGACAGAGGTGAGGAGATAGAGACTTGCGAGATGGATGATGGAGATGGGGTTGTGTTGGATAGTGTTGTTGTGGGGCAGGAGGAGGAGACTTTTCCTCGGGAGATTATAGCCACATTTTCTAGTACTCTGATGTACAAGGCATTTAGGATTAGAGGAGTTATGAAGGGTCAACAAGTTAGGGCAATCATTGAGAGTGGAGCAACCCAAAACTGTATTGATGCCTCATTGGTTGAGAGGCTAGGATTACAGACATATGATTTTGAGGGCCACAACGGGGTTATAGCCAATGGAGAGTCTATGAGGGGCACACGGAAAGTTCCCCAAGTGAGCATCATGATGGATAACTATATAGTTACGGATGATCTCCACATCGTTGGTATGTGAGAGACCAACATAGTGCTGAGAGTGTAGTGGCTTCACTCTCATGGTGAGTTTCAGACTAACTTTCAGACGATGGAGCTAAAGTTTAAATCCAAGGGAAGGAATGTGATTTTGAGGGGATTACCTACAAGACCACCTAGGGTGGTTAAACTGAGGGGATGGAGAGGACGTTCTAACTTGGTGAGGAGTTTAATTAGTGCGGATCGATGTGGAGAATGATGGATGTGGGTGTGACCAGCAATGTTGAACATGAGACAGTTACAGATATTGGGACTACAGGTTTAGATCATCCAATTTTATCATTAGGTTGGTCATCTGAAGTTTCGGTAGACTGGAGATCTCATTTGCTTGTTGAGTACTCCAAGAACTGACACTCTTGTGAGATTATGGATGGCCACATACAGGATGACAACTATAGATTGGAGGATGAGATGATCTTCTCTCGGGGAAGATGGAGCCTTGTGTCAGATTCATGGTGGAGGATGGAGATATTGCGACATGTGCATTGTTCTTCCGTGACTGGGTGCTTGAGCTTCAATGAGACCTACAGGCTCATGTCTGAGAGGCTCATATGGCAGAGGTTGAGGGAGGATTTCCTCAACTTTATACAGGCATATATTATTTTTCACTATGACAAGTCTGAGCTTACGGGACCATGTTTTTTTGAATCGACATGCGACAACACTCCTATGCTTTTTGCTGCTTCTATGCCCGGTGAGCACCCCACCCATGTGTTAATCAGTGGAAAGATGAAAGTGACCCATGGTTGTTCAGTATATTCACATTCAACGCAGGAGGTGGACTATATGGAGCTAATATTGCAGGTTGACTGTCTGTTAGAGTCTTGGGACTTTTCCTCCATGGGACACATCGAGATACAGTATGAGGAGCCTGGCTCTCACACGAGTGCAGGTTAGGTAGGAGAGTTAACAGCATTTGTGCATAAACAAGTTGTTTCACAGGATGATTTAGGGGATTCTACAGGATTCAGAGTGAAATTTCATACCCATTAGTTGATTGGAGAGGACGTGAGTGATTATGTGATGATAGCCTTACGTTGGCAAGGATTGGATCAATTGGAAATTTTGGTGTAGGTACCAATGGAGAGTCAGTTTGGGTATCATTCTACTTCACAGACAAAATTGCTCTCAGTACCATATGGAGATCATGATGATGGCATGGGGTTTCTGTGTTACCTCAGATTACACGGATCCTTGGTGGACGACAGGGTGAGGTGGAGAAAACTTATGGCGCGGTATTCAGCTGCTGCAGCAAGATAGGATAATGCTTGGGGTCAAGCATTTCTCGAGAAGGGAGGACTATAATGTCCCCTTTTCTTGCGCCAAAGGCCTAAGGGCCAGGTCGATTCCAAGCCATGGTTAGACCCAAGGAGCTGTAAATGCTGGGAGCTATGGGGAGGTGTAATTTCCCCTTTTTCTATGCCAAAGGCCTAAGGGTCAAATCGAGTCCAAGTTGTGGTCATACCCAAGGGGCTGTGGACGCTGAGGGCTTTTAAGAAGGGGCCATATGGTACTAATATCCATGTTTGGCGTTTGGGGGTCACTTTGGACCTTGGCGACTTAAACATGAAAAAGTAACTTTAGTTACTTTTATTTTATTGACCTGTCATCACCAATCTGGCACTATGATAATTCTTCACCGGGAACTCCTCGTGCTATGATTATTTACTAATGCACAACCTTTAGTTTGGCGGATGTAATTTGGAAACAAAACAACAACATAACACAAGAATACCATTGACTATGATAAGACGGAATGATGACAAATCTGAAATATCGAAGTAAATTATAATATTAACATGAAATTGTTACAATCTCACCCATGAGGTACTTCAAGTGTTATTGACTTCATTTGACTGTCACCAAGACTATGGGAAAAACTTTACAATTACACCTCTTAATGGTTTCTTCAACACACCTTTAAACTGATGGCTTCCTTCGCACACTTCCTACAATATTTCTCACTACTTCCTTCTATGCTAACTGAGGGGGGTGGCCTCTCTATTTATAGAACTTCCAGGCTTATCCATCTTATCTCTAAGATAGGATAAGAAATCCACTTTGACGAATCATATTTCATACCTTAACTCTTATCTGTACATGTAAGCTTATCCTTTAAGATAAGATAAGCCTTATCATTTTACATGGGTTCCACATTTTTAGACTTTTTACAAATAAAATACACAAAATATTTATGACCTTACTCCTTGTCTTTATTACCAATATAATATTTCTAATTCCTAATCATGTAGACCCTACTTCTCTAATTACCCAAACTTTGAAATTTTAACATTACCGGACCACTTACGACAAATATTTACTTTTTACAACATTCCTATTGTACTTTGACTGTTACCGTACTCCACATTATTGGTGGCACCGTACTGACGGCGTCGTTATTTTCTATCAGACGCTACTACTAATTATACTTAACAACATCCTATTCCTAATACATACATTAATGAAATAGAAATTATGGAGGAAAATTTTAGTGTCGACAGACCCCTCCATGGAAAGAAATGCGTTTAGGGTCTATTAGGGCTCTTTTGTTGTGGGAAGTATATAAGGGGCTGGGTGAGAAAGGAAAAGAACTTTTGATATACATTTTATCGACCCCTTCTCGTGTAGTTGTTGTTGTTGCACATTTATAACTTGTGGAGTCAAATCCCACTGAGACCCTAGCTTCGATGGTGAGATATTCGTCCCTAGCTAGCAGGGCATTCTTTAGTAGCGAGAGATCTACCCTAGTCTATCATTTTAGAGCTGCTTTTAGGGTCATGCGGTAGAGACATTAACAGAGGTTTCAGAGGAAGGATCTCGAGGGTCTTGGGGGCATTTGGGAAAGATAAGTAGAGGGACTCTAGATCTGATTCATGACAACCATTTGGGTTGGGCGTGGTAGCTCGTTGAAGGTGCCTCCATCATTTTTTGACCCCTTTCCAAGCGTGGGAACTTGCAACCTTTATCTGGAGGTTTTCTAATCGGTTGTTATCAGATCTGAAGGTACAACCTGTACGTGGAGGGTTTTCCAGCTGTCTAGGCTTGCTATGATTTCCTAGCAACATTTTAATCTCTATAATATTCCTCCAGTCAGCCATTGTCAGATCTAAAGGTGGAAATATTATTTCTTGTAATTTTTAATGTTATTTCCAAAGACCCATATTTTTTCTCTTATATTAGAGAGTAACGAACCCCGGAAGTCTTCTAGCTATTTAGGGCACGCAAGGCTTTTTCTGGCAGCAGTTTAATTTGTGTAAAATTCAAAAAATAGTTTTATTATATTATAGTATCAAGCTCTTTAATTTTTTAAGTGATTTAAGAGGATATCTTGAGAAATATTGATTTTATTTAGTTTTATGTCCTTAATGTAAAAATCTGCATGAATCAATATTTTATTTCGCTGTAATTTTTCCATATTTTGTGCATTTTTAAGTGGTATCCCATAAGGGATATTTTAGTCACTATCAACCTAGCAGGTCTAGCTCTGTTATTCCCTTCCTCACACTTTTTAAGAGTTTCCATTACTTCCTCCTTGCTTGCACAAACAAGTTTATTCTCCTGAGCTGGAATAATTTCTCTAATAAGCAAAGTTTCACTAATGCAGTTATTTTTCTCAATGGAAATCATACCCTTTTGTCTAGAAGCTTCTTCTACAAATGAGTTCTTTTGTACTTCAGGTACCGACATATGATGACCTCGTTTGGGCTTGCTACTAATCTTCATCATGCAATAATCTGGAAATGGCATATTATCTCTAAATCCCCTACTCAAAGATTGGTATTTCCTCCAACAAGAATACTTATCAATCACCTCTATTGGCCGCCCTTTATCACTATTCTCACCATGTTCCTTATTGTCCCTAGATCTACTTTAATTCAAATTCTGAGTGAGCTGACTCAAATAAAGGTTAACGGCTTCTTGTTGTTTTGCCATGTTCGTGAACATTTCCTTCATACAAACCCCTTAGAGATCTTTCCAAACTACCATATTTAACCAACACAGGCTGGAGGAACAACTGCTCTGATACCACTGAAATATCCCTTATGGGATACTACTTAAAAATGCACAAAATATTGGAAACTTGCAGCAAAGTAAAATACCGATTTATGTATATTTTTACAGTAAGGACAACAAACGGTGTTAAATTGATGTCACACAAAATATTTACCCATAGTGCATGAAATTTGAGGTAATCTTGCAATAGTAATATTAAACACTATGAAAACATTTTTTGGAATAATATATTGCTGCCAGAAATATTACAGAATGCCCTAGGTGGTTGGAAACTTTAGAGGATCGTAACTCTCCAAATACTGGAGCAGAAATTAATGGTCTTTGGTAATAATATTAACAGTTAAAGGAAATAATATTTCTACTTCAGATTTGGGAATGGCCGACTAGGAAACCCTCCAAATAAAGGCTACACCTTCGGATCTGAAAACAACCGACTGGAAAACCCCCTAATAAAGGCTGCAAGTCGCCTCGTTTGGAATGGGGTTGGAAAATGACGGAGGTGCCTTCAACGTACTGCCACGCCCAGGCCAAATGGCTACCATGAATATGATCTGGAGCCCCTCTGATTATCTTCCCCAAATGCCTCCAAAACCCTTGAGATCCTTCCTCTGAAACCTCTGTTAATGTCTCTACCACACGACCCTGAAAGCGGCTCCAAAATGACAGACTAGGGTAGATCTCTCACTACCGAAGAATGCCCTGCTAGCTAGGGATGGATCTCTTACCATCAAAGCTAGGGTCCCTGTGGGATTTAACTCCATGAGCTGTAGATGTGCAACAACAACAGCTGCACGAGAAGGGGTCAATAAAAATGTATGCAAAAAGGTGCCTTTCCACTCTCACCCAAATCCTTATATACTTATCCTTGGCAAACGAGCCCCTAACAACCCTAGGCACATTTCATTATATGGAGGGGCCAATAAAATCAAGTGACTTAAGTTACTTTTCCCCTTTAAGTCGCCATGGTCCAAAAGTGTCCCTCAACGCAAAATTATACTATTAAAACCACGTGGCCCCCTCCCCATAGCTCCTTGCGTCCACAACTCCTTGGGTCTGACCATAACTTATACTCGACCTGGCCCTTAAGCCTTTGGCACAGGACAAAGGGGACATTACTTATTGTTGTAAAACCCTTTTGGACCGACCACCCATTGATTGACGAAGACCACCAACTAACCTTGATTGTCACCTTAAAGAGATGGGATCGTTAATAAAACTGATACCCAATTATATTCTATTGTTCAATACTAATAGATACTTGTGAACTATAACAAAATTTTAAATGGTGATTAGTTTGTAGGGATGCAACCATAATTAGGGTGCTAGGATAAGAGTGTTTGTAGGTCATTCTCTTATAATGTTTAAACCACCTTGTGGTGAGTAAAATAGATCCATGTTGTGCAGACTCTAATGTGTACCTTAACCCTTTAATCGATGTACTAATCCATATTTCCCTCCGACATGTCATTTTATGTAATGGATGTTTGATGTGAAATTGAGATCTTGTTGATAGAGATAAATCCCCTAAGGTTTGGTCTAGTGGTGTCTTGAGGATACAAATTCTTGCTATCAAACAAGTTACATAAGTCTTTACAAAAGGTTTATGAACCTAGTTAGGGAAGAATTAAACCCCTTAAGGCGGACTCAAAGCGATACTCTTGAAACCCGATCCAGAAAAAAGTAAATAAAGAAGTATATTGCCATGTTTTGAGCCTTTGATTCCTTAACTAATTATTGGGACATAGTCATAGTAAACTTTTGATTGATGCTTGATCTTGGGGAGTGTAATCATGAGATGTTAACTCTAAGGTAAATTGAACATGATCTTCCTTGTAATGTGATTAAACGCTCTTGTTGTGGATAAAGATCCTATTACGTACTTTATACTCCTTGCATACTAAATCAATCTATAAGAGAGCGAAGGATACGTAACCCTAGATCCTTAAACATAAAAAATGTGAACTTCACCTCCTTTAGACTTGCCCTTTTTCTGTTGCTTAACGAGGGTATGATATAATACTAAGATGCATGCGCTTAAGAGTGAATCCTATGGATAATACTAAGTAGCCTTGAGGGTATGTAAATAGCCTTGTGAGTAATTGAATATCCCTTTAATAAACAAATGATTTAAAGAAGTAATTGACATAATATAGACGATCCCTATTTCAGTGAGTTATATCATAAGCTAAATGTTCAATAGTATAAAAGGAAATATAACAACATGAGAAGAAATGTATGAATCATATATCATGAGTTTTCTAGAACTTAAGTTAATAATTAAAATAGGATTATAATAAATATGTAATCCTAAAATATTTTACTGTGGGAAGACCCTACATGTAAGTGTGTACTGTAGCTGGACTGTTATGTTGTGCCTAGTCAAAAAAATAAAAAAAAATTGGTCTTGATGTTTGTCACATGTTTTCTTTTTGCCTATGTGGGTCAATGTTATGCAAAGCATATCACAAGTTGTGTGTAGTCCTTTGAGACCACTTGTGGTGTCGTATATACTTCAAGAAAGAAAGAAAAAGTTATTCTGGCATTTTTACTGTTGTATTTGTGTGTTTATTATGTGGGCATTACATTTCACACATCACCTATTTTCTTATAATTACTCGTGCATTTACTCAAGTGTAAAACAGGAAGGGGGACCTACAAAGTACTACACAAAGAAATCAAAGTGGTTGGGTTTTGACCACGAAAGCTATCTGACTTACATCTTTTTTAATTTTGACCCCTTTAAGCTCAAATTGCACTCACGTGAATAATAAAGTCTCAGTCTAAAAATTCTTCTCCCTAGACATATATGACCAACCACTAGAAGGAATCAATTAACAATGATTGTTTATGCATCCCCTTTTTTCCTACAACTAATCAAGCTTAAAATTGAAAATGGGGCGTTAAAATGTTACAAGAAGCAAACATTTTGATTGTGTTTCGAACCTATAACCTATCAGATTTCCCCCATTTTTTAGTTTGTTCCCTTTAAGTGCAAATATGACTCATCTAAAAAAATTCAAGCAAGATAGAGACAACAAAGTGGAACATAACTATTGGATATTATTTGGGTGTTAGAACTTGTTCCATGGAAAAGGCGTGGTTATACATACATGTATTTATTTTGCACTTTTTTATTTCCAATTTTCCATTGATGTCTTTGTCTTATCTAACAAATCAAACATCTTCCAATGAAAACCTTGACACCATATTTTATTTAAAAAATAACAAGGCTTGATTGGTAGATACTATCTCCCTTCCACTTACATGACACACTTCTTTGAGCATCCCTTATTTTCCCACAATTTCTTGAGCTTAAACTAGAGAGAATTAATTAATAATGATTGTTATAATGTGAGCAAGATCGAGACAATGAAGTGGAATACATGTGGAACACGACAAACATTTATAGGAAAAGATCAAGTAATAATGATCATTTGTGCAATCCTCCTTCCTTGCAAACTTGAGCTTAAAAATGAAAAGGGGGCCTACAAATTTTTATAGGAAGCAAGCAGTGTGGTTGGGTTTCACACCTCTTACCTTTTGGATTTTTCTCTTTTTTATCCCTTAAAGCACCAATCGCATTGATGTGAATAATGAAAGTGAGATTGAGATGATAAAGTAGAGCACATATAGCAATTATTATTTCAATATGAACAATCTAAGTCGTGGAGTAGGTGTGGGACATGTAGGGATTTAGTTCCCACCTTTTTATTTCCATTCACGTCTTTGCCTTATCTAACAAATTAAACACCACCCAATCAAAACCCTTGGCAATGAAAATAAAATATAACAAATCAAAAGTTATGGCAATCCTTGTGTTAAAGCCGCTAGACATGCCTTGACACATGGCAACATATTTTTATCAAATCTTGTTCATCGCATCTTTCATAAATGTTAACTATCATCTCTTTGTTATGTGTTGGGAATGAACATAGGGTTTCAACTTTCCATTCAATTTTATTTTACATTGCTGCTTTTCTTGATCATGTTCAATCCACAAGTATTTACTTCCTACCTATTTATTTCCAACTTTCCTTTCATTTCCTCGTCAAGTATCTAAAATAATTAATGGTGTCCAAACAAAAACCTTAAATTTTCAACCTCAATCAACATATATTTTTGACCTAACCAAAAAATGCAAGAGTTAAAACTGCAAACAATTTTTCACTTCGACAATATTTTCTACCATTCCTTATGTTCACATATATCTCCACAAACAATTTCCTCATTGTATTTAAAAACACATATTTTCACCTTCAAACGATTGATATAAATGTCATGTGGTTGTTCATTGTATTGAAAAACACATATTTTCACCTTCAAACGATTGATATAAATGTCATGTGGTTGTTAGAGGGTTGAGTTTCGCATTGTTACCCAATTCCACTTTCTCCACTCTCACACTTCTCCACCCTCAAAACCCTTCTTCTATGCCCCTCTTCATCTCCCATTATTTCTCTCCTATTTGACTCCTTCAATAGATCCCCTTCGACATTTCCATCGTACATTTCAAGCGCAATTGCTAGTCATAGCTATTGACATCAAGAACAAGGAAGCTTTGATTAAGGAAGCATTTCATTTACCTTTACTCAAGAGCTTCAACTCAAACGCTTATTGGTACTAATAACTCAAACACCTTTACATTAATAAAAATGATTACTAGATGGATTGGGATATGCCTTTGTGTACTATCTTGCAATTGCTGATAACACCCCTTTTAAAAATCCTAATTCATTCATTCATATGAGAAAACCAAGTGGAATTAACAATATATTAGTCCTTTAATAAGTTATAGTAAATTTATTAAATTATATCATGATTCATATAAGCAACCTACATTCCGTTAAACTAAACAAAGTTTGTTTAAATGTGCATTTTTAATTGAATGTATTTTTTGTTATTTTAATTAAAAGTGGGTTTTGCATTTTTTAAATGAAGTTGTTTTTGGCATTTTAGGCACTAACTTTTTAGGGGTCAATAAACTCGTGCAGTTATGATTGGCAGTGAAGATGGGGAGAGTAATTATATGTATAAGATTCATGGATAAGGACGAGGATGAGGCCCAACAACATAGAGTCGTTGCAAAAACAGATATCCGTCAAAGGGGAAAAAATTATAAAATCCTGTGCAGATAGGGGAGAGGACCCGGTTGTGGTGCACATTATCTTTGCACAGTCACTGCGCCACATCACTGCCACCTGGACGAGTAAAAAACACCACCAGAATATAGGGAATTAAAATCTTGACCTCCTCCATTCCTTTGCCACCTCATTACCACCTCAGCACCATGTGTACGAGCCATGTTTTTGGGGAATGTCAAAAAAGGCGTAGTTTTTGATTGGGACCAAGTGTCGTCCATTTGCCGCACCAGTTGTAGTTCGTTCCACCGCCATTCATTGAACCTGCCACCCACCAAATGTTAATGCGCACCCACTAGCTGTTAATGCATGTGGCTTGGTTTATTGAACTTTCCAGGCTCAAATCACGCATTGGGATTTCGGGGAAAATGGGAACGAAGCACATTCATTGTTGTTTTCGGCTTGTTCATTTGCAGAACGCCAATGACCATTTCTCCTCGCCTTGCAGATCAGTGGTTGCGTGGGTTTTCTCCACTCCTAACCGACTTCTTCCTCAACAATGGCTCGGCCTATGACGAAGATGAGAAGAAACATGCACAGGTGAGAGGGTTCTCATTCAGGCAATGATCCTTAGTGTTTTTAAACACTGCACTATTATGGAAAGTTTTTTGTTTGCCATTCAAAAAAAGAAATTAATTTTTTCAGTTGTCATATTTTACAAAGCCAAGCGTAAAATCGTTGGTTTATTGATTTATTTCCTATGCAATCTCTGGTTTAGGCCATTTCCAAGTATTTGTGCTAGTCTCAGGTTTCAATCCAAAAGAGTAACTTTTCAGTCTAAAAAAATAACAATATCCCCCAGGGTATACCGCCAGTGGCCATGTGTTTTCGACTTGGGTTATTGTCACTCTCTGCTGGTTACTAATTACTGTTAATGGGATTCCTTAGTGCTGGTTACTAATTAATTTCTACTGGTTAATGTCAACAAACTCCTAATTTTCATCCTGGTGAATTTTAGCACACATTTATTTTAGCACGCATAGTTTTGGGTATCAAGTAAAGTAACTCTCAATTTTTATCTCTGGGTTGATGTTATAGTTTTGTTACATGAACTGTATTCAATTCATATCCTAGTATATATTTCATTTTTTCTAGTATTCCAAGCCAGTTCAATCCATGCTAATAGCATATTTGAACTTTCACCAATATCCACTTAGTGTAACTTCTGCTTCACCTCTTAGTGTATCCAATTGTTTTCTTTTTATATCAGTACCCAATTGTTTTTTAAAGTACTTAGCAGCATTAACTCATCATTGGACTTAATGTAATCTACTTTCTAATACCCAATTACCCGTTTAAGAAATTTTTGGTGATCAAAGCGATGATTTCTAGCAATACCCAGTATGGTTATTTTCTGATTTCCCAGACTAGATTATTGAATATTTTCTTTGTCTAATTCTAGACAGATATTTATGGACAGAACCAATTTAGATAATAGGAAAAAATATTGCAAATTGTAGATGGTTGGCATAAAAGCTCACCACCATAGATAATATCTCAGTTGCTGCATACAAATGTCTTTCTTTCTATGGAATTTTATTGCTCAAAATGGTTATCTAGCTTAAAGTGTCTTCCTGGTTTCAGCATGGGCCCAATGCCTTTTTTGGCTTTCAAAGTTTGAAGATAACTTTCATCATTTTTGGCATTACCACTCTCTGTTACTGCCATTTACATTGTTTTCTATTGTAATTTATCACTTCTGTATTAGCGTTCTCTCGATCTTGAGTCTAAATGTTTCAAGTGTCTTCCGTGGTTCATATATACATTTTGCTCCAACGGGTTGCATTACTGGAACACATTGCACCGGTTGTGGTGCACCCTATCTTTGCACAGTCACTGCACCACGTCACTGCCACTTGGGTGAGTAAAAACACCACTAGAATATGCAGCAGTAAATTCTTGACCTCCTACATTCCTTTGCCACCTCATTTCCAGGTCACTACAACGTGTACGAGCCGCGTTTTTGGGGGGTGTCAAAATTGGCACTGTTTTTGGTTGGGACCAACTATCGTCCATTTACCGTGCTAGTTGTAGTTCAACTAGAGACAATTATATAAATGCTCACCCACCAGAAATTAATACGCCAACCAGATTTTATGGAACCTGTCACCGCCAAATCCAGCATTGGGATTTCATGCAAAATGGAAATGCAACACATTCAATGCTGTTTTTGACCTGTTCATTTGCAAAAATCATGCGACCATTTCTCCTCACATTTCATGGTGGTGGTAGTGTGGGTTTTCTCCACTCCTGAACTACACCTTCCTCGGCAATGGCTTGGCCTGCTTTGAAGATGAGAAGAAAATGCAGAGGTGAGAGGGTTCTCATTTAGGCAATGATCCTTAGTGTTTTTAAACACTGCACTATACATATTAACATAAGTTTGATTGTATACATAGAACAATGGAAAGTATTCTGATTACATACGCAAAATTTATATCGGTATTCTGATTACACTGCCAAATAGTGTGTAAAATATAGAGCATCATCATATTGATATATTAACATAAGTTTAATTGTATACATAGAACGATGGAAAGTATTCTGATTACATACACAAAATTTATATCAATATTCTGATTGCACCGCCAAATAGGGTGTAAAATATAGAGCATCATCATATTGATATATTGACATAAGTTTAATTATATACATAGAGGGCTGGAAAGTATTCTGATTACATACACAAAATTTATATTGCACTATATAACTTTAGAGACTACATAGGAAGAATTCAATGAATACATCTAGCAAAATGGTATCACCAACAAAATTACTACCATCATCATATGGGGTAATAAACATTGTTTACGGGCACATGTTCAATATCTTAGTTAGTATAAGTAATATTTCCCTCTTTCAATATTACTTTTGGATTTTCTTTTCCTGCTGATACAGTGTTCAATTGCCCAGATGAAAAGGGATTTAGAATCCCTTTTGACAGAGCATTTGGTTACCCAACTGATAAAGGATCTGGTCCCCCTACTGATAAAGGATTTGGTTGTCCGCTTGATAAGGGATTTGCCCTTGTTGTTGACAAAGGAGTTGGTTGCCCTGCTAAAGCTTGCATCCATGGTGGCATTGCAAATGAACTACTAGGACTGCTTGAACTTATACAAAGTAAATGAGGTGATACATACCAAGATGGGAATGTACAAGAGTTATTCATAAGTGATGGAGGTGTTCCAATTTGAGCATAACCTGGAATTTGAATATTTAACATATCTTGAAAAATCCTTCGATTTTCATGATCAGTTGGAGAACTTACACGCATCCTCTTTTCGATTCCCTTAATTGATTTGCAAGTTCCATCTCCCTCTTCTCTTGCTCTTTCCTTTGTTGCTTGTGTGCCTTCTCAATCTCTTTTTTTTTCTCCTTAGCCTGCTTCCCCCTTTCTCTTTCAAGCTTCTCCTGTAATTTTTTTTCTTTTGCTACAAGTCTAGCAGCCTTTTTTTCTTGTGCCAATTCTTTTTTCCTCAACTTTAGTTTTGCTTGTTCCTCCTTCTTTCTTTCTACATCAACCAATAGCTCCATGTACTCAGGTGCAGTCAAAATCTATGAATGCCTACTCAGTCTAATAGAACCATCTGATTTGTTTATGATCTCCCTTGGAAGTCGTAGAAAATGGAAAAGTAACGCACCACATCCATCTTGGATTTCAATATCTTCAGGGTGTTGAGGTTCATGTTGCATAACTTCTAAGTTAATTTTATTTTCCTGAGCATCATCTTGAAATTCAACTTCATCTTTTTCATCCTCATCTCCAACATCTGCATAGTAATGAATTATTGCTTCTTGTTCTAGTCCTTTAGGAAAGGAAGGAAAATTTAAGCTTTGATCTTCTGTGCTGGATGGTAGCTTGTAACCCAAGTTTTTCATGGCATCCTCTAACCATTGTGGCAGGTTAACTTGACTTGGAAAGGACAAATCATTTTTACTTACAAAATCTGAAGACCCCTCATTATTGTTGATGATGTTACTTGGGTTTCCAAGAGCACCATTTAGCTCCACTCCATGTGTTGCAGCTGCTTCCATATCATATATTGAGTCAACATTTTGCATGAATTGAGTTTTAGGTACCACCTCTTCACTATTATTTAATTCAGGATTTATTCGTTGAGATAGGCTCAAAATGTTTTTGAAAACATCAACATCTTCCTCGCCTTGCATGTCAAATGCCTGGCTGCATGCCATGTCATTTAGGAGAGCATCATAATTTAATGGCCAAATACTAGTTCTTTTGAAACCTGCAATTATGTTAGATGGTGTTAGTGCCTTTTTTAAGGCTCTACTTGCAAGCTCAACAATGTCATTCCTTTTCACATCTGCACATTTGTTCTTTGCCATCCATTTGGACCTCTCAGCTCTAAAATATGTCTTGAAAGGGCTGAACACACTCACGTCAAGAGGTTGCAACTTATGACTAGTATGTGTTGGTAGTGTTATCAAATCAATGCCCAATTTGTTTTCCTCCTCCATAGTTTGTAATGCTACATGGCTGCCATGGCCATCAAATATCAATAGGTGTCTATTATTTGGAGAAACACCTCCTGGTACTGAACGTGCAAAATGACATAGCCAATTTAAAAAAAATTCCTTTGTCATCCATGCATTTGGATGTGCAGCCATACATGCTCCAGGTTCACATTTTTTAATGTAATTCTTTATCATTCTCTTTCCCTTGAACAAATAAAATCCTGGGATTGACAAACCTGCTGCATTGACACAACACAATATAGTGATCCACTCCCTGCTCTTTGGTATTACCTTTGGGACATTACGACTGCCCCTCTTAGCAATTACATGCACTCCACAATTTTTCCCCCCTACAAACTAGTCTCATCGCAATTCCAGATTTTATGAGTGCCGTATGAATAGGTTCCATAGCATTTGGCCAAATTATCATAAAATTTGGTTACTATTACAGGGCACAAGTTTAAAGCTCTATCCCTGTCAAGTCCCTCAGCGGTTCGGATTGCAAGGTCTGGATGACGTTTTCTGAATCCAGCCCACCATGATTTACCAGGAAACCCATCTCTGAAGGGGTTTTGTCTTGTTTCACAAATCTGAGAAACATTTTCCTTTAGCTGCATTAACTCCAAGCCATGACCCATATTAGCCATTTCTTTGCACCATTCAATAATTTCCTCTTCTTCTTCTTTAGTTAGAACTGTTGGAGGACCCCTCCTCTTTGTGTGGGTGAGACCATTTAGCCAATAGTGTAATGATGTGGGTGGAATGGAATACTTCTTTGCTGCTGCTCTAACTAAGAACCCATTAAACTCAACATCATCTATCACCTTTTCCATATCTTCTTTTGTCTAACCTCAGATGACACTAAGTTTCTTTGTTGCAGATGTTCTTTGAACTGAGAAAATGGGTGGGTTTCTACATTCTGGTTCATTACCAATTGGTGCTGAATTATCCTCTTCATCACTTACATTATGTGATAATTGTACACCTCTCACTTTGGGCCTCCTTGATCTTCTAGCAATAACACCTTTTCTCATGGTGTAAATGAAATACCTGATTCACAACATGAAATACAAAATAGAAGTACATGGTTATCAAATCAATTCTAATTGTTGAAGGAAAGATGATTGTTGGAAAAGAAACTGTAAATATACCAAAAAAGACTGCTGGAATATGATTATTGGAATTGTTGAACGAAAGATGATTGCTAGAATATGAATGATTTTGTTTCATTTTTAGGAATTAATTGAACTGTAGTTTTCATTATGACAATGAAACTTGTATGGAATATGTTGAATAGAGAAAGTGCTTGGATAGACAATGTATATTTGACTAAATGAGCACAATGTTGTATAGTTCAACAATGTTGTATATTGCATTTCATAATTCACTATATTGTTCATTTTTTCATGATATACCATTCTGTAGTGTATTCGTTGGACTATTCCTATGTAGTTTTTTGCTGCCTCATCTGAAAGGCCATGCAAAAGTGGAAAATATCGTCCATCCTACTATTGGTAAAAACCTGCAAGATAACAATTTATGTAGGATTTTTTTCTTCTTGCTTATTATTTTGATTGGTAAGGTTGCATATGTGGAAATGTAAACTGCGTTAGTTTTACGTCCAATGCAAAGTTTGTCCTTTTCTGATATGTTTTTTGCTGCCATGGCATAAATATGATTGCCTGTAGTGGACTTTTCCATGGTTTTGCCACCATACCATTCTCTAGTGTATTCGTTGGACTCTTCCTATGTAGTTTTTAAAGTTATGTTTTCAATATAAAATTTTCACATGTGATCATAATACTTTCCAAATTTCTATGTATACAATAAAACTTATGCTAATATCACAGTGATGATTGGAAAAAATACTTTTCAACTAGAGAATGAGATATCTGGAAAAAATGAACAATATAGTGAATTCAGAAATGCAAAATACATCACTGCTGGACTATAGAACGCTGATGTGGTCATATTCCAACAGAGTTGTATATTCCAGTAGTGTTGTACATTCTAGCTGTGTTGCATATTATATTTCAGAATTTACTTAGCATAATATGAACTTCAGAATTTACTATAGTGTGCACATACAACACTGATGGAATATACAACACTGTTTTCAATTTAAATTTATGTTTTCAATATAAATTTTGCACATGTAATTAGAATACTTTCCATCTTTTTATGTATACAATTAAACTTATGCCTATATAGCAATGATGACTATACACTAGAGAATGAGATATATGGAAAAAATGAACAATATAGGGAATTCAAAAATGAAATATACAACATTGTTGGACTATAGAACACTTATGTGCTTATATTCCAGCAGTGTTGTATATTCCAGTAGTGTTGTACATTTCAGCTGTGTTGTATACTGTATTTCAGAATTTACTTAGCATAAGTGTTTGATGAACTTAAGAATTTACTATGCTATTTATTTTTCTTATACATCTCATTCTAATGTATAGTCATTACTTAGCATAATACAGTGTTGGACTATACAACTCTACTGCAATATGCAAACACTGAAAAAATAAATAGGGGGCTTGAATTATGAAATAGTTTGTAATTCATAAGTGTCTTACCTGAACTGCACTGCTCCTCACTTCTTCAACTTTGAGAGATGAAAACTGCAGGAACAAATGGAATTGTAATCCATCCTTCAGCTTTTATTCTATCATCCTAAATTCTGATTGGTTGATGTTAGTTGACATGGATTCAATATGATAGTTCAATTGAATGGTTGAGATTTATTGGGATTTAATCCAATGGATAATATTTTAGTTGGTCATTTTTATTATTTTATGTAGGTGGTTACACAATTTATTGTTCATATGGTAGTGAGTTTTTAAACACTATGAAAGGTGAGCCTGACCATAATTTCATTTATTGTTATGCAGGTGGTTACTAGGGATTGAAGACTCTTACATAAAAAATAGTGCATTATATTTGAGATCTGGTTTAGAAAGTCTTGAGAAATGACTTGTTGAAGTGACTATAATAGATATGATGTACATACAATGAAAATATTACTTAATGAATAGTTGACTGCATAGACTTGGTTTTTGTACACTTGTATATAAATTAATATATATTTTTAGTTCTATCAATGAATAAGAGAATATTGACCAATTTTAAAACTATCTTATTCAACATTTCATGCTTCCATGTTTAAATAATAATGATACAATACAATACAGTTAGGTTGTATTAACTTCATATATCATTCTAAATAGGTTATTAAAAAGGTGAATGTCTTTTCACCTACTATCTCCATTATTGGACCCTGCACCACAACCGGGTCCTCTCCCCTAGCTTCTTTTTAAAAATGCCGTGCTATTATAAAATGTCGCAAGGCCGTGCTCTTTTTATTTTTATTTTTGGGTGTCTAAATCATTTTGATTACTCTGTAATATTGTGGTTTGAGCGGTTTTATGTAATTTTTATTTATTTTTGTTTTGGTTCCAACGAGCAAAGCAGAGCAGACAATGCATCTTTCTGGAAAGGGTTTAAACACATTTTCTGCTGAGTAGATGATATTTTTATAGCGAAATAGGCTATCCAGAGTGCTAGGCTTCGGATCTGTGTATTTAAACTGTAACGCCCGCATTTTTTTCTTAACAAGAAAACACGATAAACACGATAACAAACATAGAAAATTATGGAATGATTTTTTTTTGAAAGGTAACGACAATAACATTCATCGGAATTAAATTAAATTCTTGATAATAACGCTTTATAAAATTTTCAAAAAATGTTTATCGTGTTTTCTTGTTAAGAAAAAAATGCAAGCGTTACATAAACGATTAGATCTAGACTCTTTTGTTTCTGCAATTAATTTCATTATGTTTTTCAGGGTATGAGCGAAAGACAAGAAAATGAAGTTGGATTGAAACCTTAAAGAAGCGCCACATACTCTCGCATTTGGAGGACGGCCTGCAAATTCTCTCACTCGTCTAAAGAAAGGCATAACAGAGAGACGCTCTTCTATATTAACAAAAAGGCACTTTCAAAACTATGCAGCCACTCTTTTGTTGTGTGCTTCTTAACTCTTTTGTCTGTCTTATATTTTCTGTTGTATAGGCTCTAAATCTTCATAATTTTTTCTCTGATGTAGATTAAATCTCAATAAGACAGTGCCGAAATTGTGCGTGTGCATGATATATTTCCAGGGCCAACCCTCTCTATTTCACTAGTTTTCTTCCTTCATTTTCTTATCTAAGAATATCAGACTTCAATAAAGCATAATGTTGATGACAGGGATGGAATTTGGAAAATACACACATAGAACATTTGAAGAAGAAAAATATAGAAAACCCATTCGCACTCCTTTTTCATGGGTTTCTGTGTTTGTTTAAAGTTTTGTTTTGTTTTTTTCTCTGTAATTTTATTTTGTTTCATGATTTATTGCACAACTGTGCTTTCTTTTTTCATTTTTATTTTTTATTTTCTATTTTTTAATGGGGAATCTGTGTGTATTTATGTGTTGGGAATCAATTTTCAGTATTTTTGGGTGGTGATTATTTATTAGTATTTATGGGTTTTGTGTAGTTTTGTGTTGGTTTTTTGTTTTGGCTTGAGGGAGAAATCAGATCATAGCCAGCGGAGGATGCATTTTTCTAAGAAGTATAATTTTCCCTTATTTGTTAGGATCTCTTGGTGGTTTTCAGTTCACAGTGATTTTCCGCTTAAAAGTGTCATTATATTGATAATAGATATAGCGAAATAGACTAATTCAGATTGCTAGGATTCAGATCTATTTTTTTAAAAGTGTAGATTGCTTTAGTTCTACACCTTCGTGTTTCAGGGTAATAAGTGCAGAGGGGAAGAAGGTGAAGATGGAGTTCTACGGGCAACTGATTAAGAGGCTTTATTCCCTGCTCAAACCCGCAATAACAGCGAGGACATGATTGTCGAAAGGTGTTGCTCATTTCGTCTGAAACAAGGTCAATACAGAAATATATGTGGCTTCCATTGTATTGGGATTGATCTTAATGTGTGTGGTTGTTCATAAAAATCACAGACCAAAAATAAACAAGAAAATGAGGCCACACTGGAAATTGGACAAGCCCAATAAAATCGAGACTACCTGTGTGAATGCTCTCTCCCCACCTAAGAAGTTCTTCTAATGGCCCATTAATCGAACCCATGAGTACTGTAGAGCAGGGTTTTATATTGTGCAAGTCTCTTCTCTAACTTAATTCATAACATAGTCAGTAGTCAATTTGTGTTTTCTAAACCGCAAGAAAACTGATCTTTCATATTAGTTTTGCATTGAAGAAAATTTATGTTTCATATTTCTTTAGCCTTTGTTAACCGTTGCTAAGGGGACATCTACCTTTTGTGGTATGTGTGGAACGCTGTGTAGCATAAGCATGTAAACTTGAAACCTCATTTCACCATGGTTAAGCTCGAGTTTTGAAATAAAATAAAATACGTCTCTACAGTAGAGAGCAGAGGTAGTTTATATCATATCCAATCATGCAAAGAGGTAATTACAGAACAATTTTTCTACTGATCATCTTAACTATCTTTAAAGAAATTTGACTGTGAATTAATATTTATTTACATAGATATATCCCTAAGCTTTTTCAAATTAGTGGAAACTGAGCCTCCAGATCCTCTGGAAATGGGGAAATAGTACAAGTGAATTAAAAAATACATAAATTAGAAATTTCAGAGTACAATATTGACATGTTTAACAGATTCTTTTCATCGGTGTTTAATTGTACAATGACTTCGAATTTTGTTTGTTTTTGACTGCAAATATCTATCTAATTATGCCTGACATCATCATATATTAGATTAGTTTTGAAGAAATGTGTTTCGATCTCTTATTTGATTCAAGTTGAATACACCCTTCAAATTCTGTTTTCAAGGCGTCTTTACGTGGGTCTGTTTACCGGTATCACTTTATTTCTTGGTTCTTAGATTATATGTTTGATTTCATCTTTGTCAAGGTCGTATCTTCATAGATATCCCATTTAATACAGTCCTTTTTGCCAAACTTATTTTCTGTCTCGAATGTCTAATGTTATTAGTATATCCTTAGTAAAAGTGGAACAATGCAACAACAAAATTTCCGAAAGAGGACACAGGCCTACTGATCCTATGAAAAAGCGTGGATGCTATTTTCTGTGCTTTAATTAAAAACTTAATTTTGAAGGAGAGCAAAAAATATTAGCAATTAATGGGTCCATATTAAATATTTGCTTGTGCAAATTTTAGAATATTTATGAAAATAATATTTGAGAGGTATTAAAAAAAACATCTGGGCTATATTTATGGAAACACAAATTCTCAATGGGGAAGTAGATTGTGAGAGTAAGGGAGGTTTACAAGAATATCGTAATACTAAATTATTTCAATTGTCTCAAAAAATTATTTCATTTGGTTAGGAAACTTTTAAGCTCGTCTGTAGAAATATTTCAACTCTATGGAGATTAAACAAAACTCCGATGAAAATTTGAAGCTTTATAGCAAATTGTAGTTTGAAGTCGACTTGTATTTATTGTACTAATTTTCTGAAATAATGTAAATAGTAAAAGTTGTAGAAGACGCTGATTTTTGTGAAAATTCTATTGCAGTCATTGATTATTAATCTCCTATCTTTAAAGATTATTTAACTACCGAAAACTAATTCACAACTAATATCGAAAAATAACACAACTACAAATTCACTAATAAAAATACGGAAAGAAATGCGTAACACAAAAAACACAATATTTTCGGACAAATTGTCTCTGAAAAAACCCCTAAGGGAAAACCAGTTCTATTGATGAAGAATTATATTAACTTCAGCAAATTAATAGATGCAAATATTCCTTGCCTCTTACTAGCAAAACTCTGACAATCTCCTAACTTCTCCCGCTGATATTCCCCCACTGTTATCCTCAACGCTATCACTGTGCCCTTGCTAACACTGCAAGACTATTTGCTATCACTACAAACTTACAAACTCATTTGCTAGCACTGCAAATGCTTCTCCAAACTTGTGTATTCCACATGCCCCATGACCTCTTTTTATACTACTCTCATTGGTAAACCAACGACCGAGATCAATTCTCAGTCGACGACTAAGATACATAACAACTTAACCATAACAAATTTGGTTGCAAGGTGTCACTAAAGGAAATCAGTAATTAGAAAATAATTAATTCATACTCAACAATAAGATTTATTATCTAATCTTAGCAAATGGACAAACAGCTATCCAAGCTAACAGACTAACACTCCCTCTTAGCGAGGAAGCTGTTATGCACAACACCCATCTTATCTCTGAAGAAGATAAATTTTGTCTTCCCCAATGCCTTAGTCAAAATGTCTGCTACCTACTCCTCTGTAGGTATGTATTGTAGCTGAACAATACCTCGTTGTACACAATCTGTAACGCCCGCAAGAGACTCAAGAACAACCTAGATTTATTTAGATAAAATTTAGAATAATTTTGTTTGAAAAGTGTGCCCGCATACAGGGTCGAAACTACAATTGTCACGATAATGTTTCAAGGTCAATGATATTTAATAATTAATAATTTCTCATTTTAACCAATTATTAAGCCCGCATTAAAACTAATAAGTAGATTTAGTCCAACCAAGGTTTAGTTCACTCTAAGTGTTAATTTAATAAACAATTAAATTCTTACTATAGTTAAATATTCCACAAATAAATAAATAAGAAGGTTCATTTTACATGGGGTTTGAATAAACATCCCCTTATCCCATAAAGTGACCCCTTAAAAGTCAACTCATGTTTTAAAATTAAGACATTTAAATTAAAATGGTAATTTTTACTCACCCACTCTCCTATTTTTTGTAGGGATGAATTTCATCCTTATGAAAGTTTCTTTCTCATTTCATTTGATTCATTTTCTTTCCATTTGTTTTGCTGAGGAGGAGGAAGAGAGGCCATTGGAGACTATCCCAAGCTTTTGGAGAGGCCTACTTGTTCCATTTTTTTATTTTTATTTGTTTACACCCTCTCCTAAGGTTTCAATACATTTGTATATTTCATTTAGCATAGTTTTATTTGATTTGTCCAAATGGGCTTGTGGATTTTGCCCCATTTTATTTGTAAAGCTATATCTAATATGCATTTTCATTTTGACAAGGTATATATACAACCTATATGTATTTAGATACATTCATAACCATTTGTATTTACTTAATGTATATAAATATATATTAAAAAAATATACAATGAATAAAAAAACTGAAATAAAAACAACATTTGTATTTACTTAATATGTATAAATATATATTAAAAAAATCTACAATAAATTAAAAAACTGAAATAAAAAAAACATATATATATAACCCAATGTACAGACCGTAGCAAAAAGTGTGCAGGTTTGAAATCCTGAATTGGCCGAACTACAACATTTGAGAAAGATTAAAAAAATAGTTTAAATAAACTATGGGGTGCGGTAGTCGACCCTACCCGTCACCATTTTATTACAAAGTGCTGGCCACATTTTCCAGCATAGTCCCTTTTAAAACATTTGGTCAAACTTATAACTTAGACCTAGGTTTTTACTTTTACAAACCAAAACAAAAAAAAATACGTCCTTTACCTTTTTCTTAAAGTTTTTTTTGTCTTTTTACTTTTATAAACATACTTGTTAAGAAATACATATTACGTGGCCTTAAAATAGTTTTACTTATTATTTTTTCTTTGTTTTTATATATATAGAGTTTAATATGTGGTCTTTATATTATTTATATATATATTTCAAAAATTGATAATATTAATATTTTAACATTATTAATACTTTAATATTAATAATATTTTAATCTTACTATAAATAGTATTTTAATATCAATATTATTTTAATTTCAATACTAGGATTAGCGTAATAATATTTTTATGGTTATTAATGTTAATTAATTTTAACTTTACACTTAAATTTTCTTTGTAAAAATTTGATAGTATTTAAGTAAGAGGCTTTAAAAGAAACCAAGTAAAAAAAAATTGCAAATGGAGTTTTAGGAGATAATTTATTTAGTGAGAGATCACTAACACTTAAATTCTTTCCATTTCAAGAGCAATGTATTTAAATTTATTATTTTACATTATCACTTTATTGCTATAAAAATCAACATTACTAAATGTAATATAATCTAATTTATCTTTTTCTTTATTTCAATACAATGTTCATACATTCAAATGGCGAAAATCAACTTCTTATTATTTCTATTTTTTTTTTCTTATTACGTATTTGCAATAAAACAACTTAATAATGAAATGAACTTCCTTTTTCATTATTAAAACTTAAATCTTTTAACACAAGCATTACTTTTCTCATAATACATCCAAGATTCAACAAAGAGAAAATGCTTTCCTTTCTATTAGCACAACTAACTTTACTATGACATTCTTTCTTCTTTCTTTTCTCATTTGTTTCCTTCCACATGCAATACAATAACAATAACAACTATTTGAATATAACTTTCCTTTACAAAGTCATTACAATGTTCTCCACTTGGAGTGGGGACCCATACAATGATGTAAATACAAGAAGGAATGCATTATTACAATTTCTCCACTCTAAATGGGTAAAATACAATGTAGTTTCACATAGTCAACAACAAGACTCTAAACTCCAAACACCAACAAAGTAGCTCCTCCAAGAATTTAATTGATTCACAACAAAATAGGGGGAGAGGCAACACTCTCCACCCAACCAAGACATTCAATGGAGAGGAGAGGCCATCCTCCTTTCTATTGGCCCCTGAGCCCCAACCACATTACAATAGGAGAAGATCTCAACTTATGGCAACTACTAGCTTTCACAATACTTGACAAATAATTTCACATTCATTCCATTTACATATAAAACACAACTCAACAAGAAGAAAACAACAAAACAACAAAACAACAAAATCACAAGACTTATCAAGAAAGCCAAAAGAGTAAGACCTATGGGGAGGCCACTTATGCCTCCCAATGGGAATGGGTGCCACCTAAAAAGCTTCCAATGCAAAACACAATACCCCTAACAACTCTTATGCCTCTCTCAAGTACCCCTTATCCCTCCATCCACTCTCATGCCTCCCTCAACTCTTATCGCTCCTTCAAAGTAAGAACAAGAAGAAAATGCAAGCATTTCTCATATTAGGTGGGCACCCAACCCAAACTCCCTCCTCAAAAAAATGGTCTCTTATGCCTCCCTCAAGTAAACTCCCCATAATCTCCTCCCACTCCCAACTTAGGCATTCTACCCATACCCAACAAGCATTTCAAATAAACAACACCATTCAACACAACATATACACACATACATATAACAATAACATAATATAAACAAAGGTGAAGCTCCTACCTTTCCATGGTAGAGCTTGTTCCAAGTATGGAGTTCTAAACCCCTTCAAAGATCAAGCAAGCATCCACAAGGTCCAAAAAAAAATTTCAACAAGCTCCAAAAATCCACAAACTCCTTCACAATTCTCTACTCTCCAAAAATACAAAAGACTAAAAATGAACATGTAACCCCAAAACAAACAAAAAGAATTCAATAAATAGAGAAAAGAGATGGAGGAATGATGTGGCTCCAAGTAGGATGCCACCTCATTTTCCTTCCACTCCACATCACTTGGTCAACCTCATATTCCAATGCACCATTAATAAGTGGTTGAAGGAATGACAAGCACCTTACAAACTCCATCCAAGCCCACTCTTCCAAAGGAAAATTAAATATTTGAAAGAAAGTGAAATTAACATTTCACCTTTTTAACTTCCCAAAACACCTAAAAGAGTCTAAATTTGACCCCCCACCCCATAGGTAGGGTTGGCATGGACATTTAAGAGGTGTGGGACAAGTTTGACTTGTCCCACAAGCTTCCAATTTTGGCCTTTAAGGCCAAATTCGAGTTTCCCATGAAGAGTAGAGTGTGCGACACTCAAAATTCAAACACATTTCACTCAACATAAAATCCAAGACTAAATCAATTTTAATAAATAAAATCATTTTAGTCACATCTTTAGTTAGTTTAAAAGACAAATTCAAATTAGCTTAATTAAGACACTACAACCCATGACTAATCAAGGGGTAAACACCAATCCAAAATATAAATAATAAAACAAGTAAAATTTCACTTATTAAGAGAAAACACATGCTAACATAATAAAAAAGGAACATTAAAACAAAACACATCACCCCTATGTCACAATTTTCTCCTAACCAAATAATTCTAACACACAATTACATGTTGCCATGGTGACCTTGGTTGGATTCTTATCAAATTCCGATGTGGTTGGTCTCCACTCCCTCGATGTTGTTGTGAATATAATATACCTACAAAACAGATGATGAACCACAAGATGAGATTACTTTGAGTTCAGAGAATGAGAATATTCTCAAAGAAAACAGGCAGAAAAATAAGAGGGCTTTACAGATTATTGCACAAAAATTGGATGAGTCAGTTGTTGGAAGAATCAAGCCAGCTACTACAGCCAAACAAGTATGGGACATCCTAGAAATGACATATCAAGATACGAGTAAGGTAAAAATTGCTAGATTACAAGCACTTGCAAAAAGAATTTAAAAATTTGCAGATGAAAGATTCTGAATCAGTAGATCAATTCACCTATCGTGTTATGTATTTGGTTAATCAAATAAGACAGACTGGTGATGAGCTAACAGATCAAAAGGTTGTAGAAAAGATTTTGACATGTTTACCTAAAAAGTTTAATGCTATTGTTGTGGTAATTGAGGAATCTAAGGATTTAACTAAATTTTCTATAGATGAGTTGGTTGGTTCTTTAAAGAACTATGAAGACAGGATAAACAGGAATGACAATAACTCATTGGAGCATGCATTCAAAACACAAATGACATTTGGCAGAGGCAGAAGAAGAGGAAATCCAGTGTTCAGAGAAAGAGGAAGAGGAAGAAACAATTTTCAAAGAGAAGAAAGACATAGTCCAGATCCAGGAGGAAGGAGAAATCAAAATTTCAGCTTAAGGGGACGCAATAACAATCAAGCGTCACAAAGGTTTGATAAATCAAATGTTCAATGTCGAAAGAAAGAAGCTGATATGAGTAAACAGAATGCAAACTATTCTGAAAGTAATTCAGGTTCTGTGTTTATTACATGTAATGTAGCCCAGGAAAATTCTAACATTTGGTTTCTTGATAGTGGTTGTAGTAATCACATGACTGGAAACAAAGCACTGTTTAAAAATATGGACACTTCAGTTAAATCAGAAATCAAATTGAGGAATGATAATATAGTTAAAACCATGGGAAAGGGTGGAATTAATGTGATAACAAAAATTGGTACGAAGACTATCACTGGTGTTTATTTTGTACCTGGATTAAAACATAATCTCCTAAGTGTGGAACAACTTATTCAAAAGGGTTATAGAGTTGTCTTTAAAGATAATGTTTGCACAATATGTGATATTTATCCAAGTAATATGGTGATTGCAAAAATTGAAATGACAAATAACAGAATGTTCCCACTTCGCATGAAAAGTGGAAAAAGGGAAGAAATTGAAACAAGTTTCAAGCCATCAAGTCAAGATCAATCATGGGTATGACATTTGAGGTATGGTCATCTAAATTTCAAAGGATTGAGTTTGTTACAGAAAAAGGTAATGGTAAAGAGGTTTACCTCCTATTGAAACGCCATCGAGCCTATGTGAGAGTTATATTTTGGCCAAGCAACATAGAGATAATTTTCCAAAGGGAATGTCATATAGATCTTAGGCACCATTAAGAATTGTGCATACAAATATATGTGGTCTAATGAAAACACCATCATTAGGGGGAGCATTTATTTTCTAACATTCATTGATGATTATAGTAGAAAAACATGGGTTTATTTCCTCAAATATAAATCTTAGGCATTTAAAAAGTTCAGGGGGTTCAAAGCATTGGTTGAAAAACAAAGTGGGAAATCCATCAAAGTATTGAGATCAAATAGAGGAGAAGAATACAAGTCAAATGAGTTTTTAGATTATTGCAGGTATCACGGAATAAAGAAACAATTAACTACAAGGTACACCTCAGCAGAATGGCGTTGCAGATAATTTTCCAAAGGGAATGTCATATAGATCTTAGGCACCATTAAAAATTGTGCATACAAATATATGTGGTCCAATGAAAACACCATCATTAGGGGGAGCATTTATTTTTTAACATTCATTGATGATTATAGTTAAAAAACATGGGTTTATTTCCTCAAATATAAATCTTAGGCATTTGAAAAGTTCAGGGGGTTCAAATCATTGGTTGAAAAACAAAGTGGGAAATCCATCAAAGTATTGAGATCAGATAGAGGAGGAGAATACAAGTCAAATGAGTTTTTAGATTATTGCAGGTATCATGGAATAAAGAAACAATTGACTACAAGGTACACCTCAGCAGAATGGCGTTGCAGAAAGAAAAAATCGTACAATCATGAAGATAGCAAGGAGTGTGTTGAAAGAAAAGAATCTATCAAATGAATATTGGGCTAAAGCAATAGCTTGTGCAGTTTATATACTGAATAGAAGTTTAACAAAAATTGTGATGAACATGATTCCACAACAAGCATGGAGTGGTAAACATCATAGTGTTTCTCATTTTAGAATATTTAGTTGTATTGCATATGCACATATGCCTAAAGAAACAAGGAGTAAATTAGATGATAAAAATGAAAAATGCATCTTTATTGGTTATGATAAACACTCTAAGGCATATAAGTTGTTTAATCCTATAACCAAGAAAGTTGTTTTAAGTAGAGATGTTGTATTCAAAGAAGAAGAATCTTGGGATGGAAATATAGACAAAACAATTTCATGTACGACAATGCCATATGAAAACCAAAAAGGAAAAAGTCAAAAAGACCAAGGGGAGCAAGAAGAACAATCAAATCAGCAAGAAGGAATATCAGAAAAAGAAAGCTCACAAATCCAAGTTGAGTAAGGAGAATCATCAAATCCACAAGTAATGAATCAAATCCTACACTTGCATCATTAAGACCAAGACTAAAAGGTAAAAAGACAAGAAGCTTACAAAAAAATATGATCATGGAGATGAGATAGATTTGCAGTCTAATTTGCTTTATTTTCCCAAGATCCTATATATTTTGATGATGCAATTAAGGAAGAACATTGGATTAATGCAATGAATGATGAAATAGGTTCAATAGAGAAAAATGAAACATGGGATTTAGTTGATTTACCCAAGGATAAAGAATCGATAGGTGTCAAATGGATTTATAAAACTAAATGTAAGGCAAATGAAGAAGTTATCAAATATAAGACAAGGTTAGTAGCTAAGGCATTTGCACAAGAATATGGTGTTGATTACAATGAAACATTTGCTCTTGTAGCAAGACTTGATACTGTTAGAATGGTACTAACAATTGCATCTCAAAATAAATGGAAAGTCTCTCAAATATATGTGAAATCAGCTTTCTTGAATGGTTATCTGGAAGAAGTTTATGAGTAGCAACCACCAGAATATGAAGTCAAATGATATGAAGACAAGGTTTGCAGGTTAAAGAAGACACTATGGATTGACGCAAGCACCAAGAGCATGGTACAACATGATAGATTTATACATGATACAAAATGGATTCAGCAAAAGTACTAGTGAGCCTACACTCTACACCAAAGTCAATGAGCAAGGTCAAATTTTAATTGTTCGCTTATATGTTGATGATTTGATCTTTACAGAAAATCTTTCTATAGACATAGACATGTTTAAATCAACAATGACAAAAGAATTTGAAATGACAGATTTGATATTGATGAAATATTTTCTTGGCATTGAAGTCGTACAAAATGATAATGAGATTTTCAGTTGTCAAAATAAATATGCAAAAGATGTATTGAGAAGATTTAGAATGATAAATTGTAGTCCAGTTTCTACACCTGTGGCAGTAGGAACAAAGCCAAGTAAAGAAAACAATGAAACAGCTTTTGATTCAAGTATATTCAAAAAATTGGTAGGCAGTTTGATGTATCTCACAGTAACTAGCCCAGATATAATGTATGGAGTCAGTTTGATTTCAAGATTCATGGATACACCAAAGAACTCACATTGGCAAGCAAGAAAAAGGTTGTTAAGGTATATTGCAAGAACTATAAATTATGGCATAATGTATTCTACATCGGATATTTTTCAATTGATTGGATATACAGATAGTAACTTTGCAAAAAGTATTGATAATAGGAAAAATACATCTGGATATGCATTTCATATTGGAATAGGTATTATAACATGGGCATCAAAAAAACAATCGATAGTAACAATCTCATCAGCAAAAACAGAGTATGTAGCAAATACATCAGTAGCATGTCAAACAGTTTAGATGCAAAGAATCTTGAAGGATCTAAAGCATGAGAAAGAAAAGCCTACACCAATCTATTGTGACAACCAGTCCACTATTGCACTATCAAATAATCATGTTTTTCACAAGAGGACAAAACACATTGATACCAGATATCATTTCATCCGCAAATTAGTCAACAATGGAGAACTCATTCTACAACATTATAGATCAAAGGAGCAACTTGCAGACATTCACAAAAATAAATAATTTGAGTATCTAAGAAACACTTTAGGCATTGTAAACATTGATGTAATTGGTAGTAAAAATTAGGGGGGAGTGTTAGAAACAATAATTTCTACCTGACTGACTGCCCAGTCAATACAAATCTCTACACCTACCTTCTAGAATGGTTTGTGGTTGAAAATATGTGAGAATTGAATGGTCTGTGTTTGACTGTGATTAAACATGTGGAAAATCAATCTCCAGCACTTTCTAAAATCCTCTATAAAAATAAGTGAATGTAATGTCATTTGACAAGGCAAGAAAGGAAATAAAATCTATCTTCTCCATCCATCTAGTTTATTTTGTTTTTGCTTCTACCCATAACAGTTGTTTTAACTGTTGTTATGTTTTCTTGTCGCATCTGATCTTGATCACTTTTTGAAGCCTATTTTGTATTAGGGTAGTCCCTTTCAAAAAAAAAAAACTAATTTTCAACAATAAGAAAAATGTTTAATAAAAATAAATAATAGCTATTTAACAAATTAATTATAATACCCAATAAAAATAATAATTATAAACAATAATAAAATAGAAAAAACATTACAAACTCCAAGAGAGTTTTGGAGGGCCTTTTCAAGCCCCCCCAAAACAAAATATTTTATTTATTACAAAATATTGTAGCACTGTTTATAAGAAATGTCCAAACAGTAATCTGATCAAGAATAGGTAAGTACAAATCAACAAACAAATTTATTGTTTCAGTAAAATAAATAGTTTCCGGTGTGGGTAGAGCTCTGTTACAAAAGCATGTCTGGTTTCTATTCAAATTCTAAAATAGAAATTCCAATTACCTGAATGTTCACCAGGATTGTGTGCTAGACTAAATATTTTTTCCATCAATATTATGTGCCTGAGCTAAATTCTGGTGACCTATGTAATTTTTTCAAACCAAAAATTGTGAAAAAATCAAACTACGAATAAATCTCACCACAAATACTGAACTACAAAAACGCAATAAACATCTCGCTAATTTTTTCACACCTCATGCTTTGTCACGTTATATGGAAAATTTTACTCTTTCAGAAAATTAGCACAATAAAAACAAGTCAACCTTAAAACTAGTACCATTTGCTAATAAGATTTCTATTAAGCTGCAGCCTCGTGGAAGGAGCTTGGAATCTTTTTTGCTACAAGATTTGCTCACACCGAGCCATTTTCCGCTTTACTAATACAATCATTGCAAAGGGACATCGAAGCTGGAAAATTGTAAGTCATTGCAATGGGATACACTCAGACTAAAAAGAGGTTTGGCAAAAAGGACTATATGAAAGGAAGAAATGACCTTGACAAAAGCTGTGACAACAAACATAAAATCATGATTACAACAAGAAATAAAACGATACTAATAAACAGACCCATCTAAATTAAGAATTTGTGGCGTTCAACATATGTTGATATGTACAGTCACAAACGATTTACTAGTTTTTATGGGTGTCATCCAAACAGTGAACTCTGAACCCTGATTCTTTAATCAAGACAATCAAAAAAAATTCAGAGAGTTTGTACAACTGGACACCCATAAAAACAACCTTCTAAACATGTAAATGTACTGTGATCTTTCCTAAAGAGAGGTTAAACACTTAATCTCATAATCAAAGAACCGAAAAAACAATCTTCTAAACATGTTTTTATGCATTCTATAGAAAAGTACACAAAAGACTCAGATGTGGATCTTGACATTTCCTTTCAGTGCACTGCATTGTTATACTACGGAAGAGACCTACAGTCTTAAAAAACCTACTCTGCACATTCCTGAAGTTTGATTAATGAGTTAAGAAAGAAGTAAGGAAAAAAGTCCTGTTACTTCTCTCATGGCCACTTTTGCTTGCATTCTCCCACATATATTCCATTTTTAAGATAAAATGAGCTTGAAAGCACAATAAAACAGAATGTTAATTAAAGCTTTAAAAAAATATTCGTATTTGGAAGTTTTTAGATTAGTTTAAACGCTTATATAAGTAAAAGCATGTGTAAATTTTAAATATATGGTGATTTAAAAATAAATAAAAAATAGACCTGGAGTCTTCCTTCAATATCTATGAAATAGATAAATTTTTAAACAATAAAATAATATAGAGAAATATATTGGCGAGATTTGGAAATTGGGATATAAATAAGATTTTACATATATTTGATTTTGTTTTGGAACTGCATATATATGCAACTACATATTCAAACATTTGGGTTTTTCTAATGACATATTTTTATAAAAAGAAATAAAAAAAATATTATGATAGGCCGCGCACCCCCCTTGAAACCTATCACTTTTCGCAAAGACCTCTTCAACCTGTGACATTCTTTATTTCGCCTCCATTGCGGCCTGCGATTTAAGACATTTATCACGTTTTCTATTTATTTATTTTATTTACCCATGCCATGAAGCCATTCTCTCTCTAGCCGCCTGCAACTTGAAGTACTCAGACCTTTCTTTTATTTATGAATGGTGGTGGCCTCTCTCATCCCCAGCTGGAGAATTTAAAAAGTGAATGATTCTTTTAATTCCCATGTCTAAAACTGATGTCGGCATGTTAAGGAATTACATTTAAATAAATAGCTAATTTGTTAATATTTGCAGATAAAAAATAGAATCAGCAGGGAAAGAAATGGACCGGCCATTTCTTTAACTCTAACGTACGGGCCAAATCAGTGAAGAGCATATCCCCTCAACAGAATCGTAATGGTGATGAGCTAAGGAAACCCACACGTACAGTTTGGCAAACAAAAATACTGACTCATTCAACCAGTTTAAGAGTCCAGACAAATAGAACCTTTGAACTCAGAAAAATGTAACCTACCTAAAATTAGCCTAGGAAAACAAATCAGACATCAAGTTTCTGTGGAATTTAGGCCAGTTTCCAAAAATTCAACCATCTGAATGGCTATACCAAGTTTTGTGTCGGCTTCAGATCTTCTAAATGAACCTGTAACTCAATGACATTACAGCAAATAGTAGCCCTTATATTCTAGTTCTAGCTAAAATAGGGATTTAAAAAGGTTATATGATCTAGTCGGCTGACTGTTGGCTTTTGTTGGCTATGATAAACTACAGGTGCATAAATTTGGCCCTGGGTATTAAACCAAAGTAAGGTAAAAAAAAGAACCCAGGCATTTCGTCAAACACTTGGCAACACAGTATTAGCAATGACAAGAGCGATGGATCACAAGGAGGTCAAATCCATAAGGAGCAGGGCATTTATGGCAAGAGCAGCATGCTCAGGCAAAAATAGAATGCAGCATTTGACATCCTAATAGATTATATCCTGCCATCCCTCTGTCGCCCTACTCTCTTACAAGCTGTATAAGAAACTGTGCGTTCAATGATAAAAACATACATATACACGCAAAGAACACAAATGGTGTTTTAATTAACCAAACAATGTACCATCTGTATTCTTCTTCTCTCTGATATGTGTCTAAATAAACAAATCAGCAGAAAGCCTCACATATTTGTCACCGAAAAACACGAGGTTTCAATTTGAACGCTGCATACCTATATTTGGCAGTCGGCAATGCAATCACAGGAAAAACCAATGGCCAAAAATTATAAATATTAAACAGAAGCACAGAAAGAGAGATAAAATTAACCAAAAAATTGCATCCCGGGACAAATGGTGGATGACAAATGGCGTAAATCCTGTCCTCTGTTATTGTAGGCTTGAGCAGGGGAAAAATCTCCTTCATCGGTTTACCCGCGCCAACCTCCATCTTCCTCTTCTTCCCCTGCTGTCCAAAACACACGACGGTGAAGAACTAAAGCAATCTGAAGCCTTGCAAACTGAATAGTCTGTTTCGCTATATCAATATCATTAAACTCCTAAGCGGAAAATGCCTGTGAGCGTAAATACCCAACGGATCCTACAAAATGATGGAAAATTATACTTTCTACGCTACGATCTACTTTCTATGCTATCACGAGCCGAAACAAAAAAAAACCTACACAAAATACAGATAACCCATAAATAATGCAAACCACCCAAAAATACTGAGTACCCAACACATAAGTACACACCAACATTAAAATGATTCAAACCCAACCAAAAAAATAGAAACACGGCCGTGCAATAAATTATTATACAAAATTAAATTACACAGCTCGAAAACAAAACAGAAAAAAAAACCATGAAAAAAGAATCTCGCATAGGGTTTTCTATTCTTCTTCATAGGTTCTTTATCCCTGACATCAACATTCAGGGGGAAAAAATACAGTTGGTATAAACTTTGACCTACAGTGTCGAGAGAGGGTTGGCCCTGGAAATTATATCAATGCACAGTTTCGTCCCCGTCTTACTTAAATTAAATCTAAAGAGAACAATTTATGAGGATTTTACTTCAACATAAAAAGTTTAAATAAACAACTAATGCATTTAGAAGAAAACAAACATTGCATAAAACACCAGAGAAAAAAGCGTCGAAAAGCATACCAGAGAGAATTTGCAGGACGCCTTCCAAATGCGATAATGTTTTAATCCGGCTTCATCATCTTTTTTCTCTTCCGTTCCACCCTGAAAAACGTAACTGACATTAATTGCAGAAACAAAAGAATGAAGAACTAAATTATTACCTTACAAAATGGAATTTAGTCGTTTAAATAAACAGATCTAAAGCCTATTTTAATCATTTAAAGAAACAGATCTACGGCAGAAAATGTGTTTAAACCCATACAAGAAAGATGCATTGTCTGCTCTGCCCTGCTTGTTCGAAACAAAACAAAACAAAACAAAAATGTCAAACCACGGAATTACAGACCTCCCAAAAATACCCATTACAGACTTACAGGCCTCCCAATAATCAAAATGACTAGGAACCCCCCAAAAAAAAATAAGAGTAGAAAATAAGAGCTCGGCCGTGCGAAAAAAACATGAAACAAAATAAAAATGCACAACCAAAAAAAACAACAAAAAAATGCAGTCATGAATAGGGTTTTATAATTTTCCCCTTCAACGGCTCTCTGCTTTTTATAACGGTTCCCTCATTGTCATCCTCATCCGCTCCACCTGGTTCTACATAAATCTTCTAGAAATAATCCTCCCTTCAACGGCTCTCTGCTTTTTGTAACGGTTCCCTAATTCTCATCCGCTCCACCTGGTTCTCCATGAATCTTCTGAATATAATCCTCCCCCCATCTCCACTGCCATATCTGTACGAAGCCGCTATATTTGTCAAGCTAAAAAGCTAGCGCATTAAAAAGCAAAAAACAACTTCCTTTAAGAAATGCAAGACCCACTATTAACTAAAAAGTAACTTTTAAGTAGGTACCTACTGAATTCTGATCTGTCAGTAAACACGAATATTTATTCGTACGAAAAAGATTTCATATTCATTAATTATTTGTTGTGCCACCATTATTATGGGCCGTATTTTATTGCAAATAAAACTAGAGTCCCGATTTCCCACAATTTATGAATGGAGGTCGTCATTAGCGTTGGTATTATTAGTGCATGCCATAGGCAGGAATACTATACCTTTCAGTTCAATGAAATAATTTTTCTCAATAGACCAATCACAAATAATTATTTTTTGCTTATCATTGAAACTTCTAATGTTTTTATTCTATGTAAATAATTTGGCAATTTAATTTATTTAAGAAAAATCATTTATCTTATTTTCCGTTGGTTAGTTAATAATGATTTGACAAATTTGAGGGCTTATTCCAACACTGATTTTTCAAAAAAATTTAACACTTAATTTCTTAGACTGACATGTGTACATATTTTAATGTTAGATTTGACATGCTAAACAAATTTCATGATTTGCTTCCATGTGTCCTACTGACTAGTCAATTGCTGATGTAGAAAATAGTAAAAAACTTTATTTACATTTTCTAATCTTATCTAAATATCCAGACAGAGATATGTTTCATTTTCTAGGCTTATCTGCTCTTCTCTAGAATAATCTTGACTAATTTTCCCCTGCTCATCTTTCCCTCACTTTCTCAGATATTACCTTGGCGTCAAGTATCAATAGGTTCATCTATGAAGATCCTCGCTGGTAACCCACTAGCGCTCTGCTCGCCACTAGGCACTGCACGTCTGTAATGCTTGGCTCCATCTGTTGCACTGTCAAGATTGAAGTGAGGCTTGCGGTGCAGCTTGACGTCAATATTAGCACCACAAGCAGCGAAATTATTATCACTCCTTGGGCCAAACTACTCACAATCCTCTCCCTTGTTCAACACCAAAGGGTCAGGACTCAGGACGAAGCGTAAAGGAATTTCTTTTTCTAACATGTGGACTAGTATAATATATAATCGTAGCCACGTACTCTGCGCGAAACAGAGTGTAGAGAAGGAAAACCTGCAGTGGAGAACAAATCAAGGGTTGGATTACTTCTTTTACAAACTTTTTGATATTAAAGGAGAATTAAGATTGAAGATTTTACAAGAGTAATGTTACTTACAATTTTCTATTAAGCATTAAAAAAATGTGCGCAGTTGCTTGCAACTTATGTATTTTGCTCAGCTTGACCCCAGGTTGTGAGTGTTGAACTGAATATTAGCCACAGTGTCCCAAACGCAACTCATGAAGGGGCTGCCCGAATGTTTACATCAAAGCAATTGATTGTGACGACTCTCATAAACAGTCATTAGTAATTTTCCTCCAATAACATTTCAAAATTTGATGTTTCTATCTAATCGCTTGAAGAACTGGGCTTCTATTTGCCTCAGTTTCAGCTTCTTTCCAGTTTTGAAGTGCAATTTCTCGCTTGTAGCATTGTAAGCTTGAAATATTGATTTGAAAATGTTAAGCGTCTCTTTTAAATGTAAATTTTTTATTTCTTAACTAGCGGAGGGTCTAGTGTATGCATCACTTTCCCCCTTTTTCTTGCTACTTTGGCGCACATGCTATTTTGTAGTGCTCTCTGCGCTCGATTCATGCAATGCTTTAATTACCTTTGTTGACCTTCAATATTTTAGTTAGGGGTCTGTTGTGCTCAATAAAATTGCCTGTCCTGATGCATATGTTCATTGTCGACAACAACTAGGTTACAAAATAAATGTTTAATCTAGACATGTCCCTTGACTTTATCCCTTTCTAATATTTAAATTTGTTTTGTCAGGGTTCCTAATATAGGTGGCACGGAATTGGACTTGCATGTATTGTATAGACAAGTCGCTGCTTGTGGGGGGCTTAAGCAGGTATTTCTCATCTTTTTTTCTTGATTTTGTGGTTCTTCAATTTTTAAAAGCTTCCAATATGTTGTCACATTATACTTTGTATGTTAATATACAACATTGCTATGCCCATTCATATTATTTTAGAAAAATTCAATGATCAACATTACTAAACAGAAATACAATACTCTAAGCTCTGAGACACTTTAGGTACCAGTACATGGCTGCTGGAGGGTTTTGCCTTTAACCAACCATCATTTATGATGAGAGTGGTCACAATTTTGTTATAGTGCAGATTTCTAATAGCCCTGTAATTTTTTCTTTGCACAAAGATTTAGGATCGGAAATGAGGGTGGGGAATATTGAAGTATAGTAGAGGGGTTCTCTGTTTCTGATTTATATTATTTCTTTTTGGTAGTGTTTTCACAGAACAAATAAATTTGGTCTTACAGACTGCAATGATTATAACATATGCACAAAATGTGTTTGTTGAATTGCCCTTTGGAAAATTTCAAGCAAATGCAATTGACAGGTGTAAAGTTAGTCTCCAAAACCTTTGCCGGGATACTTCCAGCCCATGTCGAAATGGGAGCTGTAGAGCAGGACATAGACATCCACCAAAGCATAATGGAAAGCAGATTTTTTTCAAAGTGCCATAGTAGACATGTATGCAAAATGTGGAAGCATACACAAAGCATGCTAACTGTTTGACAAAATGCCTCAAAGAGATGTGGTCTCACGGAATGACATGATTGCAGGATATGCAAAAAAAAGGGTTTTTCCAGAAGGTTATCAAAGTCATTCAAGTAATGAAGCACTCTCGAACATATCTTTACTGTTCAAGCTTCATTTCTATTTTATTACCATGACCTAGCCAAGGAGGAAAAAGAATTATTTCTCTACCACCATAGTGATAAGGTAACAATTGTAATTGGATTGATAAACATGCCCCCAGGACAATTATTGGAGTCATCAAGTACCTTCGAGTATGTTTGCGCGTTATTTGTAGTTGAGATAGTCTTAATATATGGCCATGTAATCGAGCAAATGCCCTTGAGGTCTTTTACAAATCAAAATAGTTATATACATAAATCAATAGATCAGATTATGTTTCAGTAGCTAATTTTTACTATTGTGTGACTGAAACCTGAAAGTTATTATTTTTTAAATACCAATATAATGGTATTTGACACAGTTTTGACCAAAAATTTGACATAGTCCATACAAAAAATTTCACAGTCAATATAAAAAATGTCATACAGTCAATACCAAAAAATTGTCAAATACCAAAAATTTCACAATCAATAACAAAAAATTGACACATTCAATACCAAAAAATTGTGGAATACCAATAATTTGACACGTCCAATAGCAATAATTTGATACAGTCAACAATGGTATTAATTTGACACAGTCTAATTGTTTGCTTGAACACATTTTGTGTCTCTTTTGAATCTGCCATATTGGTTTTTTAACTAACATGGCTAGTATGCTCTATAATGTTACAATATTTTTGGTAGATTCACTCTATTCTGTAAACTTTGGTCATCAGAGCTTACTAATATAATGTATCTATTTTTTTTAATACTATAAAGAGAGGCCAACATCATTCTCTAATGAATTTGTTTAACAAGTCTATAAGATTTGCTTTATAATATTACAATACTTTTTGGGAGGTTCCTCTGTTCTGTAATCTTTGGTCACCAAATCTTTACAAATATAATATATCATTTTTTTTCAACTGATCCGATCTTAAACTCAATTTTTTTAAACCTCTAAGTTACCCAAAGGTTGAAGGAAATGCTTCCAATTTCCAGCAGCTCCTTAAATTCAATGTCTCTAAAGATCTCAGTTGTCCAAAGCTAGAAGGCAATTCTTTCAATTCAGTGCATTTTGCTATATTCAAATCCTTTAAAGAGCCGAGTCGTCCAAAGCTTGAGGGTAATTTTTTCAGTGCAGTGCAACTTGTCAAATTCAGATCCTCCACCACAGATGCTCAGTTTACTCAATGAAGGTAGACTGCATACTTGCTTGGGCAACACCTCCATTTTATCCCAGTCATCTAATATTAGAGTTCACAAGGTAATTAATTGATCAAGGCCATCTGGTAATCTCTGCAGATTTTTCAATTCTTTCAAATCCAATTTTTTTAGAGAAATTTTTATGTATTTGCATCAACTTGGATGCCTATGAATGTGTGTATCTTTTCCAATCCGACTGTTTCACGGCTTTCGCCACTTGTAATGTCTTGGGTAACTGCATGAATATTCGAAATGCTAGAGAAATTACTTGATTGAATTTTGCACATTCCATGGCAGAAACATCTAATCATGTTGACTTTGAACCTATGGTCTTGTTTTTTTTTTAAATAGGCACCATATTAAAATTAGGCTTTTGTCGATCATATCTACATGGAATCTTAAAAAGATTTCACACCAATTCTATTCTAGTCTTGATCTATTCATAAAAGTATGCATGAAGATAACCTGTATTTCAATTAGGGGGACACAACACAAATTACACATATAAGCCTCCAAGATAAAGCCTAGTTTAGTAAAGGCATATAGGCTCAACTTCAATGTCATCCAATACCACCCCATGTATTAGAAGTTGTTTGGATTTCAAATACGTTCTAAATCGAAATTGCCCATTAGCTTTAGGTACAGGCTCGGTACCTGTAAAGACCAGTAAAGTCATACATAAACTTCACTTCCAAATCATCCAGTACCACCCATAGATTATAATTTATTTGGGACTGATACTATGTTTTTTAGATCTAAGTTGCCAATTAGCTTTGGCTACACATTTGGGAACCAACATAGATTATTCACCAGTACAACAAAACACAATACGTCTTGCACAAGAGGTGCCAGCAAATAGCTTCACCAGTACAGTAAAACAAGGTATATCTTGGGTACAACCGTACCAAAAAAGTATACAAAACCTATTCTAATAAACAAGAATTAACAACATATCCTGCATACCAAAAAAAACACAAAACACTACCGATGATCCATATAATGTCAAATGTCGTGATTAATATTCATCATATTGTTGCTCTTCATCCCGAGCATCGTGTTTACACCTACATTCACTATGGATTCATCTCAGTGACATCCAAGACATCTCCAACACGAGCAAATTAATCCCACCATATACCGAGAACAACTATAGAGTTGACTACAGTCAGAGATGCAGGGTGGGTGTAGGACAAATCATTATCTTAAATTTTTATCATTAAAAGTATACTCTAGACAATTTAAAGGCAAGAGTAAGCTAGCCTTACATTTCAAAAATATGTTCCACAGCCACAGCATAACAAATATCTAGCACTAGATGTTCTGCTTGGGAACAAAGACGTTGTTATTTCAGCTACTAAAAAAAATACAAGTTCAAAGATTAAGTTCAGCTACTACAAAAAAAACAAGTACAAAGATTACTTAGTTTTGATTGTTTGATTTACCCAAGACTCGGTGGCCCTGAGTTTCTAGGAGTAAAATTATGTGCTCTGTCTCGCAATAAGAATCTTATTTTCTTTACATCCTCAATTATTATAATCTAAAAGGCGAGAATTGGATTCTATAAAGTTTTCCTTAGTGTTCTAGACAAACCACATTCTTTCCCATTACAATCTCCTCATCTTCACATCTTCAATTATTACAATCTACAATTACAATTTAAAGACAAGAACTGGCCGCTTTGCGACTCTTGTTTATGTGTAAATCAATTTATGTATTATTAGCTACAGATGTGGATCCTTTTTTGTGATTTTAGTCATATATAAGGGTAAAAAAATTGTTAAGCGAAGATAATGACTTTGTGAAAATTTAAAAAATTGTATAATTTTTTACATAATTATTTATAAATATATAAAAAATTTGAATATAAAAAAGTATATTAAAAAGTTGGAATTTACAATCACATGAAAAAGAAAGGTCATAAAAAAAAATTGAACTGACGCTCACAAGATAATTTGAAATCCCACAATTACCGCATGAGGAACATAGTTTAAGACAAGTTCAATAAGCTTAAACAAATGGCATCTACTTATATAGGTAGCTATATAGGTAGCTATAACAAACAGAATTTAGGAGGCCACAAAGTTTCATGAATTTAGGAGGACCCAAATTTTACATAGCGATGCACTGCAAATGTGGATCGCTCGACGGACATTAAGGACCGAAGCCCACCACCATGTCCCACTTAGAGAAATTACTCATCCACCACTCCAGTTCATAGCTCTAGTACAATAAAAGTGTTTATCATCCAAAGTTTTCAATATAATTAAGGGTAATTGAATGCCTGCAAACCCTATAATGAAAATTCATGTGAACCCTAGCCACGATGGAGGCTTGACTGGTGATGGCAGCCAGTAGAGATCTGCCCAAGGCAGAGGAAGGATAAATCTTGCTTCTACCATGGTGGTGCATCCCCTATTTCTGCCATTGGTGGAGGCATGGCCCCTACTGGTGAAAATGGAGGTGGAAGGTCTGGTGGAGCTCTCTCAAGGAACGGCGGTGACAACTTTGGTAGAGATCTCAGATATCTGGAGGCATAGGTCGGCCCTGATCTTAAACCCATTACATTATGGATAAGCTTAGCTTTCACCGAGAAAATAGCTCTAGTTCTCTGCCTCAACACACTAACAAATATGCCTCCAACCCTCCTCAATCTACCTCGATCCCTAAGGTGTATGATGTTCTCCCATCTCATGATGGTGATAGCAGACGACAGAACAAGACAAAATAATATTCAATGTATTCCAATGTCTGTGATTACAAAGAAGAGAGCAGAGCCTTATAAAGGCTACGGGTGGAGGGTGACAGTTATAACTGTCCACCATAACAATGTATTAAATATTCAACTATATTAAACTAATGCTAACATTCCCCCCCTTAATACATTGTTCGTACAAACATACATTTCCTGATAATAGGTCCCCCCCTTAAAAAGAACATCGCAAAGAGGGTCTTCACACGAGCATGTGCCTACATGGTCTCACATGGTTTTTCTAAGGTTGACCAGAAACCTAGAGGGACAGGAACACTTTCCGACTATTCACCTCGGTGGTTTTACAGGCTTACCACGAACCAAGAGGATTTTACCTCGGTGGTTTTACAGGCATACCACGAACCCAAGAGGATGATACCTCGGTGGTTTTACAGGATTACCACGAACCCAGGGCAAGTACCATGTGCTGCTTTTAGTGCTTTTTTGTTCCCCACGACGCTCTTCAATTAGAAGGTCCCAAACAGGAAACTTCGTATCATCTGTACTTTATTAAATAACAAAACAACAGGAACACGACACAAAACTGAAACTGAAATAAACAAGCCAAAAATTGAGGAATAGGTCCTCAATACCTTATTCTGCCACAATCTCTGTCGGCGGCCTCGTCGCTTGCGGCTTGCAAGAGGTCGCTGGATTTCCTCCAGCCTCCGTTATCCTTCATCCTCCTGTATAGATGCTCTGCTACTTACTTCACTATGGTTACCGTGATAACCTCTCCTCCGTCGTCATACATAGTTTTTACAAGATCCATTATTCTTGCTATTGAGTCTCTTTTGTAAACATCTTTCCAAGTAGCATTCTCAACCTCAGTTGCATTAAGGATTTTAACAATCTCGATTGAATGTGCATGTGCTAAATTAGATTAGTTTAATGCCGACTTAAAAAATGCATTTTCTTGATGAATGAGAATTTTTAGCGGGTTTAGTTCTGAGACCTCCCTAGACATCATACAAGCAATTTTCCTCACAAATCATCCAATGGAAACCATCTTGATTCTGCCATGGGAATGATAAGTTCTTCTCCGTTGCTTTTGTTCTTGGTTCATATGGTGCATCAACATCAAATCCGTTAACCTCTGTATTTCTTTATTCCAATTTAAATCCATCTACTATACTTCATAAAATTTGATTCATTCCAATCACATAAATCCTTCAACACATATTCACTGTGCAACAAAGGCAAATAAATAAATGAAAACAGTTATGAGTAACCGGTGCATGAAACGGTTATGCAAATACCTTCCTCTTTCTCCTGCTGCGTGTCAGCCTTGTCTGTATTTTCTTTGACTTGGTTAGCAAGAAAATTCCAAACCACATGACTCAATAAACATCTGAGGGGGATCAAAAAACCATAGAGCAGAGTCGTGCCATTCCACAGAGTCGTGCCATTCCAAAAATGTAAGACCTGACACAGGTTGTTGCCTTGCTCTGCGCGGTGGTCAGACACTTCCTGTCATTGCACTGCTGGACGCGGACATGAACATATGCCTCCCCACTGAAATCTTCAGATTCTGTCTCCTTGAACGGATCAAAAGGGCTGAGAAATATTTGTCACAAATGGATGTACATGATAACACGCGGATCTTATGCTCAACCTGTGGCAGACAGTGAGGGGTTACAGAAAGCAACACGGTGTTGAAACAGCCTTCCCTCTAGCGCCAAGATGCCTGCTCTGATACCAATGATAGCAGATGATAGAACAAGACAAAATAATATTCAATGTATTCCAATGTCTGTGATTACAAAGAAGAGAGCAGAGCCTTATAAAGGCTGCGAGTGGAGGGTGACAGTTATAACTGTCCACCATAACAATGTATTAAATATTCAACTATATTAAACTAATGCTAACAGATGGCACCTACATGAACCTTGGAAGGTGCGACGCTCGGGGTTGTGGCAGAATGAAGGATTCTACCCATGTTTCCCCTACTCAAACTTTTCTTGATTTGGATGTTATGGTGCGTTAGAATGTTGTGTGGGGGAAAGACCAATATTTCTCTGAGGTATTGCAGGGTCATACAGTTGCCAAACCTATGGCCCTTGTTGATTCCATCCCCTGCATCAATTTTGGGGAGGAAGTCCTTGATTTTGAACGTTACTACCAAGAGCATTCTTTGATCAAAGCACTCAGTGGTTTTTTGCCTAGCATACATGTCCTCCATGCCTAGATCTCGAAGCATTGGATTCTACTTCTCACTGGTAGGTTGGATCTATACCCTTATGCTAAAGGAATGTTTATTATTATTTTTTCTTCAATAGAAGATAACGACACCATAGCCGTAAAAATTTGGGTATGTCAATCACACTACATGTTCTTGAAACCTTGGTTCCCATATTTCAACCCACTCACTGAATCCTTTTCATGGAAACTAGTCTAGATTAGACTGCCACATCTACCCCTACAATTTTGGGACCATCCCTGTCTAATTGTTATTGGCAATGTGTTGGGCATTAATTTACATATTGACCCCCAAACCACTTATTTTACGCACACAACCTTTGCCAGAATTCTTGTTGAGCTTAACACATGTAAAATTCTCCCTACTAATATAGAGCTTAAAGTCCAAAATAGATCATGGACACAAACCTCTAGACTATGAAGGCTTACCCTTCAGATGGAGAAGGTGTTTTTAATTAGGACACACTACTAATGTTTGTGGGATGGAAAAGTGTAAAAATGACAAAACAATAGGTGGAAATATGCCCTCCCTGAACATCTAGTATTTGATACCAAGACAAATTTAGACTTAATGACTAATCAGGAGGAAGTCGCTGAAACTCCTCTTAGAGAGATACCAATTAATGGGAACAAGGACTCAAATGGTGTAATTCTGACAAATGAGAATGTGGCTCCATCCACTTACATAGCGGCTAAGGAAAATATCCCTCCTCCTTTTCCTTTGGAAAACAATACATATCTATCAATTGATGTGTTGGAAGTTATTCTGAGGCTTCTCATGGGTGGTAAACGATACCAAAGAAAAACCCAAGAAAACCAATGCTTATGCCTAGTTGATTCATTATTGTGCAGTTGTTTGGTGGTTATACAACTGTTGTGTTGTTGTTTCCTGGAAGTATTAATTGTTTTATCTATCTGTTTCAGGATTTTGTTTATGGGGTGTGGTCCCTGTTGGTCTTAAAAGCATTGTTGTTCTATTGTTATATCCAATTGTTGATCCCTATTATACCATGGGGTATGGTTTGCTTCAAAACTATTTATCAATAATAATTAAAATATTTCAATAAGAATACTATATTATTTAAATATCATAATTAACATTACAAAATTAAAAAGATAAATATAAAATATAAAAATAGAACAGGAAAAGAAAAATAAAACCACCAAAATGGAAATGAATGTTCCCATTAGGAAAAATTTATGAGAATTTGGGGATTTCATGGATTTTTGGATCTAGCTCCAAATCTGTGGTCATGAAATTAGAACGGAAATACATAATCATCAAAGCCCTTTTAGGTTGAAGAATATGATGTATCCCCTGTAGAGGTGAGAGAATTAGAGTTCAGTGGCTCCTTCTCTGGAGGGGATGGGAATCTATCTTGGCGATCTTTCCTTGAGGGGCTTAATGATTCCTTAACCAGACCTGATTGAGGCTTGATCGTGAGATGTTCTACAAGATATTCCCTTCACCATGTTGGTCTATCCTTGCGTTTGGAATATTCACAATCATTCAAAAAATGGCTAGTTTGAAAACACCTACGACATCTGAAGGCTAGACCCTCGTAGTCTAACCTCTACACCCAATTTCACTCTCTGAATTGCAGGTTAATTTTTGCTGCAAGAGTTTGGGAGGTGTCAAGATCCACCAAGATTCTAGCAAAAGTTGTGTTAATCTTACAAATAAATTTGTCATCAATTTTGATAGTGGACCTAAGGGTATCCCCTATAGCGGCGAGGCATGCTCTGCTCCATAATTGTAGTGGTAGCCTTGGCAGCCAAATCCAAACAGGGAAAGTATCAAAAGAATCTTTAAGAGGATCAAAAGATGGATACCATGGCTTGAACATGAGTTCGTGTTCACCCCAAACCCAATATAGTTCAAAAATCAGATCCTTGTCTTCTAGGGTTTCAAAGATGACAATGAAGTAAGATTTAGCACATGGGTAAAGTTCAATCTTACTCTTAATCTTTTCCCTCCATATCAGTGTTATCCAGTCATGGAGCTCAGCTAGCTTAGGCCAAAACTTATGGAATCTATAGACCAGTCCACGCTAGGAGAGATTCTCATCCGCCTTGTGCACATTTTGTAGCAGATCCTCATCAAACTTGAAAACTGGATTCATCTATGAGGGATTTAGAGGTTTGTCAATATCCCTAGCACCGACTGTTTCCTATTTAGAAACAACATCAGTGAAGGATTTGACAGCACCTCCAAACCCTTGCCCATTTGTCACATGTTTCTCCTGATTCACACGCTATAGAGGGGCTTGCATTTTCCCAGACATGTCACTATAAAGGGTCGGACATCCTTTCTCAGCCACGATCATTTTCAAACCATGTAGGGGTTTAATGTTGTCCCCTTCGCTGTCATTACAACTTTGAACCAGGGACATCTGATCATCTTGTGGCTGCCTAAAACCACCTTACTGCCACTATTTTCAGCACAGAGGGATCACAATTTCTAGCAACGGCTAGGATTCTCCATGAAACATCTTCAGAGCCTCTAATACACAGATAATTCATGCCTGCGTCATCTCTTTTGTTGTCACCATGAGCAGAAGGTTTAGGACTCGCGATAAATCTACCCAGGGTAGAGGAAGGATAAATCTTACTTCTACCCATGGTGGCACATCCCCTATTTCTGCCATTGGTGGAGGTAGGGCCCCTACTGGTGAAAATGGAGGTGGAAGGTCTGGAGGAGCTCTCTCAAGGAACGGCGACGATAGCTTTGGTAGAGATCTCAAATCTCCGGAGGCGTAGGTCGGCCCTGATATTGAACCCATTGCATTATGGATAAGCTTAGCTTTCACCGAGAAAATAGCTCTAGTTCTCTGCCTCAGCACAATAACAAATCTACCTCCAACCCTCCTCAATCTACCTTGATCCCTAAGGTGTATGACGTTATCCCATCTCATTATGGCACCTACGTGAGCCTTGGAAGGTGTGACACTTGGGGTTGTGGCGGAATGAAGGATTCTACCCATGTTTCCCCTACTCAAAATTTTATTGATTTGGATGTTATAGTGGGTTAGAATTTTACGTGGGGGGAGGACCAATATTTCTCTGAGGTGGTGCAGGGTCATACAGTTGCCAAACCTATGGCCCTTGTTGATTCCATCCCCTACATCAATTTTGGGGAGGAAGTCCTTGATTTTGAATGTTACTACCAAGAGCATTCTTTGATCAAAGCACTCAGTGGTTTTTTGCCTAGCATACATGTCCTCCATGCCTAGATCTTGAAGCATTGGATTCTACTTCTCACTAGTAGGTTGGATCTATACCCTTATGCTAAAGGAATGTTTATTATTATTTTTTCTTCAATAGAAGATAACAACACCATAGCCATAAAAATTTGGGTATGTCAATCACACTACATGTTCTTGAAACCTTGGTTCCCATATTTCAACCCACTCACTGAATCCTTTTCATGGAAACGAGTCTAGATTAGACTGCCACATCTACCCCTACAATTTTGGGACCATCCCTAACTAATTGCTATTGGCAATGTGTTGGGAATTAATTTACATATTGACCCCCAAACCACTTATTTTACGCACACAACCTTTGCCAGAATTCTTGTTGAGCTTAACACATGTAAAAATCTCCCTACTAATATAGAGCTCAAAGTCCAAAACAGATCATGGACACAAACCTCTAGACTATGAAGGCTTACCCTTCAAATGGAGAAGGTGTTTTAATTTAGGACACACTGCTAATGTTTGTGGGATGGAAAAGTGTAAAAATGACAAAACAACTAGTGGAAATATGCCCTCCCTGAACATCTAGTATTTGATACTAATACAAATTTGGACTTAATGACAGATCAAGAGGAAGTCCCTGAAACTCCTCTTAAAGACATACCAATGGATGGGAACAAGGAATCAAATGGTGTAACTCTGATAAATGAGAATGTAGCTCCATCCACTTACATAGTGGCTAAGGAAAATATCCCTCCTCCTTTTCCTTCGGAAAACAATACATATCTATTGATTGATGTGTTGGAAGTTATTCTCCATGTGGAGGAGGATTCTCATGGGTGGCAAACGATACCAAAAAAAAAACCCAAGAAAACCAATGCTTAAACTATTGTGCAGTTGTTTGGTGGTTGTACAACTGTTGTGTTATTGTTTCCTGGAAGTATTAACTGTTCTATCTATTTGTTTCACGATTTTGTTTCTAGGGTGTGGTCCAGTTTAGTCTTAAAAGGATTTTTGTTCTATTGTTATATCCAATTGTTGAGCCTTATTATACTATGGGGTATGGTTCACTTCAAAACTATTTATCAATAATAATTAAAATATTCCAATAAGAATATTATATTATTTAAATATCATAATTAACAATACAAAATTAAAAAGATAAATATAAAATATAAAAATAGAACAACAACAGGAAAAGAAAAATAAAACCACCAAAATGGAAATGAATGTTCCCATTAGGAAAAATTTATGAGAATTTGGTGATTTCATGGATTTTTGGATCTAGCTCCAAATCTCCGATCATGAAATTAGAACGGAAATGCATAATCATCAAAGCCCTTTTGGGTTGAAGAATATGACACATCCCCTACAGAGGTGAGCGAATTAGAGTTTAGTCGCTCCTTCTTTGGAGGGGATGGGAATCTATCTTGGTGATCTTTCCTTGAGGGGCTTAATGATTCCTTAACCATATCTGATTGAGGCTTGATCGTGAGATGTTCTACAAGATATTCCCTTCACCATGTTGGTCTATCCTTGCGTCTGGAATATTCACAATCATTCAAAAAATGGCCAGTTTGAAAAAACCTACGACATCTGAAGGCTAGACCCTCGTAGTCTAACCTATACACCCAATTTCTCTCTGATTTGTAGGTTAATTTCTGCTGGAAGAGTTTGGGAGGTGTCAAGATCCACCAAGATTCTAGGAAAAGTTGTGTTAATCTTACAAATAAATTTGTCATCAATTTTCATAGTGGACCCAAGGGTATCCCCTATAGCGGCGAGGCATGCTCTGCTCCATAATTGTAGTGGTAGCCTTGGTAGCCAAATCCAAACAGGGAAAGTATCAAAAGAATCTTTAAGAGGATCAAAATATGGATTCCATGGCTTCAACATGAGTTCGTGTTCACCCCAAACCCAATATAGTTTAAAAATCTGATCCTTGTCTTCTAGGGTTTCAAAGACGACAATGAAGTAAGATTTAGCACATGGGTAAAGTTCAATCTTACTCTTAATATTTTTCCCTCTATTTCAGTGTTATCCAGTCATGGAGCTCAGCTAGCTTAGGCCAAAACTTATGGAATCTGTAGACCAGTACACGCTAGGAGAGATTCTCCTCCGCCTTGTGCACATTTTGCAGCAGATCCTCATCAAACTTGAAAACCGGATTCATCTATGAGGGATTTAGAGGTTTGTCAATATCCCTAGCGCCGATTGTTTCCTGTTTAGAAACAACATCAGTGAAGGATTTGACAGCAACTCCAAACCCCTACCCATTTTTCATGTGTTTCTCCTAATTCGCACGCTGTAGAGGGGCTTGCATTTTCCCAGACACATCACCATAAAGGATCGGACATCCTTTCTCAGCCATAGTCATTGTCGAACCATGTAGGGGTTCAATGTTGTTCCCTTTGTTGTCATTACAACTTTGAACCAGGGATAGTTGATCATCTTGTGAGCCGCCTAAAACCACCTTACTGCCGCTATTTTCAACATAGATGGGTCACAATTTCTAGCAAAGGCCGAGCTTCTCCATGAAACCTCTTCAGAGCCTCTGATACACAAATAATTCATGCCTGCGTTGTCTCTTTTGTTTCCACTGTGAGCAGAAGGTTTAGGGCTCACGATAGTGGGCTTAGGGCTAGGTTTAGGGCATGAGACAACCATATCATGGAAGGTTAAATTTGGATGGTAAACGCTTTTATTATACCAGAGATATGAATTGGAGTGGTGGAGGATCACTTTCTCTTAGTAGGACATAGGGTGTGGGCTTGAGTCCTTAATATCCGCGAAGTGATATGCATTTAGAGCGCCTTGTTATGCTCTGCTCTGTCCATATGGAGAAGTTCGACCCCTACCTAGTGGTATCCCCATAACCACTTATTGAAAGCATGTAATGAACTCAATGAGAATAGAATCAATGAACTATATCAAAAATAATATATTTTTATATTTTGGTGTGTAATAATTTATTTAGAATTAATTTTAGGATATAATTTATGTTAATTTTTATAATTAAAATTTTAAAATAAAAATGCACGTCCTTTTACCAAAAAATAGAGTTTAATATTTTATCATATAAATCATGTTTGTGTTAAGGAATATAAAATTTCAAATTTATTTCTAATAATATAGATTTATATAATGTAATTTTAGCTAAAATACATATTTCATAGTTAATTTTGAAATTCAAAATCAATCTTTTTATACCTTTTTTTTTGGTTTCCGCTTCTGCTATTTTTTCGGCCTTGATTTTCTTGGAAAATGGTTTTGTGGCTTCTTTCAAATTAGTCTCTCGGGCATGCTTAACTGAGGATGAAGGTGTTGACATGGTTGAAATGTTATTACTCTCTATGTTTTCAATTTCATAGATTTGCACTGCCTCGAGCCACACAAATTGGACCAAATGCACATCATAAATAGAAAATCCATTAAATATATGGAACGACATCCCCTTTTCCAGCAATAGTTGCAAATAAAAGGGTTCACCAATAAAATGTTGCCAACATAAAAAAATTAGAGCATGAAACTTTAGTTCAACCATTTTTAAATACACATGGCACAATGTAATTGGAAATAATGCAAATGACTAATAGATGTGGTGAAGCCAATATCCTTGCCTTTGGCAGGATAATAAATGGAAAAAAACAGATCATGGTGGTAGACAACTGTCAAGAGCAAATGACTGTTGGGAAAAGAGCCGTTCACAAAAGCATTATAAAAATACCTTTCCGAGTAATTATTTACCATTTCGTTGTGCGTTGTCTCTTTGTGTCTGTGTTTTTTCCTTTTCTCTGGTTTGTCTGAATGTGGCATGGCCATGCCCCCTATTTGTTCCTTATTTTTGAGCTTTGAATAACTTTTGCATGTATTTTTTGTTTCTTTTTTTATTTGTTTAGTTTCAATCTCGTGTCTTGTATATGTTTTTTGTCTGAACTATTGGAGATGGCAGTGAATGGAGCATATAATAAGACCAAGCAGATAACAAATAATTCATGTTCCTTCTATTGTCAGATGTATAATTGCAGATTATTGAGTTTTCTCGTCCTTTTTCTGATTTGGATTTGGTGCTTTTGTCTCTGTAATTATAGGTTCCTCTGCTATCATGGAACAGAGCACTGCGGCAGAACAGAGCACTGGTATGTTTTCTTTTTGCGTTGATTTATCTCTGCAAACAAGGTCATTTTATTTGGATAGATTTTGCTACAGCTTAGGGTGATTTACTCGAGGTAATGGTCCCATCATCTGTTGCAACTGATGCTGTTGCAACTGATGGCCATCCTTCATTGTAGGCTGGGGTTTAAATTTTTTTATAGAAGGTTATTATTCAGAGTTTTTTATATCTTAGGGTTTTTTATAGATAAATGGGAAATGGTTGGTGTTTTTCCATCTCAGGCTATTTTCAACATCGTCATTAAATGACAATTGTCACATGAATTTTTCCATTAGATTGAGACGTTCAAACATATTTGAGATTCGTTGTAAGTCACTGAATTTATAATTAGGTCAGGGACTTTGATGAATCCTTGTTAATGCCTATCCCAAGCTGCCACTGCCTTTGAGAGGTCCAACTGGTTTTACTAAATCCTTTTCTATTTAATTTTTTTTAGGGGTTTTTCTTGTTCTGTAGTCTATGTATTGCATGGCCATGCTCTGTTTTTTCTTTTCTTGATTTGTTTTGGTCTCTGAAAAAATGATTGAGAGCTATTTAAAGCAACCATGTGACTCTCTCAACGAATTTAAGAGGGAGTAAAATAGTTCAAGAACATGTCCGGGTATTTTTCAGTTTCAATACATCTCTCAGGCTATTCATGTTTTATGTGTATATCCATGATTTTACACTTGAATATCATAGTGCCCAAAAAGTTTAGAAAACAGATGTTTTTGTAACTCTGTCATAAAACAGTTCCAGAACTTCTGAAGATTTTTCAACCACTAGAGGCTATGCATGTTTTTTTAAATTATTCGATTTAATACCACCGAGGAGTTAAAATTGAGTTTTTGTTTAATATAATTTCTCACTACAAGAATATGGGTTGAGTATCCACAAATTTTTCACAATATTATTGTAGATACTTTTTTCGAAATTGTGAATCCAAATTTGTGGACTCCACCCACAATTTATTTGTGGAAATATAAAATGTGACAAAACTTGTGATTAAATTCACAATGAAAAACATTGTGAAATTTCTATAATTTTATAATTGTTGAAATTGTCACAATTCTACCAATGTTGCATATTTACAATTGAAAAAATTGTGAATTTTTTCACAATTTAAATAATGTTGTTAATCAATAATCTTAAAATTGTATTATATACTAGACTAATAGGGAAATTGTGAGTAAATCTATTAAAAAAATTATAAAATGATTTTTGTAATTTTGAAATTATTTATAATGCAATTATTTAATTTAAAAATAAACCTACAATAAAAAATTATTACATTTTTTTATAAAAAATTATAGTCTAATTTTCAATTCTAATTTTTACAATAGTATAATTATTGTTGTATAAATATAAATTATTACATTTAATCAAGAAAATCAACCAAGTTATTGATTAAGAATGAGAATTCTAAATTGGAAAAATCATTATGCATGAATTAAAAAAAAATTAAAATGCATGCGTAACTAAATGCATGTGAACGGTTAAATAGTGATAATATATAATTATGTCTTAAAAATAAAAGATTTCAAAATATCAATTCATTAATTTTAAAAATATCTTTCTCAAAACATTGCATGCAAAAAAATACATTTATTTAGATTTTAATATCTATAGAAAACATGCAACGCAATTATTTTAAAATAGATATTTGAAAAAAAAATATTTAATTCTTACAAAATAGTTTTTAAGAGATACATCTCTTTAAAATATTGAATAAAAATATTTACTAAATTATATATTCATAAATGTTAAACTTGGGTACTCTTAATGGAGCGTGATTTTAATCTCCGCCAGTTTTCATTCCTTCAGGTAAACTATATCAATCTCATAGGATAAACATATTTCAGAATAATTTTCTATTCTTTGCATTACGGTTTATATGTAATTAAATTTCAATATTTAGTATACGGTGGATGTCGGCTTATTGATGGAAGTTATTCATTCTTCTCTTTCAGAAAAATCATCAAATCTCCTTTAAAAGATCTACAATTTTATTGAAGCGTCAGTCCTTTCTAGTGAAAATGAAATATGGAAAAGGATCCTTTTTTTATGGAGACAAGAGAGGATTTTCAAATCAAATTTTTACATGCAAAGTGATTGCTATAGAATAATATTTTTCATGTTTTTAAATCCTTAAAAGATCTTAAGCAAGGAAAAAATTGGGGCCCATAAAGATGTGTATAAAATGAGATATGTCATTTCCTTTCGCAGGTTTTATTTATTTTCTAAGATCAAATAAGATGCTGGTTTGCATCTATCACGGATTTGTGTGATATAGCTCTTCTCCGAGGCTTGCATAAATCCCTAATAGCACCTTTGGTTCAAAACAAACAAACAAATCTGTTAGATATATTTTAATGCACAATATCCCATCAGATCTAGACATAATTATACAAATCCTCTTAGATACCTGATTATATTGGCATAGTAGACAATGTGTTTATTGAAAAACACCTGTAAACTGTTTCGCCATTGCAGACATGCATTTGTCACAAACAATTTCTTTGCATTAAAAAAATATTGAAAGTCAAAACACTTAACTAAATAAAAAAATGCTTTTGCATGTGAATGCCATTCTTACCACCACTGTACAACATCCTCTCCAATCGTGCCAAAACAATGGTTTATGAACAATCCTTGTGCTCTACCATTCTAAACTAAAAAAATCTTATTTTATCTATTCCTAAACACAAACCAGATAAAATTTTGTATCTGTATGTATCCCTCTGCATATCCACCACACAAAACCTTTTACCGTTTTATCCAACATGTAGAAAAGTACTATTCAGAATGTTCAGATCGAAATAGCGGAATGCATTTAGGGATTAATATAAAGGTAGAGGAGACATATCCCTACCCTTGGATCAGCCGATTTTATCAACGGCCTACAAATGTTCATTCTTGATCCTCCTAAAAAAAATGGAAATTTTGTTATCATTGTGTGACAACTAGGTTAAATTATATGGCTATTTACACGTAAGCTAATTTGTATTGATATTGAGCATAGTTCTTTTATTATTTACTCTAGTAAACTAAAATAATTATTTATAGATTTTAATAACTAAAAGGAAATATATGGCGGCATTTATTTTTATTTACTCCCGTAGAATATTATAATTTTATACTAGTGACAATGAAATCTGATTTAAAGTGGTTGAAATTATTTTGAATGAATTATTATATTATTGAAATTTTAGAATGAAAGATGCTTTAAAGTGTTTGAAATTATATTCAATGAAGGATTATATTAATGGAATTTCTTTTGATTATTTTTTGTAAATAATTATCTTAACATTTGTAGTGTACTAGTTAAATAGGATTATATTTATTGAGGTTTATTTTGGACTATTTATTCCTCAATATTTGAACGGTAATAATGAGAAACTTAATTTTAGAAAAACGATTTTTGTAATGATACTTGTAATCCACTATTTAGAACTGATCTCTTGCTTAAAATAATTCTTTCTCCCTGAATAAATATTTTCAAATTTCTAACTTCTAAATTTATTTTAGAAAAATTCTTACATTATACTTTTAATCTAATTTCTTATGGATGTCAATCACAATATGCTAAGCATAAGTACTCCATTGGTATGTAGGAGGAAACATTAACTCAAAAGTAATGCGAACTTATGGTTATTTGGTATTGAGATGAGTATGTTTATTTTCTAGACTTTCCCCTCTCCAATTTTTTAGATATATATATTTTTAAAAACATATTCAATCACCTCTTAAAAGTTAAATATGATAATTAAGTTATCCTTGACTTTCTTCTATGAACTCATGAATCTTAACATATTCAAAAAGATAATTCTACATTTGTGAGTAGTTTTGGTATTAAGTAATATATAAACATAAATATTTATAAATTGTAACCCTTATGGCAGTGGTGGATTTCCTCTTCATACATTCCTTTTTACCCTAAGGTAAATTTTCTTCTTCATTGTCCTTTGGAATTACTTCTCTGATTATATTCTTCATTTGATCAATTATTTTTGTCAAAGCGAACATATAATCCTCAATAAACCATGCTCATTATCATGGAAATGGGGTTGTCACAAAAATAAACATTGGTTAGTAACCTCTGTCTAAGTAAACATATAAACCATAATAAACCATAATCATTATCATGGTAATGGGGTTGTCACATAAATAGTATAAGAGTCTTTACTACTAACATAATGGATGATTAGTTCTGAGATAAGTAGGTTGCATTTTTTAGGTTTACTCCCTTATCCTATATGGTTACATAATTCAAAACAACACATTCAATTTATTTTAAATACGTCTTACTTCCCCAATTTATATGTCTTTTTGTTGCATCTTAGAATAATTTACATAGACAAAAAATTCCTCATCTATTACAAATAATCATCCCATATTAGCTATTAGGATTAGTATAACATAACATATAAACCTTGATATACCAGATTGTTACATTATACCAATGGGAGTGACACCACAAATATGTTTTCTTTCTCGACAATCCTCTATCGTCCTATGCGGCTACATAATCTCAAAAAGGTCCATTCAAGATTCAATGTATCTTGAAATTACTTATATGAATTTGAGATCATCATTAATTTAGAAAATTGATCCTCATTAATTTGGAAACATGATCCTTAAATTGAACATTAAAAGTATCATGAATCATTAATTGGAATTGTGATCTATTCTATAGTGTACATTAACAACCAAAAAGTGTATAAGTAATGTACTAAAATATCTAGAATGCATATATTGTTAAATTTTATATAGAACACACAATAAAAAAAAATGGCAGCACATATAGATAATTGGAATCATGATATCTTATAATTGAGTTTTGTAGACTATTGACGATTGCAGTGTCAAAAGTTTAATTTCTTGAACACAAGGATAAATATGATTTTTTCACGTTTATAATTGACTAATGTAGATGTTTTACAAGTATATGTTTTACTTTTAAAAGATTGTGAAATATTTAAATTTTTTTTTTGCAGAGGCTATCCACTAATGTAAAAAAGTAGCACTTAGCGTAGTTTTTTAAATTATATATATTATCAAATACTAGAGTTAACTTGTACATTAATGTGTCTAGTATTTTATTATATAGATTTTTTTTTTAAATTATTTCAAAATTTAAAATGGTGCATGAAAATGTGAAAAAGTGAGATTTTCTATTAGGGTTGTGTAGATTATCCATAATTCTATTTTAGAAAATAAGAAAATGTGATTTATCCACATCGAAATTTAAAGAATGTGAATATTTTATAGTTTAAAAATGATTTTGATAATATTGTCGATGATCAAAATTGCATTTTTATAGAATCTATCCATTTGTAGATAAAATTGTGGATAAATAGGTCTATTTCTAGTAAATATTATACAATGTCTTCAAAATATTATTTTTATAAGACAATTTGGTTTCACAAATTAATTTGTAATAATGAATCATATGTTGACATTTGAGTTTGTTTAGGATCTATTTTTTAAAAATGTAAAATATTAATCATATTTACCATTTTATGATAGCGTGGATAATTCACAATTATTAATGGGGATTACCCACAATTAAAGTTTAGTATATTTTGTTAGTGTAAATTATTAACAATTCGAGTTAATTGTTGTATTATATTTCCATATATATATTGGAAATCAAAATTGTCCTATATATATATATATATATATATATATATATATATATATATCAAAATACATTTTGTGGATAATTAAAAGTCAATTATCCACATTAAAAAATGGAACATGGAAAATACACAAATTTAAGTTTACTATTACAAAATTGTGGAATATCAATATGATATTTATAAAATCTATCCATTTGTTGGAAATTCACGTTAGTTCTACAACAATTTATATTTTATGGCTAACTTTAAGGATAAATAAACCTACTTCTAGTAATGTTTATTATTCAAATTAAAATTTAGGCATTTATAATATCCACAACTAAAATTTCGTTTATTTTTCTATTATTACTAAATATATATTTCACACTTTGTGATGAATATATAACTATTATAATTGAATTTTGTTGATTTTTTACAATTTTAATATGTAATCATTTTAGTTTATATATAATTTATATTTAAACCTTACAAATTGTGTGAAAAGTCAAATGACCAGACTTATGTTTAGGTTGTTGTACACAATATCTATATTTCTATTTTACAATATTTATTCTTTTTCAAAACATGAGGAGAAATCACGATTTATTCAAAATAAAAGTTTGAAGGACATAAATATTTCTCAATTTTAAATTTGACATTTATGAAGTAGTGGAAATATTTTTCAAAAAATGAGAATGTGATTTTTCCATAATGAAATTTCAATATTGTGGATCTTTAAAAATTTAAAATTTGTTTTTTATGAAACTGTGAAAAATCTACATTTTATCTATTAAAGATATCCATTTAATGTTGATAATGCACAAATTTTCTACAAAATAATTTTTTTGTGGATAACAATGTGGATAAATTAGCATGTTTCACTTCTCTGGGAGATGTCTTGTATGTAGGGGAACACAGTCTCCATACGTCCCCTTGAAAATTTGAGAACTACATTTAGAACTTCTGTTAAAATGGCATATGGATATATTTTTTCCCTTGAGTAGATAAAAAATGTTAAGAACTTTTTGCGGAAAATCTTTATCAATTGATTGAAATGGGAAAGACCAGTGTCTACTTCCTCATTTCAATCAAGCAACAATCAGTTAAGTAGCATCTGCATGTATTAAAAGAATTTCTACATGCACTTTTCAAATTTTAGTAGCTTCTGTTAATAATCAACAAAACTGTCAGATAATTCTCTTGTAACTAACGAAAATACATGATAAAGAAATTCTATGTAGGCCGACCCTTAACGAACAATTAAATGTGTGTGTGATAATCATTATTAATTTTGGTTTTGCTTTTCTGGGTAAGAGTATCTTTTATTACAAGAGAGGTGTTGAAAAAAAATGTTTATTTAATGTGTATTCCTTTCACTCAACTGTACCACCGACAGTCTCTCCCAACAGTCCCATTCTAGAAAAATATTTTCCAGATTTTTCTCTCTTTCACCTCCAGACTTCTCTAGAACACTCTTTCCAGATTTTTCCCTCTTCTCAACTCCAGTTCTTTCCAGAACATTCATGGGCACTTGTAAACTTCTCCAACTTTTTATATATACAACATCTCACTCCCCCATTAATCAATTAATCCCTTCAGCTCATACAAAGCTGTTTGTTTTATTTATTCATTAATAAAGTTCTGCTATTTTTCATCCCCTGATTTTTCTTCATGGTATCAGAGCAGAGGTTCTTCCCAAGCATGTGTTGATGAGCCAATGGGCTGAGGAGCCACTGATATATTGCAGATCTGTATGTACCTTTTTGAGGCTTCCACCAAGTTATTGTTTTTCCTCTTCTACTAGCAGCAAATCTGCAGCAGATCTATAAGTGAACAATAAAAAAAATTGAAGGGAAAAATTCCCAAATTGCATTTGATTTCTTCTCATTGTTTTGACAGCAAAGAAGATTTTTTTGGGGGGACAAAATTAAAAGTGTATGAGCAGACTATTGAAATCATTTTTTTTTCGGGTGTGTTGAAGATAAGTGTTTTTATTTCAATTTGTGAGGGAATTTATTCATAATGGAGTCTAATAGTACTGCTTTGCTAGAATTTAAATTAAATGGGAAAAATTATTATGATTGGGTATCTCATATGGAGATGTTTTTAACCCTGAAGAATTGTTATGAGCTTGTTATTGGTGTGGAAAAAAGGCCTACAAATCCTGGAAAAGATCAAGAAAATTGGGATAGAAGAGATAAAATGGCAGCGGCATGGATAAAGCTCACTCTTTCAAATGACGTCTTTCCAGAAGTACGTAATGAGAGAAGTGGAGTCAATGTATGGGCTACCTTAAAGAGCACATATGAAAATTCAGGTGATGTGTGGATTCTAACTCTTACTACAAAATTATATAACATGAGACTATCAGATACAAAAGAGTTAGTGCCTCACCTAACAAAATAAAAGAAAAGAAGAATGAACTTGACTCTCTTGGAAAGAGTATAAATGATAATGATTTTGTGCAAATCATATTACAAAGTCTTCCTGCATCTTATCAATCTTTCATAAGAGGTCTAGATACAACTGATAAATTAGCTAGCATCAAATCCGAAGAACTATGTGCCAAGTTAGTGCAGGAAGAAAAGCGTCAAATCAAGGAAAGGGAGACTTGCAATGATGATTCCCGGGCATTCATGACAAAGGGAAAATATAACTTCAAGACGTTTCAAGACAATCAACATAAGCCAAGAGAGAGTAATTGGAAGCATGATAACAGGTATAATTCATTTAAACATCATGATGATTATGGAAATAGGCCAAAGTGGAAATGTAACTATTGTGGTAAGATAGGTCACAAAGCTAATGCATGTTATAAAAGGATCAATGATACAGGAAAAAGAAATGGTACAGAAAGGAAAACAAATAAGTTTTCAAGAAATTATGAATCAAAAAGTAATGCTCTATGTATGGCTCTTAAGGCAAATAGTTCTTACAAAGATGATTGGGTTATTAATTCTGGTGCAACACAACATATGTCTCATAATCAAGAGCAATTTGAATCTGTAACCAATAATGACACTAAAGAGAAAATATTTTTGGGCAATAATAGTGCTATAGAAGTTAAGGGGACATGAAATGTTAAAGTTGACAATGGTGTATTCAAGAATGTGAAATTAGTTCCAGACTTAAAGACAAATCTTCTTTCAGTATTCCAAATTGCAAATCAAGGATACAAAGTAAAGTTTTACAATGATAAGTGTCTAATCAAAGATGTGAATGATAAGAACAAAGTCACTACAGTTGGTAAAGTTGAAAATGGATTATATAAATTTCAAGAGTTCACCTCTAAGTGTGAAGATAGGAATATGTGTGCCATTGCAAAGCATATTGACATGAACAGGTTATGGCATGAGGGACTGCGGCACATGAATTATCAAAGTCTCAGGGTTATGGAGAAATAGGACATGGTTTATGGGCTACCCAACATCTCCCAAAGACATGGTATTTGTGAAGGATGTGCTATGGGAAAGCAACATGTTGAAAGCTTCCCACAAGGAAAGTCATGGAGAGCAAAATCTCCCCTGCATCTAGTTCATAGTGATGTCATGGGACCATTTAAAACACCTTCACTTTCGGGATCAAGGTATCTACTCACTTTTATAGATGATTACAGTAGAAGAATATGGGTATACTTTCGAAAAATTAAGAGTGAGGTGTTTGATAGATTCAAAGAGTTCAAGGTTTTAGCAGAAAAACAAAGTGGAATGTCATTAAGAATACTAAGAACAGATAGGGGTAGAAAGTATATAAATCAAGCCCTCCTAAACTTTTGCAAAAAAAATGGTATAAAGAAAGAATCTACTGTTTCTTAACACACCTCAAGAAAATCGGGTTGCAGAAAGAAAAAATAGAACTATGATGGAAAAGGCTAGATGTATGTTACATTCTAGAAACATAGAAGTCAAATTGTGGGCTGAAGCAATTCATACAGCTGCATATATTCTCAATAGGATCCCCACTAGGGCTGTTATAAATATAACTCCAGAAGAGGCTTGGAGTAGTAGAAAGCCCACTATCTCTCACTTCTGAGCCTTTAGAAGTATTGCATATGTTCATGTTCCTGATCAAAAAAGGACAAAGTTAGATAAGAAAAGTGATAAATACATAATGATTGGGTATAGTGAGGAGTCAAAAGCATACAGGTTATACAATCCTAAGACTGAAGAAATACATATTAAAAGAAATGTATTGTTTGATGAAGACATCACTGATAATAGCGAGGATTCCACTAACACACTTTCTCTTCCAATCTTGATTGAAGAAATAAAAATATTGATATTAATGATTCAAATGAAGGTGTAACATCTTCTACAAGAGAAGAAGGAATTCAAATTGAAGCATCAAGTGAAAGTGACAGCGAAAGTATAGGAAAAACAAGAAGCATCCAAGATATCTACCAAGAAGGTCCTAAGAATCTTGTTGCTAACTATGCTCTTATGACTAGAGTGATGCAGGTTGATGATCCGAACACATATGAGGAAGAAAAAGAAAAAGTTGAATGGGAAGAAGCTATTGAAGATGGGTACAACTCTCTAATAAAAAATGACACTTGGAAATTGTCAACCCTTCTGCAAGGAACAGAATTTGGTTGGCTGCAAATGGACATACAAGACAAAATTCAGATCCGATGGAGCTTTGGAAAAGCACAAAGCAAGGTTAGTGGCCAAGGGTTTCTCATAAAAAGAAGGTATTGATTATACTGAAACTTTTACTCTAGTTGCTAAAATGACTTCCATTTGTACGATAGTTTCCTTAGTTGCAAAATATGGATGGAAAATTTATCAGATGGATGTTAAGAGTGCTTTTTTACATGGTGATTTAAAGGAAGAAATTTACATGCAACAACCACCAGGGTTTGTTAAGCTTGGAGAAGAACATCTAGTTTGTAGATTGAAAAAATCAATATATGGTCTTAAACAATCTCCAAGGGCATGGTACTCCAAAATAAATGAGTACTTTCTAGAAGTAGAATTCAAAAGAAGCAAAGCTGATCCAGATATGTATGTAAAGTATAATGATGGTCAAATTGTTATTGTTGTATTGTATGTTGATGATTTAATCATTACAAGAGATCATATGCAATACATTTCCCGATACTAAGGAACAACTCAAAAAGGCCTTTGAGATCAGTGACCTAGGGCTAATGCACTACTTTTTGGGTATGCAAGTATGGCAAGAAGAAGGAAGAATCTTACTTTCTCAAACCAAATATGCTCTTGATATATTAAGAAAATTTAGAATGGTTGAATGCAAGCCAGCTAGTACACCATGTGAAGTTGGATTAAAATTAAGTGCTAACTCTAATCTACAGGAAGTAGATGAAACATTGTATAGACAACTTGTTGGCAATCTCTTGTATCTCACTATCACTAGACTAGATATTGCATATGAAGTTAGCATTGTTTCTAGGTACATGGAAAATCCTCATGTAAGACCATTGGAAAGCAGGAAAAAGAATATTGAAGTACATTAGAGGTACATATCAACTTGGAATTGAATATAAGCATGGAGGAAAACCTACTCTAGTGGGCTATACAGATTCAGACTATGCAGGAAACATAGATGATAGAAAATCAACTTCAGGATATGTTTTTCATCTTGGTTCAGGTCCAATATCATGGAGCAGTAAGAAGCAGGCTACAGTGTCACTCTCATCTACAGAAGCAGAATACATTGATTCTTCCAAGGCGTCTCAAGAAGCTATGTGGCTAAGAACGTTGCTCGAGGAAGTTCATCTACCACAAGATCATCCAACTACTATATTTTGTGACAATCAAAGCACTATCAATCTAGAAAAAAATATTGTCTACCATGCTAGATCTAAACATATTGAAGTGCATCATCACTTTGTTTGTGAATTAATAGATGGAAATGTGGTGTAGCTAAAATTCTATGGAACTAAAGAACAAATTGCAGATATATTCACTAAAGCTTTGTCTACAAGATGTCTTTTGAAATTTCGAGACATGTTACATCTAGTGGACATTCCTCTTTAGGAGTGCATATGAAACCTTATATATAATATACGTTGTAAATGGGTACCTAACAAGGCCAAGTTGTCGAGACCCATATTTGAATCTTATGAAAACATACTTGAATAAACATTATGGGGGGGGGGGGGTTGTTGAAAAAAAATGTTTATTTAATGTTTATTCCTTTCACTCAGCTGTACCACCGACAGTCTCTCCTAATAGTTCCATTCTAGAAAAATCTTTTCCATATTTTTCTCTCTTTCACCTCCATATTTATCTACAACACTCCTTCGAGATTTTTCCCTCTTCTCAACTCTAGTTCTTTCCAGAACATTCACACACACTTCTAGACTTCTCCAACTTTCTGCAGATACAACATCTCACTCCTCCATTAATCAATTAATCTCTGCAGCTCATACAAAGCTGTTTGTATTTATTACTTCATTAATAAAAGTTCTGCTAATTTTTTTGCTCCCCTGTTTTCTTCAAAAGGAAACTTGTACCCTGCTGCTCTATTCTTTTGCTTAGAGTGGATTTCATTATTACCTTTTTGACGTTTAAAGGATTCTGCTTTATTGGATTCTTGTTCAATAATGTGTAGTTGTTTTGGCAAAGATAGTCTGCTTTTTCCATAACCAACACTGGATTATATTTCACCCACTAGACATGTTCTGTTTTGGAGGTTTAGCTATTTTTAGATCCATGAAGCAAATTCTTCCTTACCAGATCCGTCAATTCTGCAGGAATTTTTTATTTATTTTTTAAATATTTGATATTCACCAATCTCTTTCCTAGGGTTGTGTTCTAGAAATGGCATTCATGTTCCTCTAGAATATGTGAAGATAGATTGAAAAAAGTCTTAGTACTATCAAATTCTTCAGCTGCTGGGTGTAATGTTTGGGAAGACTGGAGATGGAAGAAATGATAGAGAGGGAAATGTGGTTGTTTGAATGAGAAGATGGAGGTTGTGCAAAGAGGAGGAAGAAACACTAGGAGAATCTGATATAGGAACAAAAGAGAGAGATGTTTGCAGACCAGGAAGACCGGAGAATTGGGGATGGGGGAAGCACCTGTATCAGTTTACCCTTTTGAGTATTATTTACTGGATTTGTAAAGAGTGCGTTTTCAATCCCATTCCTATCCACATTTCTTGATGACTATGGTAAAGTTCGATTGGTCAATTTAAGTTTAAGATTTTGTAGTTAGGATAAGATGGTCGCCAATTTCTGATTTGTTACTTTTAGATGTTAAGTGCAATTTATTATTTTTATTTCTTTATTGAAAGTTCAATCCTTTCTGAAGATATCATTATAGATTTTTTTTATCCGGTTCGTCATATTGATACCAAAATGGATCTTTTCTAAAAATTACATTGAAAATTTATTAAATTTTCAAAAGATTGAGTGTGGATTTTGTATAAAAGTTGTATTGAAAAAATTTCACTACTTAATTTTTAATGGATTATATTTATTTTAATGGATTATTTATATTTATATTTTTAAATGTTTAATTTTTAAATATTTATAATGGTATAGAAACAGGGCTTAGTTAAGTTGTAAGAACACTAATAAACTAATTAAATTTTGGCACATATTTACAGATTCCACCTGGTAGGAGCCCTCGGGTTCTTCACACCTAAGAAAGGTTGTATATCCAATAGTTGTTCTTTATTAGAATTATGAATGTTGTTTTTTTATATATTTAAGTAGAATAGTTGTATTTGATAATTTTAAAATAATTCAGTTTATTTTTAATGGACTTTTAAATAAAAAGATGATCGGTTGAATAATTTATTACAATTATGGATGTTAATGAAAATAAGAAATATGATCGATTGAATAATTTATTACAATTATAGTAACATATAAGAATGTTACAAATTGAAAATTAAAATAGATAAATATTTATAATTAAAAAAAGTAACATTTAAATATTAATAAAAATCGAAGAAAAAAATCAATAAAAATAAAATATTAAAAAAATAATAATCAATAAAAATAAAACTTAATAATTAATAAAAAATAATGATTTAATAAATTAATACAAATTTAAAAATAATTAATATTAAAAACCAAAACCTAATAATTAATATTAAGTATCAATAAAACTTAATATTTGATTATGAAAACTTAAAAATTTAATAAATAATAATAAAAATCAATAAATACTAGGAAAAAAATTATTAAAAAATAAAAAAGTAAAATTTACAAATAAAAAATTAAAATTAAAATTGAAAATTGAAAATACTAAAAATTTAATAATTACTTAATAAAAAATTAATAAATTAATAGTTTAATGAGAAAATAAATAAATAAAAAGTAAACAAACAATTATTAATAAAATTTTAAATTAAAAAATAGAAATTAATAATAAAAAAATTAAAAGAATTAATGAAAATCAATAAAAAAAAGTAGAAATTAAAATCCATAAAAGTAATAAAATTTAAAGAAAATAAAAATTAGAAGTTAATTTTTAATCAAATAATCAAATATTAAAATTAAAATTAAAATTAAAATTGATAAAAATATCAAATATTAAAATTAAAAAGCAAAATTTCAAATGACAATTAATAATTACAAAATAATAAAAATAATTCAAATACAAATTTAATATTTAATAATTAAAAATTTTAAAATTAAAAATGAATAAGAATTCATGAAAATCAATAAAAATAAAAAAAATAAAAAATATTAAATTTAAAATGAAAAAGCAAAATTTAAATTTTTTTTTTTAAAGTAATAAAAATTAAAAATTAAAAAATATAAGAAATAAAAAAAAATAGAAATTCATTATTAAAAATTAAAATTGAGAATTGAATGTAATAAAATTAAGAAATACAAAATTAATAAGAATTGATGAAAAAATAACAAGGAATAAATATTTAATATTAATAGATTAACAACTAAAAATTAAGAAAAAAAATATTAATAAATAAAAATTCATCTACGAGGTATAAAAGTGTGGAGCATGGAGGTAATGGGTGTAAAAAAGCTACCCAACAGCAAAATCGACAGGGATGGAAAGAAGACAGCGCAGAGTCATAGACCTTTGGCAATGACATGGTGGTTGACTTGCATCATGTAACATGTGTGGATCCTCAAGGTGATGGTTGGAAGAGCTAGATGTTTGAGTCGCAGGTTGAGACATGTAGTATTCATAAATGTATATGTTGCCTCTGGTCGCGACATGTAGAGAATTGAGCATGCAAACAGGAAAATGCCATGTCAGTTGATCATTGCAAGCACCACTCCTAAACGCTAACATAGACATCAATTTATGCTTTGATTTGAACATGGAAGGGACATCAATATTAATTGACAAATGGAAAACTAAGTCGGCAGTGTTGATCCCCGCCTAAACCCAATTCAAAAACTCTGAACATGGGAGATCCGCATTCTAAGGTAATGAGCAACGTGGGACAAATAGGCCAAATCCCTACAAATGGATTCGCTGGTGTCAGAAGGGACAACCCAATCATTGAGCCAAATCAGTAATACTTGAATATGGGGGCAGTTGTTAACTTTGAAGCATTAATGGTTGACTCGTTGTTGTTGGACCTCGAGCGGAAACACGAGGAGTTGGAAAAATTGGCATGGCAAGTAGGGACCTTTGTTAGTTCGGTTGGTGCTACAAAGGTGGCGAGTCCCCTCCCAAAGGATGCTAATAAAGTAATTTATGTTCACACTGAGTCTCTAGGGAAGGTGGAAATCATAACTCCAATTGAAGGCGATGATGGTTGGACAAGAGTTAAGAAGAAAACATTGCATTTTGTTCTCCCCGCCATGACCCGATGTCGGAGTAAGAAATTTTAGTCGTGAACCTCTTGTTGGGCTAGTTCAGGTTTTAAAATGTCATTGCTGGTTCTAGACCATTCCTGAACTAGTCTCCGTATGGCTGTCATGCTTGGAAATTTTCAGTAAAGTCTCATCTAGAAGGATTTTTCCTTCTTGGTTTCTGTTTTTAGTTTTGTGTTAGTCTGCTAATGTATAGGTAGTTGTCTTCCCGCTGCCTTCTTGTTTTTTTGCTCCGTTCTGGCATATTGTCTCTCCCTTTGGCTTCTAAGATTGTATTTGGCAGCTTTGGCCATTTGGTTCTGGTGCGGTCCCTACTAATCACAAAACCGCATGTTTTTCCTGTTTCTTCTTGCACTAGTTGGATTCTATTTTGTTGGGGTGTGGTCCCCTTTTCTTCTACCTCTTTGTTTTTCAAGTTGATCTGGATTTTGAGCCTTTTGTTTCTTTGGGTATGGTCCCAGTCAAAAAATAATTTATCAATAATAATAATAATAAATTATTAATACACACACACACACATGTATGTATATATAATTTGATGGTCAAATTTTGAATATACATGTCATTCTGATGTTTACATTATATATTTTTATCTGTCAATCATGATGGTCATATTTCAGAAGTGGTTGTATTTTAACGTTTAAAATGTCTAAAAACGTCCAAACACCTTGCAAAATCTAACATTGAGGGTGATCTTTCAAATAATTACTATTTTAAATATGAATATTTACGAAAACTTCAAATATAATTACCTTTTTATTTTAAGAGTATGCTTATGTGTTGTTTAAGATATGAGGTAGTAAAATTAAATGTTTAACGATGCACAAAAGTTGAACAATTCATGGATTCCAATTAGTGGACTCGAAAATACAAACTTTTAAGGGACGAGCTCAGAGGGAATGAACTAAGAATCACACTTGAATGGTGCAATGAAGATGTCGATAGAAAGTGTTGTTCAAAAAATAAAGTTGTAGTTTTTCTCCGCACATGGCAGTTTACATCTTGAAAATTGTATTGGATGATTAGTATCGCTTTCTCTTAGCTACACAATTATTTCTCCTAATCTGATTCACGATGCATCCACTTGAACATGAAATCTTTTTCTCCAATACATAAAAACCAGTATGAGAGTTCTGAATAATTTTTACTTTAGTTATGTGAGAGCATATTTCATTTTTTGGAATTTGTTCCAAAGATTTTGCACTATTGGCATGTCCCCTAGATGAATTTTGTGTAATATCTTGTATGACCCAATAATGCACAGGCTTCCAAATAAAATAATTAGGAGGTTTGAGCTTGGTGATTACTACAAATTTTTCTTGATTTACTAAAATTTCATCATTGTATACCACTTCCCAACAATACTCCAAAAGGTGTAAAAAATGAATATTTTTAAAATTCAATGCACTTTCCTGCAAAGATGGATCTTCTCGATTTCGCTAATCTTGGTTGTAAACAAATCCTCATAGTTTCTCAATAATTTAATGATTTCTGAAATTTCTTATTGTGTATAATAATCCCCTATGGTTGGGAGTTTGATAGTGCATGAGGTTCCAATGTCTTCTACATTTTGAAAAAGTGATTCATTATACATATTTTGTGTTTTCTCTTGTCCCTAGTATCCTTCAACATCCTCGACCCTTCTTTCTCTTTTATATTCAAAATTTTGTGTTGTTATCCTTCTCCTTTTTGTGCATTCTTCTTCCTTGGAAGTGATTCAATCATTTTGGTTCAACATTCCTTTTAATTCCATATCTTTTTCATTTCCTACATCTATCTTCACCTTTGTTATCTCCTATTTTTGACACAATTTTACTACCTTTTTAACCTACAAAACCTTTGCTAGAGTATCTTCTGTTTGACTATGAAATCTATTTTTTCAAATTCTTGAATTCATCTATCTCTTCAATATCTAAAGTCTCATAGAAAATAAATGAACGTATCTTTGTAATTCTACGTGAAACTTAGTATTCCCATCTTCAAAAGTGAAAGTATGTATGAATTCCTCTCAAATCTACGTCCAATTATGTGTTTCCCTTCTCCTTTCTTGGTGCATGTACCATGATTTAGGTAGCGGAGTGAGAATTTTAGAAAATATATGAACACACTATTTTTGTTGAATGATATTATTTTAAAATATCAATGCATCCCTATATTTTTAGCTCCAGGCACAAGCTTGTGCAAAGACTTGGTGATGCCTTTATTATCCTAAAAGGTAATAAAAATCTTTCACGTGTCATTCCTTCTACTTAAAACCATACTTGGTATTCTTCCCAAAGCACAACCCACCATATTTTTACCATTCCTTTTAGTGTGTAGTCTAGTACTCCAGTTCTTATTTCCTTATATGGCACGTGTTTTTCAATTTTGATGAGGTAAGTATCTAGGTTATACATAAATAAATATTGTGAGATTTGTCTTTATTTCACATACATCATTCTAATTTGAATGATCTCATGTTATTTGTGCATTTGATGATTTAAGCCAACATTTAAATATCCAATGATTAATCAAGTTATGGAATGTGACTTTCACCATTAAGTTCGATATAATCTTGGTGAGTGTGTGAAAATTCATAAAGCCTTTTGATTTCAAACTTAATGGTAATAATGCCGTCCCAACCACCCCCTCTTTCACATCCTAAATATCATATCTAGGGGCAACTCATGTTTGTGTGTGTGTGTGTGTGTTTGCAAAGTTGGTCGTCAGGCCCCTCTCTTTATATGGGGGTGGCTATAGAGAGAGTCGGCACACTTTCTATACAGGGTTAGGGTCAATAGATATGGTTCAAACTCTATTCCCAAGGGAGAGGAAATGAATCCCATCCACATATTTATTAGATAAGGCAACTCGATGTGTAACTATAGATGGAAAGACCCAAATTTCATTCACGATGGCACGTAGCTCAAAGAGATTCATTGGTGCAAAAAGGACCGAGATGAATTATTCTATATGTAGGTGCATTAAAGTCACCCTCATGCTCTAAGGTGAGCATGACTAGTTACAACTCTGATTTTGGCTCCAAAATAGCCAAATACCTGATTGGGCAAGGGGCCTTTAGAACCAATGGGCCGATCCTTGTCATTTCCCCATCTCTTTGAATTTGATCCCCATGGATTGGGACATCCTGCAGATTTTCTAGAAGGTGATAAATGCTTGCAAGATAATCTAGACTTTGTTCTACCTCTACAACCAAATTTGCCTTATTTTGATCTGCCTTCTCCTCAACAAGAAAGAAGCTTGATAAATCAAAATCCTCCATGGATGACTCTTGGGGGTTCTTTGTAGCAAGAGGCTCTTTGTGTTGGAAGACAGATGGTGAAACTACAAAAGTGTCGAGCTCAATGGATTCTTCTTCACCAATGCAATCTTCCAAGTTTGATAAAAAATCATCCTCTTTATGATCAAACTCTGTTGCATATTCCTCTTAGATGTCATCCTCCTTGTTCTCCTCTTCACTTGGAGTTGATTCTTCCCCCCTTTCTAATATTGCGGGCTGATATGAATCAACAACCTCCATGAACATGGTTCAATCATGCACACTACATTCACAATATAGAGACTGGTCATCTTTTTCTTCTTCTTACTCAACTCCAAACTTAGCCTCCACCTTGTGTTCTTCAACTCCAACCTCTATTGAAATTTTAACCAGCAGTGGCATTTGTTTTGCCTTAAACTTTGCAGCCCATTCCTTCAAAAAAATTGAAAGTTATTCTCTGTTGCATTTTTCAACTTATTGCCATCCTTGACTGATATTCTAATATGTTTCTTCCCAAAATAGGTTTAGGAATGCAAGAAGATGTGTGGGATGGGATTCAACTAGTTTTTGCAATGGTTGATGTAACGCCCACTATTTCCGACATGCAAGGCTACATAGAAAAACACAAGATAATAATTATTTTTTTTACTTGCTTGACACATAACACAACACAGCATGCCGTCACCAAGGTTATGACTAACTCTATGAACAACTTGATACAAGGATGACCACCAAAGGCAGCACGGAAACGATCACACCCATCATGGATAATTCACTCTTCTCTTTGACAAGGCACCACAAAAGACCAACCACAATACATAGTTACAGCTCAGGACATCCCACTGTGAAAATCTTCTTAAGGTTATTTATTCACTAAAATAGTCTTTCAGGACCTAACTTTGGGGTCTAGAAGGTTCATGTTATAATTCTTACAATTCTTCTTATAGGGTTAGGTTTCTTTTCTTTTATACTATTAAGGTCTATCCTAGGATCATCTCTAATATGACAATTACTTGTTTAATTCGTTTACAAAACCAGGAGGTAAACGATTCCACCAGGCTCTCTATCTGGACCCACACTACTGAGACTTGTTTCATACTTCCTTTGCATAAGGAAGCAAGCATAAATTCAAAAGAAGTGGAGTATTGTTTAGGTTCAGAACCATAATCTTCTTTGTTCAAGGATTAACATTTTATCATAACTTAGAAAAGGATTACTAGGTACTATGGTAACGGTTAGAGAGAGAAGATCAATTTATTTCATTATGGTCTATTTAGTTATTAACCGGTCTTTCATAGAAATTTAAGGGATAAACTGGATTTGGGTAAATGCTTCATTTAGCAATCATCTTGATTAAGTTCGACAATGGATACACATGGGGTTCCTAAAATGGAAGCACAAGACTAAAGGTTTCAAAAAAAGGAGAATAAAGTTTAATCCATAGTTAAGGTTAACGAGGGTAGGTATCTTTACACTGGTAGATCACCCTTTTTTATTTAAGATTCTTAGATTTATCAACAAGAAACCTTATTTCATTATCATTTTATTTATTAATTCATCTATGAATTTGTTTTATTTTTATAAATTTGAGTAACTTTAGAGAAAGGATTGTCAACCACTAAAATAAACATAGAATATGCATGGACACCAAAAACCATGATAGGGTTACTAAACAAGAAAGTTTTATGACCCGAAAGAAGATGTTACCGTTGTTTAACAAGAAACAAGACACGGTTATAACATTTCCATTCAACATGGCACAATGAACCAAAGGAGTCAAGATATTTGATTTCACTTTGGTTAAGAACAAGAAGGTAACAAAATAGGCCAAGCCATGCTACCACATTTTCATGACTGCAATTGATATTATCAAAAGAATGCTCATAACAAGGTGAAGATTGAAATATTATTTCTCACAAAGATAATTACAGTCTTACTACAATAGGACAAAGCAACTTTATAACACAATAACCGAACATCCAAGGGAAGAGGCCTTCCAAACTCCATTACAAGCACCATTGCAAGAATTTCAACACATGTGAATTTCATACAAGGAAACACAAAAACAAACTCAATGAGACCTTCACAAATCTTTCCTTTATCAACACGCACAAGCCATCTGCACAAGTATTAACTCGAATAAGTTCACGAGAACTGAGCATGTTAAGGCTAACCATTGCAATAGGAAGCTAACATTTAACAATATCAAGAAAGGAATGTTCTATTTCAAGAATGGATCAAGCACACACCACTAATCAAAATTCTTCACACGAGATAAAGATTTACACTAGCCAACAAGAAGGAAGCCAAATATTCTAATAAGTAAGAACAATATCTCATTAATCAAGGCAAGACCTTATGGATTAGGAACAAGAAGGTCAAGAGTAGTGAGATATCAATCATGTGGTCGTATGGATTTCGTAATTGAAAATTCAATACTCAATCCATCTATCTAAGGAGGTCCAAGAGAGGACAAAGCAAACTAGTACGATCATAGGTGTGGAACAAAACAAAGTTATTCAATTCTTCCGGGAGGGAGGTTTCATAGCATAATGGGGTTCGTAACCCCAAAAGAAACAAACCATAGCTAGATGTGGAATTTCAATAACTTAACCACGAAGTATTAATTATACTTTACTCATCATTTGATCCTTTACAAATAATCAAATCCAGGAAGCTTTCCTAATGAAAGCAGGGGTCAGAACGTAGTCTTTAGCCTATATGAAAAGGGCCATATAACTAATTTTTAAAAAAAAGGTTATGCAATGCCTCAGAAGGTTTGCATCCATAGAATTAATATTTCTTGTAGGAAAAGGTAATAACTCCAGATAGCTTGAGTCGCTTCCTCCTTCACACAAGTATAACGAGCTGATTGAGCTCTTATAATGCTATTAAACGAACTAAGGGACACTAACTGGTTCCCCTTTCCTACATATTTCCCCTTATACAAAATAAGATAAGGCATACATATATGAAATCTCGTCGTACACCCAAAATATCAGGTTAAGTTATTACTACCCGTGATTAACTTGAAAAGAACTAGGAAGACACCCGAGTATGGCTCGATTTATAAGTTACACAATCATTTAAATGCTAAAAGGGTATCAACCAGGCTTAGTCAACAGCCGTAGTTGAAGGTTTGTTTAGTGATCACACAACCCCCAAGAAATGTATCAGACCATACTCAACCAAGGATGACAGTGACAAATCCCGCTTAATTTATTTTAATTGCTTGTGCCTCTCATAATTAATTCTTTGCAGTACTATCCTGAGTAGAGGTAAAATATCATTGAGAGTATAAAATGTCGAATTAATTGCACCTTAAATCGCATACAGAGAGGGGAAAGGAAAGTCGTGATACCCAAAGTGACATACACGTTTTATCCTCTAGATTTCCAATCCTAATTTTATAAAAAAAAATGCATTCATTCCAAAAGTCCATTTGAACCTGTAAAAGAACCAGAAGTTATGTGGATATTCTTCCTAGGCACCCTAATAAGATATGGGTATTCAAATAAATGGAAACCATGGAATCCTAGAAGGAGGGTTAAATTTATCCAACCAAAATAACATCACACAACTTTTACCATTATACAGTAGGCTATCGAATTGCACAAACAAAACCAATTTACAAATACCTAGATCTGCAAACCAAGTGACAAATATACACAAGCCATCGTCCATAAAATCTGGAAAATATTTTATTGCTATCAAATTAAATATCGAGTAAAATAGAGGATTTTCAACAATTAAAAAAAAGCTTGTACAGTCACATTTCAGAACTCAATCACCTATTCCAGCATTTCCAATCCATCATAAACTATAATAATGCAAATGAAGTTGTAATAATACATATTATTACAAACCCACAACTTCAGTAATGGATACAAGCATTACTAATCAAGAAATTGGTTTATAACAACAACCCTCAAGACTATAGGCCACAGAACTTCTCAAACTAGGATTCATTGTAAGAAAGAAACATTCATTTCAAGAAATTATAAAAGGTAGCAAAATATTGCAGGGGATATACTTAACATGCCTGCTTTTTAATTAAGAATCCACAAGCCAACATGTCTAGCAGGGGACTACATAAGCCACACATCCCCTAATCCACTGCTTTTAGCTTGCAAAACACCACTCCAGACTCCCCTTTTGACGACACAGCCAAGAGGAAAGGGAAGAAAGAAAAATATGGCTATCCAACCCCTATGAATTGCACTGGGTGTTGAGCTTCAACTAACTTCACAAACCCCAACAACAGTCTCCCAAACTCACGTGGTCATGACACAATGAAGGAACAAATTGAAAAAAAGGGTAGATTCCACAATACACCTGTTTGAAGGTAATCAACCAACAAGGAAAAGAAATGTTTCTTCCCCCAAATGTGTCCCACCGAGAAAACATGCCAGGAAGACTACCAATACACATTGAAGGAATTAAATGGAGACCAAAATTGTCCACCAACCACCAACTATTAACCACACAAGGGGAAAACGAATGGCGCATAGGATAAGAGAAGAGTAAAGTAAATGTTTTCTTCATTCAGTTGGTTGGAACGCATTAATTGCAAAAGACTAAGTCATAATGACCTCCACCTTCCATCTTTCCAAATGGTGTGAAGCAACAAGTCCTTAAAATACATTAAAACAAGAGGGAACAACTTTCTATGAACCCACGGTTTAAGCAGAATAATCATGCTATGGAAGGTATTAAATTCTACCCTATGTTAATTATAAATGTTACTTGTTTCCTTTTACCCCCCCTTATGATGCTATCAAGTTTGAATAATGTGGAATAAGCCAACCTAAGAATATTAAATCGCATGCAAGCGGCCAAGCAAGAGGGAGCAAGAATTAAATTCTCCATTACTCTAAATGATAAAAACAACACGATCGAGGTTACAACTACCGAGGGGGGGAAACTAGAGAATAAAATTCGAGGATGAACATGGAGCAAAGAACGACCATGGTGCCAAGACAGGGAAACCCCTTCCTTAGCACAGAACGGGGTTTAGTCTACGAAACGATCAGAGTGAAACAACCAGAAGAAATACTATAAAGACAATTAATATAAAATATCGATGATAATCGACAATAAGGTAAAATAATAATACTTATAAAATAAAGGCTGATCGACAATTAAATTAAAATAACATTATTATCATTATATATATATATATATAATTACTATTCATATTAATGACCAACGATCAAGCTTAACAATGCAACAACAAGATCCTCCTTTAAATAGGTTAATGCATAGGACATTACAAGGTCTACATACAGAGGTGTCGATAACGACTCGAGAAAGTAAAAAGGAGAGGGAAGGTGCTAATTCATCATTGAGATAAGGTCTAAGAACACAGGATTACACATAACCACTCGATGCTTAGGAAAAAGGGTCAATGCAACAAGCACCGGGGTAAACGTCGAATGGGGCATTACAGTTGAGGTGGAAGGCAAGGTGTAGAATCTTCTTGTGAAGAGGACTTGGAAGAAAATAGGGTAGACAAATGATGGTGGGATTGAAGGGAAGAAGATGGAGAAGGGGAATTCCTAATGGGGTAGTAGGCAGAATGCTAGGAATATGGAAACTAAGTTGTGATAGCATAGGTCTGGGAGGAGGAATGAGAGGGTTGCAAGGTGAGAGTGTAGGGTTACCCCATTGATATGGTTTCCTAACACTAGATTCATGAGCCTTTATCAACTCCACCCATTTTATAATTTAGGGCAGTATATCAAATATGAAATCTATCTTCTATTGACGGTTGAACCAGTTTACAGACATAGGGCCAACCCATGGACAAGAGACCGCGAAACCAATTTTAAAATCCCTCATTGCAAATTTAGCCTTGATCTGCACCATGTTCAAATCCATTTCTTGAATCTGCCTATGAAAATCAACATTTTTCATGAAGTTATAGCCATCACCTGCATAACCATGTTCATTAAAAATATCATGGTTAGAAAAAATACCCATACGAATTAGTGGGGGTCAGGTAATATGCATATTCATCAAGATGGGGGTGTAGAACTCATGGGAAGTCGGCCACCATTTTCACATGGTGTGGCTACAAAAACGAAAATCTCAAGAACCCCTTAAAATGGTTGAATTTTAAACACACACACACACATATATACATATAGAAACTGAGCTCTCACCTACCATGCATTAAATGCCTAACAAGTAGTTGAGCTACTTTGTACAATGTACAATAATGTTTGAGGAGTTGATCGGTAGCATCTTGTTCCTTTATGTGGCCGATAGCTCTATTTTTCCTTATTTCCCAGTAGCATATTCACCCATTTGATTTTTGTTGTCGTTCGGTAGAATCATTTCATGCTACCATGCAGTAGTGTTCGTATAGCCATAGGCTACCTCGTCACATTGTTCCCGCTACCCAGTCATTTTTGTCTACTTGTCAGTAGCATATTTCATGTTACTGTTATCTCTTGAAAGTGCACCCTGAAAAGAGATGGCAGCATGATTTTCTAAGCTTGAAAAATTTGATCTCTCTCTCTTTTATAGATACAATGGAAACAACTCAGGTCTATGGGTATACCTATTTTGAGGTGAGCCTCTGGTGTCAAAGCTGGTTCCTTGTTTATGTATTCTAAATTGATCTTTGTGGTTTAAGGGTAAAAGGTAATTGTAAAATAATTAAAACTAAGGTGATACAACAAATTTGTATGAGTGATTTGACTGAGTATATGCACAATTGATATGTGAAAGGATTCTTGATGCACGAACCAACAGTTCTTCTGCAGAATGTTAAGGGCAAAACACTTTGAGGTATTGAGGGAGATTATCATAACAATACTACTAAGCTAAACATGCACATTAATATCATGCAAAAATTACTAAATTTTGCAACAGGGTAAGATGATTAATCAGGGAATTTGCATTCACAAGACTAATAGAAACATACACAAGACTGCAAATGATTGGGAAGGAAGAAAATACTTCACACTCAGAAGGAAAAATTGGTAAAATTTTCTTCAGTACTCCTATATCCAAAAAGTCCTCCTTTGTGCTTTGCAAAGGCACACAATATATAGCAAAATAAAAATTTACCCTCTTCCTAAAAATAGCCTAAGGCTTGTACTTGCCCATGCATCTTATTTTTATCCTTTATTTAATAATAGATAAAGGAATAAAATAGAGCATGCAATTACAAATAGGCATTAATAGCCTTGATTACAATACAATCAAACTGAAGTTGACTGTTCTATTTTTAAGAAAGCAAGGGTAAATAATTTGCTAATAATAAGCTTGCTTGCTAGGCAAGTCTTTCTCCTTTGAACATGCAACTTTGTCTCCTTCTTTGTTTTGTCCTCTTGTGAAGCATGCAAAAAATAAACTCTCTCTCTGTGAGTCAAAATAATTACAATACTTTGAATATTTGCAAAAATAATTCATCCATCCACTTAATGGGGACCAGTTGCCCATGCTGGACATGCTCTAATATTGACATTCTTCTCTTGTAAGTGATCACATGAGGTGACATTTTGCAAATCATCTCTAGCTCCTTGAAGTGGGGACCTCCTCCACTCTACTTAGTTTGGCCACCTTGGTGGACTTAGCAATATTAAAGGGTCCACCATTTTACATGGCACATGCCACTATAGTCTCCATTTGGTTTGGGGACCACCTTTTGTAACTTAGCACACATGTCTAGATGTACATGGGGGTCACTTTGTAAAACATGCTATAATATATAGTTTCCACCCTATAGTTGTCGGCCTTGGCATTATTCGAATATAAAAGAGTTGGAAATGCCTTTTATTTGATCATTGCATAAATGATTTGGTCATCCTTTTTATCATTTGGAACTCATACTATAGTTGATCAGTTTTGACAGTTTGAAATGTAATGATTTTGTTTTAATCATGGGGTTGGCCCCTTTCCAACGATGACTCAACCCCTTGACATGCTTGTTCAGTGGCAGTTTACAACTAAGGTTGAGTTTGCTTTGAAAATTGTTGATGATCTTGGGCCGTCAATATATAACCTTGATGCATTCGATGTCGTTGATATTCGAAACTGCGAGTTAGGGTTCTACCCCTGCAATTAATGTTGGTCGGTGTGCATTAAATCATGGTGGTTTGCTTCAATCTTTGAGCATTGATCTTAGCCTTTGATCTTTACTTGTTCTTGAGCCATTGATCCATTTGACCATTGGTTGAGTTAGGTTAAACTACAAGCTGAGGTGGGTGAGTTAAAATAACTTGAACTCCACCATTTTCTCTCATTTCGCATCTGCTCGCCGAGAGCGGCGAAGCCTTGGAAAATTTTGGCTTGAAGCCATTGTTTGTACTTTGAAGCTTGGACTGTATTATTTGGGCCTCTACGAGTTCCTTTGGAGGATTCCGCCATTGATGGATTTTCGTTTCGGTTCCACCTTCTATGTTGAGCTCAAACTCAGTTAATTATTATTGAGTCCTGAGCTTCATTTGGTTGTTACTTTTGGATGGCCATAGTTTGGTTATTGTGTTTAGAGCTCGGTCTGTATCTTCACCTTCTGCAAGTTGTGCGACCTTGTGGGTAATTGAAATCTTTAGCTTTTCTTTTGTTTTAGTCAGCCACTTTTGAGTTCAAGGTCGTTTATTTGGATGATCACGTTGGGCTCGGTTCATTTTATTTTGAGCAATTCCTTAACTCTTTTGTTTCCGTGAATTTCTTCAAGACCTTTTCTTTGAAAGCATTCGTAATGATTTGAAACATTGGTTGTTGATTCGAGCACTGATACTTAGCATTTCCCTTGCATTTCCTTGTATTGTTCGTGGCTCGGTCATTGGTTAGATGAGCTTGAAGAGACTATGTCATTATTGGGTTTGCTCCTAGATTTAGCCCTAACTTTTTGAGGACTTGGAAGCTCTTTGTGATTGGTGAGTTCCTGTTTCATACTCTGATTCTTGACTACCCATTAATTTCTTTGATTCATTGGTTAGGATATGTATGCTTTTCCTGAGGTGTGGGTAACTCATAGATCTGAGTTTCAATGAGGAATGATATTCAACTCTAATTCTACCTTGAATATTTGTGTAACTCATGACTAGGTGTTACTTCAATTTTGATCAAAACTTTCTGTATTGTTTGATTGACTATTGTGTTCTGAATCACTATTTGGATTGAGATATTTGTTTTAACAACCTCAAAGATATGATATGTTTACTTCTGACTTGGGTATTCTTATATCTCTTTGATGTTCTCTAAATTCTGAATGGGATTCTAGGCCTGCATTGTTATTTCTTAACTTATGTGATGGTTACATGTGTCTTAACTGTATTCTGGAAATTTGTATTTCTTTAATCCTTGAGCCATTTAAAAACCCTGAATATTGTTGCATTATTTATTCCATACTTCTTTGTTTTGAAAAGACTTTAAACCTTGAAATAACCTGAAATTTTATCTTTCACACTCATGACTGTTAAACCCTCAAGGCTTGCTGAAATTGATCCATGTAAATTTGGAGCTCTCGTCTCTTGGTTACTACATTCTAACTGACTAGTGATTTGAATTTCTGTGGAGGGGTTCTTAGACTTCTTTCTTTGTCTCTTCAATCTCCCTTCTAGAGCTTGATTGCATGTAAGTCCTTAGTTGCTATTTCTTACCGAGATTTGAAGCTCTGATGATTACTGTGATTGAATATTGGATATTTTGCAAAATTATGAACTTCATTGTGGGTTTCAATGTATATTTTTCTAGTTTGTTCACTTTTGATTGATCTTTGTACCTGTAGTTTGAAGTGGCTTTCTGGAAATTTCAAGCAGTTGTTCATCCTATTTTTGATACTATTTTCAGGCATAATCCTTGATTTAGATGCTTTGTTGAATCCCTGTAACTTGCTTCTTTTACTTAGATGCTTTATTTCCTTGATAGTAATATTTCTGGCATGCTAGAAAATCTGAAATGTTGATTTTTCATGGCGAAGCCTTGGCAAATTGTTTCCAAAATTCTTTCTTCCTTCCATTTTTAGCTATAGTAGTTGTATTTTCTGATTCAGAATACATAATATAACACTTTCTGTTGAAGCTGATTTGGTATTTTGAAATTGAAACATTATAATTGTTTATCTTGATCGTGGCATGATTTTTTTCTTTTCTGTATCACTTGATTTAAATAATTCTTCTAAAGCATGTTGTAGATAAAACAACATGATGAGAACATCGTAAATATTCATTTTACATGGCGAAGCCCTGTCAAAATTTTCCCAGAACCTTCTTTTCATTCTTTTCAGCTATAACCCTTTCTTTCCAGCTAACTTCAACTTCTTGAAATCTAATTCTTCCTTTTTAGTTGCAAACTGAAACATGTACTTCTATTTGTCAGTTCCTCTTCTGTACTACGACTTCTTCCATTTGCAGAAAATATTGAGTTTGAGTTACATTAATCCTTCTTTCCATCCTATACTTATGACTTGTCTATTTCTTCTTAGCTGAAACTTGTACCTACACACTTAAGAAAATAGTTAGAAAATATATAGGCTTTTTGGCCTCTCTTATATCCATGTTTTCTTCTTTTATTTTCTCTTCCTTCTTTCTGAGTGACTAGAGCATATATGCAGTTTGATCTTCAAGTAAATTATATCTCATGTTTTGAAGAGATTCATATGCATGAACTAGGATAGTAAGGAATATGAATTAATCTTTGAGCTCGTAACTGACAGTTCATATTTTCTTCTTTTCAGGTACAATGAATTCTACAACAAAGATGAAGAAGGAACAAAAGATGGAATGGAGCTACTCTGAACAACGATGAAAAACCCAAGGCAATGATGGGTTCACTCATACTCCTTACTTTATTTTTCATGCATGTGTACCTCTTATTTCAGTAGTTGTACTTTACTTTCCAGTTACATCCCATGGCTTGTGTGGGAACATTTGAAATTTCCTTATGAATAAAACATTGAATTCTATAAATGAGTTGTATATTTCTTTCTGCATTTCAGCTTTCTATATGGATTGTATGATGAACTAAAAAAATCAGTCATATAATTGAATGTCTTAATCATGAAGGAAAGAAAATTAATGAGAACATATAACATTCAGTAATGAACTCTAATTTTTGCAGTATGCACTTATGTTTGCTATCCCAAAACTCAACATTTCACCTATTATGTAATTCAGTGTCTTCATCGAGACAACATAGTTGTCCTTCGGGGTCCTTGTGTTCTTTTTATGAAGAAATCATGAAATTACAGACTATGTGATCTGTTACATTTTGTAATAGCACACATAGCTACATATTTCATTTAATCATTAACTAATTCAAAAGTAACCAATAATATCAAAAATCCATTAGCTTAGGTATACTTCAGTAATGTCTTTTATTGTAACGACAATATTTCGAGTTGCCCATTTTTACACAAGTGCAAAAATTGTCAACATTTCTGGTGATCTTGTGGGGAAATCTTCCTACTAGTTTATAGACCAGTGCTTTGTTCTTATCCATTGGGCATAGAGTCTAAACATATAACCAAAAATTGCCTTTTCTGAAAGGTCCAACCCTTCCAAAATGGAACTAAAACTTGGAAAGGATCTGGTAAACTAGATCACATGCACGAATGCACTTATTGAATTGAAAAATAATGCAATGTGTATGGAGACTGCACTTATTGAAGGGAAATCCTACTCTAACAATCATTATAAGATTTTCAATAACAGTGTTTGAGAAACATACCATTCACAGGAATGGGAAGTTCCTCTCCATTCAGCTTCGAAAGTTGAAAAGCATTGTGTTCTTTGAAAGATGAAATCATATAAGGGCCACTCCAGATTGTATCAAATTTTGTGTGTCTTATTGGCTTTGCACGATAAAAATCTCACTTTAACACATATCTCCTTCATTGAATATTCTAAATTTGGATTTCTTGTCAAAAGTCTTCTTCATCTATTTTTTATTCCTTTCCATATTCAAATGGGATTTATATCTTAGCTCTTGTAATTCCATTAACTTTGCATAACGAACCTGTAATGGTTCATTCTCAAGTAGTTCCATTTGATCTAGTAGATCTAATGTATGTAGCTCACCTGAAATAGGCATTCTTGCTTCTTTTTCGTACATAATTTTGTATGGTGAATTGGCAACTAATATTTTAGGAATCACCCTATCAGCCCAAAGTGTTGAATTCAACATTAGATGCCAAGCTCTTTGATTATCTTTGAGTGTTCTTCTGATGATCCTTAAAAGGTTCTTGTTAGTACTTTCAGCTAAGCCATTACCTTGCGGGTAATAATTAGATGAAGAACTTAAGTAAATTCCATGGTTGACAACCCAATCTATTATCTGTACACCAAGGAATGCTAAAGTATTATCTGATATGATAGTTTCCGGAACACTAAATGTGTAAACTATTCCTTCATAAAAGGATAGTATCGAATCTTCATTAGCATCCTTCAAGGCTATTGCTTCAGTCCATTGTGTGAAATAATCTGTAGCAGTTAAGATCCATTTGTGTCCTTGTGATGAAGGTGGGTTTATCATGCCAATAAAGTCAAGACCCCACTACATAAAAGGTTGATCAACTGAAATAGGTTGTAAGGGAAGTGAAGCTAAAAATTCTTTTCTAACAAAGAAAGAACATTTTTTACACTTTCTGACCCATTCAAAATAGTCCTTGAATATGCTAGGTCAATAGTAACCAGATTTCATAATTTTTAAGGTTGTGGTACATGCTGAAAAAGGGCCTCCTGCGGGTCCTTCATGGAATTCTGACAATATTTTCTGAATTTTATCATAGTCAACACACCGCAACAAGATTCCTTTTATATATGTTTTGAACAACACACTAGCAATGAAGATATAAGGTACAACTTGTAATCTGAAATATCTTTATTTATTCTTTCCCATACCTTCTGGATAGGTGCCATGCTATAGATAGTTAACCAAATCAGTCATCCATCTTGATTTTGAAATCTCATGAGTGGGCTCAGGCTGCTGATTTTCTAGTTGAACCATGATTTCTGATTGCTGATATGAAATTTCAGCATGTTGTTTTGAATCATCTGATTCAGTAGCTTGTTGTTTTTCCATATCAATAATTAGATGTTCACATAAGCCTTTCCCTTGAACTATCTTAGCAATTCAGATATCAACATCATATTCCATGACCTTCGTTATCTAGTTTGCTCTTTTCTCATTCAATTCTTTATTTAGCAAGAATTCTTTCATACTTGGATGAGAAACAAGAACATGGATTTTATTGTTCAAAAGCATGTACTTGAAATTATTTAGTACTCTGACTACCGAAAGTACTTGTTTTTCAAGGAATGTGTACCTTGTTTCATAATCATGTAAGCTCTGTCCAAAGAAAGCATTAGGCTGCTCAATATTTTCATCATTGAATTGAGTTAATATATCTAAGATTGTTTCAGGTCCTGCAAGTGCATACATTGTAAAATCTTTATCAAAATTTGGATTTGCAAGAGTAGGAGCTTGAGAGATAGATGTTTTGATTGATTTAAATCCTTCTCTCCCTTCACTGGTCCAAGAGAAAGTTTTATCTTTCTTTAGTATAGATGTTAGTGGTTTAACCAATGCTGTAAAATATGGAACAAATCTTCTAACAAAGTTGATTTTTCCAAGAAAATTTTGTAATGCCTTCTTATGATGAGGTAATGATAGCTATGATATGGCTTCGATTCTGAAAGGATCAATTGCTAATCCTTGCTTGGAAACAATATGACCAAGAAATTTACCTTGATGTACTGAAAATATAGACTTAAGTGGATTCAAAGATATCCCAAATTGTCACATAACTGAAAGGTATGCCTTAGATATATTAGGTGTTCTTCTGGATTGTTTTGAGAACACGGTAATGTCATATAAATAAACTAGAATGCATTTAGTTGAAACATTGCACCGACATTTGAAAGACCAAAAAGCATCTTTTAATATGTGTAAGTACCCCACTTGGTGGTAAAAGCTATTTTGTACCTATCCTATTCTCAGACTAAAATCTGATTATATCCACTATAGCCGTCTAGGAGAGATAATCTATCTACACCAAAAATTGTTCTTAAAATCTGATCCATATTTGGGAGTGGGTAATGATCATTTAATGAAGCTTTGTTAAGATCTCTGAAATCTACACATAGTATGATTTCACCATTCTTCTTCCTAATAGGAACAAGATTGGCTACCCAACTTGAATTCTTAACTGGAAAGATAATACCTGATTCAATCAACTTAGATAATTCTTTCCTCATTAGAGGCTCTATTTTGGGATTTATAGGCCTTTGTTTCTACCTAACAGGTTTACAATTTGGCTGAAATTTGATAGTATGTTGTGCTAAAATGGAATCAAATCCTTTCAAGTCTTGGTGTTTCCAAGTGAAAACATCTTTAAATTCCTTGCAAAGATTAACAAATGAATTTTTTTTACTAAGGAACATACCTTTCTAAGAAACAAATTTTTCCCTTTATCAACTAAGATCTCTTCGTAATTATCATCATGGGTTGACATCTTAGTCTTGACCTTCATTAACTGATCATCAGTGATGAAGATTTCTTCTAATGTAACCAGACCTTGAGGTAGTTTATTTTTCTTCAACTGAAGAATCTAGTCACCATATAAGTGTTGTAATTTATCTTGATTAATTATAGAAAACTCAGCTTCTTGCTGCAAAAACCGGTAGGTTTGATCATCACTTTTAAAAAAATTCCAATTCAAATCATTAGTAGGTATTGAGGACCTGAAAATTTGCATTATATGAGGCTGAATTTTGCTATTTTCAATCTGTTCTAGCATTTCAAAACTAGCATTAACAGCTTCAAGTCTATCTGCATGTTTATTTTCAGCTCTAGGAATGGACTAAATATTAATAGCATCAAAATCTTCCATTAGAGTTTGAAACTCTATGTTTGTAAGACTTCATTAATGGATTCTTACAAACATTGAAATTTCTTACTTGATTATTAACCAGCTCAGAATGACCAAAAATCTGTAGCATGTCAATGCCTCTCTTTCTGGCCCAAAGTAAGCCATGAATTAATGCTTTGTATTTAGCTACGTTGTAGGTGCATGAAAATTGGAGACTCAAAGCTGAGAAATACCTTTAGTTTGTTGGGGAAGTGAGCATCAAACCTACTCCTTGTCATTTCTTGGTCTTAGCTCCATCGAAATGAAGATGTAAAATCCCTTCTATTGAATTTTTTGTTTTGGACAACAAGGGAAGTGGTGTATTTTCTTCATGCATACAATACACGCCAAACAAGTGTTCTTCAACTTCCTTATAAGGATCATGAGCATGTTGTTCCATTTTATTTTCATCCATAAACATGTTAGAAACACCATCTAACGCTGAAACATGAGCTACTTCATCAAATTCAGACTAATCTAAGGCTGAATAATTAGCCACCGCATTTGGAGAGTGAGGCTCAATGTGAAATCTGGCCAATGGTTCTGAATTGATAGTAACTTTGGTGCCGTAATGAGTAGTGAAAAATAATAAGGACCAATTTAAAGAGAGATAACCTCTTATTTTGTTGTGAAGTTTCTAGATAAGCATAAAGTAAAGTATAGAGGTAAATCCACAATAGTAACATCTTGCAGAATATAAATATTTAGGCAAGCATGTAATGTTACCTCTAAATTTTTTATTAGACCAACTGTATTAGTTGCAGTTCCATTAAGCTGTAAAACACTCTTGTTGACAATTTTTGCACTTGTGTAAAAATGGGTAGCTCAAAACTTTGTTGTTATGATGAAAAGTCTTGGGTGAAGTATACCTAAGCTAAAAAAGTTTCGATGTTATTAGTTATTTCTGAATTAATTAATGATTAAGTGAAATCTGCAGTTATGTGTGTTGTCTCAAAATAACACAAATCACATAGTCTGTAATTTCATGTCATCTTCAGCAAAAGAATACAAAGCCCCGAAGGACAACTGTGTTATCTTGATGAAGATGAAAAATTACAAATTAAGTGAAGTGCTGAGTTTGAAGTAGCAAACAGAAATGCAGATTACAGAAAATCAGAGTTCATTACTAAATGTTACAAGTTCTCATAAATGTTCTTTCCTTCATGATTAAGACATTCAATTATGTTACTAAGTTGTTTAGTTCATGAAAAACTAGAATGCACAAGGAGATATACAACTCATTTACGAAATTCAATGTTTTATTCACAAGGAAAGTCAAATGTTTCCCACACAAGTTGTGGGATGTAACTGAAGAGTAAAAGTACTGTAGCTAAAAAGTAAAGTACATCTACTGAAAAGAAAGGTACACATGCATGAAAGAGAAAGCAAAGGAGTATGAATGAACCCATCATTGCCTTGGGATTTATGTTATTCAATTGAAGCATCTTCATCTCCATCTTTTGTTTCTCCTTCATCTTCATTGTAGCAACCATTGTACCTGAAAAAGAAGAAAAGAATTAACTGTCAGTCACAAGCTCAAGGATCAATTCATATTCCTACACTATCCTACTTCATGTATATGAATCTTCTCCTAATAGGAGATGTATTCTACTTGAAGATCAAACTGCATGCATGCTTTATTCGCCAAGAAATAAGAAAGGGAAAAGAAAGAAGAAAACATGGACATAAGAGAGGCCAAAAAGCCTAATTATTATCTAACTATTTTTCTAAGTGTGCAGGTACAGGTTACAACCAAGGAGAAAAATAGACAAGTCATAAGTGCATGCAATAAAAAGAAGAATGTAACTTAAAGTTCCAATAACGGTTCTGAAATGGAAGAAGTTACAGTGTAGAAGAGAGACTACCAATAGAAGCACATGTTTCAGTTTGCAATAGATGAAAAAAGCTGATGTTTGGATAAAAGATAAGGTCATAGTTGAAAGGAATGAAGACAAGATTCTAGAAAAAAATTGACAGGGATTTGCCATGTAAAATGGACATTTACAACTGTCCATCATGTTGTTTTAACTACTACATGCTTAAATGAATGATTTAAATCAAGTAAGTGATAAAGAAAGATAATACAACTATGATGTCTCATTTTATTTACCAATCCAGCTTCAAACATGAAGTGTTATGTTCCGAATCAGAAAATACAACTACTATACTGAAAAAAAAAGGATGGAAAAAAGATTCTAGAAAATTTTTGACAGGGCTTCGCCTTGTAAAATCAAAACTTTAAATTTTTAGTTGCTAAAGGAAAGGACCAAAATCAAAGCTAGTTGCTACAGGAAAGGACAATTTTAAATTAAAAGAAATAAGTTGTCCATCAGATTATATACAATGCTGACATATAATTAATATTGCAAAAATACTATAGGTAATAGCTTCAGAGATCAAATTGAATGCATGATTTGTAGTTACAAAATTATAAGTCATTCAGAATGAATACAGAGATGCTGCAATATCAAAGAAGTACAACTATCTATGTAAGGGAATTGATCAAATACAGATGCAACTATAGGTGAAGCTCAAGTACAGTATTGAAGCACAAAAGAAAATGGAATTACATTTTTGACAAAACTTGAATTGTCCAACATGCAAAAGTTGTAAACAGAGAATCTAGAAATAATATGTTATGCATAGGTTAAGAAAATAGTATACATTATTTTCAAAAAGTAAAGAATATTGTTACAATCAAGCATTCAATAGATGTGATTTTCAGAAAACAATTACCTTTCAAACACCCATCTCATGGAGAAATTGAATGTTCAAGTAATCTCAGTTTGAGAAAGTTTAAAGCAAGTGTTCTCAAAAGGTGCTACAAAATTTCAGAGAATCAAGTTGATCATGAAACAATGAATTGTAACAAATGGATTCTTCAGAATATAAAATTGAGCCAAATATTTCAGAATGGACCTGAAGTAATGTACAGACCTGTATTTGTGGAAAATCATAACCATATTCTACAATATTCTCAACAAATGACGAGATAACAGTTGTCCTGAAGGAAGTAACAAAGAACTCATACATAGAAGAGGCTAAAGTAAGAAAATATCAAAGAAAAGAGCAAAAAATGCTACGAGATCATTCCTAGAAGGGACAAAAACGAGCTACAAATTATTCACAAAACAAGTTAATGACCATATATACAAGTTACAGAATCAACCTCAAAATTCAAAAGTATGGACTACAGGTACCAATAAACAACATCAAGAAACCTTGCAAAGCTCAAAATGGCTAATATACAGTTAGGAAAACAGAGAGATTACAACAATGGAGGAAGCATTGACAACCACCTTGCTCATAAGCTTCAAATAGAGTAAAGGAAAACACACTTCGAGCCAGGGAAATGACAATGCAGTTACAACATAGCAGTAATTCATGACACTCTAAGACAAAATAATGATGACATACAATCAAGAAAGGATGTATATTGCTAAAATATCCATACAAATATCACGGCTATAGTGGTCAAATAAAGAATTCAAGTACAGAGCAATAAGAAAGTACTTACGGGTTTTTAAGCTGAAGAAATTCGAAGTCATCGAGTTCAGAGAAGATCATCAAGTTCAGGACGGGTTTTTCAACTCGAAAATAACCGAGCTGAGCCACGAAAATCTAGAAAATGCAAGCACTGAACTAAGTATCAGTGTCACATCAATAGCTAAGGATGAAACCATTTTCATGTTCAAGAGAAAAGGGTTTACCCTTTCCAGCATTTACGGAAACCAATAGAGTTGTAGGAAGCTCAAAATAAAATGAACAACCCAACAAGTCTCCAAATAAATGAGCTCGAACTCACAGAGTGGCGACCACCAAAGAAATAATACAGAAATTGAGCTCCAAGCTCTCACCACCATGGTGGCCATCCAAGGAAGTAACACAGAGGCCCAAATAAATACAGACCGAGCTTTAACAGATCAAAATGGTGTCAATCCAAAAAATTTCCAGGGCTTCGCCGCTCTTGGCGGGCAAATGTGAAATGAAAAAAGTGTGGAGTTCGAGTTGTTTTAACTCACCCACCTGAGCTTAGAAAACCTAACTCAACTTGAGTTAATGGATCATTGGGCAAGATCAAGACATGCAAAGATCAAGGGCCAAAAAAAAATCCTCAAAATTTGATGCAAATCACTTGAGTAAGATGTCATGGCCCACATTAAATGTCAAACAAAACCCCAACTACATGTTAGAGATCGACGGTTTGTGATCAGATAGGACACCAAATCGACGGCTTGAAATTGGGTCCAAAAATCAAAGCAAACTCAACCAGAGTTACGGAAGCCACCGACCAATTCACCAAGGGGCGAGTCAACGTAGAAGGCGATAGCCCACATGTCCACTGAATTAATCATTGCAAATGACTTTCAAAGTCTAACCCAAGTGCATGTTTCGAATAATTTGAAAGGGGTGACCAAATCATATATCATGATCACCGAAAAGGTGAATATTATAATATGCCAAGGCCGACATAATCAAAGGTGGTTGAGCATAATATGGTGGCCTTTACAAAGTGCCCCACATTTTTTATAAAACCATAGTATATGCTAAGTCCACAAAGAGTGGCCAAACCCAATGAGGCAAGAGTTCACAGCCACAAGTGGTCCCCACTTTAAAGGAGCTAGAGTTGATCTGCAAAGTGTCACTCATGTGACCATTTTAAAAAGGAGATGTCAATATCAAAACATGTGCACATATCATGTGGTCCTCACAGGAGGAATTATTTTTGCAAACATTGCAAGTATTGTAATTATTTTGCTCACAAATAGAGAGTTGTATTTTTACATGCTTTCACAATAGGACATAATAGAGAAGAAGACAGAGTTGCATGTTCATGGAAAGAGACTTGCCTAGCAAGAAACCTTATTTTTAGCAAATTATTCACCCTTCTTTTCTTAAAAATAGAACAGTCAACTTTAGTTTGACTGTAATATAAGTAAGGCTAATAATGCCTATTTGTAATTGCATGCTCTATTTTTTCCTTTATCTATTATTAAATAAAGGATAAAATAAGATGCATGGGTGAGTACAAGCCTTGGGCTATTTTTAGGAAGAGGGTGAATTTTATTTTTGCTATATATTGTGTGCCTTTACAAAGCACAAGGGGACTACTAGAGGAATTTTTTGGATATATGAGTACTGAAGCAAATTTTGCCAGTTTTGCCCTCTGAGTGTGAAGTATTTTCTACCTTTCCAAGTTATTTTACAGTCTTGTGTATGTTTCTATTAGTCTTGTGAATGTAAATTCCCTGATCAATCACCTTACCCTACATCAAATTCAGTCTTTTTCTGCTTAATTTTAATGTGCATGTTAACTTATTAATACTGTTGTGATTATCCCTCAGTATAATCAAGTGTTTTGCCTTTAGACATTCTACAAAAAAACTATTTTTCCATGCATCAAGAATCATTCCCAAATCAGTTGTGCATATACTTAGTCAAAGCCCTCATACAAATTTGGTGTATTACCTTAGTTTTAATCATTTAACAGTCATCTTCTACTCTCAAACTCCCAGAAATCAGTTTAGGATACACCAATAAGGAACCGGCCTTGATACTGGAGACTCACCTCAAAATAGGTATACCCATAGATCTAAGGTGTTTCCATTGTACCTACAAAAGAGAGATCAATTGTGCAAGCTTAGAAAACTTACACCCATCTCTCTATAGGGTGCACTTTCGAGAGATAACAAATCCTTTGTGTAGGCTCATACTGCAGACCCAGTTTTTCTACAATTACTTTTGGCATAATTGTGCTACTTGTGCCACTATCCACCATGTAATTATGAACTTGATGTTCTTGAATAATCAGTGATAAATAAAATGGTGGTGGCTTCTTGATGTCATGAGCATTCAAAACTTTCGGAACCATCCACTTAACTTCTTTAATGCAGTCTTGTTCAAATGTTCTAAGAACCATGTTTGTCTTCTGAACTTCCTTTACTGTTGTTTTTGAAGAAATTTGCAGCTTATCTAGTTCATGAGAAATTAAATCTTGTTGTCCTGGAATACTTAGAGCGTCCCACATTGAGATGTTAATATTATGATTTTTCATTACATCAACAATGTTAAAAGAAGCAACAGTTTTAGAGACAGATTCAATTGTCTTAGCGTAGGCCTTAGCAAAAACTGATTCTGCTTAAGCTGCCTTTGATATCTGAGGTATAAACAATATTCTTGGGTCAGGTTGTAGTTGTCTTTGCTGACCTTTATCAATTGGAACACTTGATGTTTTGTAGAAACAACATGGTTTTTGGATGATTTTGGGACTGTAGATGTTGTCTTCACGGTGACAGTAGGCAGAACATGCCTATTTTGTTGTTTTTGACTCTTAGCAGCTTTTCCTTGAGCCCTAGTAGTGACTGCAATGAAATCCTCCTCATTGAAACAGACTAAATTTTGTTCAGGTGCATTCTGATCATGAGTTTCTTGCTGCCCACTCTCCATTTGAGGCATGAACGATGCTTCAGATTGAGGTTGTGTAACAAGATTTAGATTCAGAAAATCATTTGGGAAATTTGCAGTTGAATAAGGTTGATTGCAAGGTTGGCACCACTCCTCTATAGCAATATTAACTAGGACTAAAGTGTTAGATGAAATAGGAGCCTTTGGGTCAAATTACCTTTGTTGGTAAGGTTGCCTATAATTATGATTATGTTGATAAGGTTGCCTGTTTTGTTGATTCTGTTGATTTTGTTGATAAGGAGCTTGATAGGGTCTGCTAGGTAATGCAAGTCTATTCTCAATTGAATTCAATTTATTTCCCATAGTCTGCAAGGCTTTAAATACATCATCTAATGGGGCTGCAACAATAGGTTCTATGATTGTAATAGATTGTGGGATAGGGGCTAAATCTGCCAAAAAAGGCATTGAAGGCCTTGGTGCCAATTTTACAGCTTGAATAAGATTATTTTTAGCCCAGATAGTGATATCATAGGTTGCTGGTAGCGTATCTCCTCCCATTTATTGAACCATAATTGAGATATCATTGTTTAATGCCTTAAGATAATAAAGGAAAGCGTGATCAACTTCAGGCTTGACACTTGTTGGAATTCTTTCCCAAGTTCTGGCAAAATAGATATTGAAAATAGACATAAATTCATTAGGAGATCTTTTAATGGTAGATAGTTGTTTTATGAGAGATAAATGATCTAAATTATCTTGAAATTGTTTTAGCAATTTATTACCTAAATCATCCCAAGTTCTTATGCATCCAATCTCTAGATTTCTATACCATTGCAAGGCTTGTCCTTTAAGAGATGCAGCTAAAAGTCTTAAGGCTACATCCTCATGAGTAATATTATGATTTGCACATAAGGATGCAACATCTTTAATGTGCTTTGTAGGTGTCACCTGATTTTCACTAGTGAATGATGGTAAACTTTTCATGGCAGCATTAGGGATATCATGGTAAATTAGGATTACTAAGGGGTTGCCATTAGTAAAGGTCACAAAATTCCTTAGTGGTTGAATAGACATTTGAAAAAATGGGATGTTAATAAAGTAATTGATACGTGGTGAAAGAATATTAGGAGGAGGGTTGTCAAAACCAAGGCTATTATAAGGTAAAGTATTACCAACTCTTCTCCTTCTAGCAGAATTCAAAGGTAAATAAACAAACTCATGATGGATTCCTCTTACCGATGATCTTGTAGTCACTTTAGGCATGGAACATGCTGCAATACTGGTCTGAAATTAGCTTAACAGAGTCACCAAAAGATCTTAAAATCTGTAGAATAAATTGTTGCAGCTTGCTCCTAAAAGTAACTTTTGTAATTGTTGTAAATTTGTTGTGGATCTATCATAACTTGCATGCAAATCTGATTCATACTCCCACTAGGCGTGCCAAAAACTGTTATCTCTCGAAAGTGCACCCTGCAGAGAGATGGCAACATGTTTTCTAATCTTACAAAATTTGATCTCTCTCTTTTGTAGATACAATGGAAACACCTCAGGTCTGTGGGTATACCTATATTGAGGTGAGTCTTTAGTATCAAGGTTGGTTCCTTGTTGATATATCCTAAATTGATTTCTAGGGTTTAAGGGGAAAAGATGAATGTAAAATAATTGAAACTAAGGTGATAAACCAAATTTCTATGAGGGATTTGACTGAGTATATGCACAATTGATATGTGAAAGGATTCTTGATGCACGAGCCAACAGTTCTTCTACAGAATGTTAAGGGAAACACACTTTGAGGTATTGAGGGAGATTATCACAACAATATTGTTAAGCTAAACATGCACATTAATATCATGTAGAAATTACTGAATTTTACAACAGGGTAAGATGATTAATTAGGGAATCTGCATTCACAAGACTAATAGAAACATACACAAGACTACAAATGATTGGGAAGGCAGAAAATACTTCCCACTCAGAAGGCAAAACTGGAAAAATTTCTTCAGTACTCCTATATCCAAAAAGTCTTTCTTTGTGCTTTGCAAAGGCATACAATATATAGCAAAATAAAAATTTACCCTCTTCCAAAAAATAGCCTAAGGCTTGTACTCGCCCATGTATCTTATTTTTATTTTTTATTTAATAATAGATAAAAGAATAAAATAGAGCATGCAATTACAAATAGGCATTAATAGCCTTGATTGCAATACAGTCAAACTTAAGTTGACTCTTCTATTTTAAGAAAACAAGGGTGAATAATTTGCTAATAATAAGATTGCTTATTGGACAAGTATCTTTCCTTGTGCATGTGAATTCATCTTCTTGTCTGTTCTGTCTCCTAGTGAAAGCATGTAAAATAACTCCCTGTGTAAGAGAAAAATAATTACAATATTTACAATACTTGCAAAAATAATTCATCCAAATATCCACCTAATGGGGACCACCTCTAAGCTCAAGTGCTGATGTTGATCTCCTTGTCTTCTAGTGGTCACAAAGGTGACATTTTACAAATCATCTCTAGCTCCTTGAAGTGGGGACCACCTCTAGTTTGCTTGGTCTGGCCACTTTGGTGGACTTAGCAATATAAAAGGGTCGACCATTTTACATGGCACATGCCACTATAGTCTCCATTTGGATTGGGGACCACCTTTGTGAACTTAGCATATTATTGTGTCTAGATGTACACAGGGGTCACTTTGTAAAACATGCTATAATATATAGTTTCCACCCTATAGTTTTCGTCCTTGGCATTATTCGATTATAAAAAGGTTAGAAATACCTTTTATTTGATCATTACATAAATGATTTGGTCGACCTTTGGTATATTGGGAACTCAAACTATAGTTGATCTTTTTGACATTTTAAAAGTAATGATTTTGTTTTAATCATGGGTTGGCCCCTTTTGCACAATGACTCACCCCTCCACATGCTTTGTCGGTGGTAGTTTAACCTGGCTTGAGTTTGCTTTGAAAACCGGTGATGATCTTGGGTCATTGATCTCTTTCCTTGATGCATTTGATGTCATCGATCTTTGACTGCGAGTTAGGGTTTACCCCTGTAATTAATTTGATCGGTAGCATCCTGATCATGGTGGTTTACTTCGAACTTTGAGGATCATTTTCAGCCTTCGATCTTTACACGGCTTGATCTTATCCATTTAACCATTAACTCAAGTTGAGTTAGGTTTTGCCAAGCTTAGGTGGGTGAGTTACAACAACTCGAACTCCACCATTTTGGTCATTTCGCACTACTCGCCGAGAGCGGAGAAGCCCTATTTTTTTGATTGAAGCCATTTTATCTGTTAAAGCTCGGTCTGTATTATTTAGGCCTCTACAAGTTCTCTGGAGGATTATGCCATTGATGGATTTTTGAGATCTCGGTTCCACCTTCTGTGTTGGGCTCGAACTCAGTTTATGTATTATTCATCATTGTCCTGAGCTTCATTTGGTTTATGTGTTACTTCCTTAGATGGCCGCCATTGTTAGTGGTTTTCAAGCTTGGTCTGTATCTTCACCTTCTACAGAGTTGTGCGAGCTTCTAGGTAATTGAGATCTTCACTTTTGCGGGCTTTCGTTTGATGGCCGCAACTCTGTGAATTCGAGCTCGTTTATTAGGAGATTTGTTGGGCTGTTCATTTTATTTCGAGCTTCCTGCAACTCTTTTGGTTGCCGTGAATGCTTGAAAGGGTAAGCCCTTTTCTCTTGAACATGAAAATGATTTCATTCTTAGTTGTTGATGTGACACTGATACTTAGTTTTGTGCTTGCAATTTCTGGATTTTTGGGGCTTGGCTTGGTTGTTTTCAAGTTGAAAACCCCGTTCTGGGTTTGCTCCTCTTTAGCCCTAGACTTGATCATCCATCAAGGGTTTTCTCAACTCCAATTTAATCGATGAGTTGTTGTTTCATACTCTGATTCTTGATACCCATTAACGTTTTTCGATAAAAGCCAGGTTATATACCATTTTCCTCTATACTGTAACTTGAAAGTGATTTCAATGGGAGTGATATTTTCTGAAATACTTGAATATTTCTATAACTTAGATGTGTATGCATTTTGATTCAAAGCTCTTATGTTTGAGTTTGTGTTCTGAATACTAAATGGGTATCCCTATTTGATTGAAACTCTCCAGATCTGAATGTTTATTTATGTGGGTATTCTACTTTTCTCTTTGAGGAGTTTCCCTTCTATTCTAAATGTGATTCTATTCAAGGCCGTTATATCGTCATGGGGTTACATGTGTCTCTGATTCAAAGTTTGTTCTTGGTTAATCCTTGAGCCTTTTCCTGAAACCCTAAATATTCTTGATTATTCTTTGCATTCCATATTATTTGTACTTGCTAAAAGACTTCAAACTGATTGACCAATGACCTGATATTTCGATCTTGCACTCTTTGTTTCTGTAAATCTAGGCCATGAATTTGATCTATGAATAATTTGGAGCTCTAACCGTCTATTGGGTTATCATTCTGAAACTCGTGAAGAATCTCTGTGGAGGGGTTTTGTGTTAGACTTCTTTCTTTGTTGTAATCTCCTTGTTAAAACTTTTCATGGAAATCCTTTGGGCTATTTCTTACCGAGCATTTCAAGCTCTTATTCTTGTGTTTTTCCTTGGAGATTTTGCATCAATATATGATTCTTCATTGTGGGTTTTAATTTCTATTTTTCTCAGTTGGTTCACCTTTTGAATTGATCCCTTGTAACCTGTAGTTTATAAGTGGCTTTCTTGAAATTACAAGCAATTTTTCATCATTTTCTAATACTATTTTTAGGCATAAGCTTTGATTTAAATGCTTTTTTGAAAAATGGTTACTTGTTTCTTTTACTTAGATGTTTTATTTCCTTTATAGTAACATTTCTGGCATGCTGGAAAATCTAAAATGTTGATTTTTCATGGCAAAGTCCTAGCAATTTTTTTCCAGAATTCTCTCTTATTTCCCTTTTCAGCTGAAGTAATTGTATTTTCTAATTCAGAATACATAATATAACACTTTCTGTTGAAGCTGATTTGGTAGTTTGAAATTGAACAATATAATTGTTTATGTTGATCATGGCATGCTTTTCTGCTTTTCTGTATCACTCACTTGATTTCCATAATTTTTTTAAAGCATGTAGTAGAGAAAACAACATGATGGGAACGTTGTAAATGTCCATTTTACATGGCGAAACCCTGTCAAAATTTTCCTAGAACCTTCTTTTTATTTTTTTGCAGATGTAACCCTTTCTTTCTAGCTAAATTTAGCTTCTTAAAATCTAATTCTTCCTTTTTAGTTGCAAACTGAAACATGTACTTCTATTTTTCAATCCCTCTTCTATACTATAACTTCTTCCATTTGCAGAAAATATTGAGTTTGAGTTACATTAATCCTGTACTTATGACTTGTCTTTTTCTTCTTGGCTGCAGCCTGTACCTGCACACTTAAGAAAATAGTTAGAAAAAAATTAGGCTTTTTTGCCTCTCTTGTGTCCATGTTTTTTCTTTTCTTTTCTCTTTCTTCTTTCTCAATGAGTAGAACATGTATGCAGTCTGATCTTCAAGTAAATTATATCTCTTGTTTTGAAGAGATTCATATGCACGAACTAGGACAGTAAGGAATATGAAGTGATTTCTGAACTCATAATTGACAGTGCATCTTTTCTTCTTTTCAGGTACAGTGACTTATACAACAAAAATGAAGAAGGAACAAAAGCTGGGATGGAGCTACTCTGAACAACAAAGAAAATCCCAAGGTAATGATGGGTTCACTCATACTCCTTACTTTATTTTTCATGCATGTGTACCTCTTATTTCAATATTTGTACTTTACTTTCCAGTTACATCCCACGGCTTGTGTGGGAACATTTGAAATTTCCTTATGAATAAAATATTGAATTTTGTAAATGAGTTGTATATTTCTTTCTACATTTAAGCTTTCTGTATGGATTGTATGATGAACTAAACAACTCAGTCATATAATTGAATGTCTTAAACATGAAGGAAAGAATATTAATGAGAACATGTAACATTCAGTAATGAACTCTGATTTCTGCAATCTGCACTTATGTTTGTTGTCCCAAAACTCAACATTTCACCTATTCTATAATTCGGTGTCTTCATCAAGACAACACAACTGTCCTCTAGGGCCCTTGTGTTCTTTCCTCTAGGGCCCTTGTGTTCTTTTGCTGAAGATATCATGAAATTGCAGACTATGTGATCTGTTACGTTTTGTAATAGCACACATAGCTGCAGATTTCATTTAATCATTAACTAATTCAGCAGTAACCAATAATATCAGAACTCCCTTAGCTTAGGTATATTTCACTAATGCCTTTCATCGTAACGACAAAGTTTCGAGTTGCCCATTTTTGCACAAGTGTAAAAATTGTCAACAATTACCAGACAATAGCTCCGTACGATGTTACCGACGTTCCTATTATGGCCTACGCTCTTGGCTATTTCTTACTCCTGCTACCTATCGGTAGCATTTATACCTATTATTGACTAGTAGCATTCTATGATGTTATCGGCGGGGTGAAACCTCCCAGCTCATTGAATGACTCGACCAAGCTCCTCCCAGCCCGCTCCACCAGCCCAAAATACTGTGTCGCTTCACCTTTCCCCTTAGCTCGACTCGGTACCAACCCAATTTGCTCTCCACTAACTCACTAGTCATTCACTCAATCGTTGGGGCAAATTGTTCCCATGGACCCAAAAATCATAAAATGATGACACATGGCCCTGTTGATAAATGACATTGAATTTGACGACCATCTGCATGTTTAGAGTTTTAATGCCAAATTTATTTATAATGAGTTATCCAAAATTAACCCGGGGGGTAAACTTGGGATAACATTGACATTAAAGCATAAAGCTGCAAACATGGGGCACCCAAAGTGTTGTAAGATAAAACTATGATAATCATTTCACATAAAACTAGAAAGTAGTCACACAATTAATAAATAAAGTAATTTAACAAGAAAGTATAATAAATGGTAGTAAAATAACACATATAACCAAATAAGTTAGTGTTGAAAAAGATATATGTGTTAGACTAATATATTTCACTAAGTGTCTGTAGTGCCCCATAATGTTATGTTGATTGGTAATGGTGAGTAATGTTTCATGAAATGGTTTCTAGGTACTCTAGGTAGAGAACTACACAAGCTTTTTCAAATGTAATAGTCTTGCATCTTATTTTTACAATGTACACTTATTCACCCTATTAAACCAAAATGGGCCTGAGTTTTGTGTTTCCCGAAAATGTTTTTAACAAAATTATAGACATTATAATATATGATCCATCCATTTAACTTTTTGAAAACTCAAGTCATTAAGGAAGGTGAGAAACATAAGGCATTTCTTGGCAAAATAAGGTTAATAAAAATTAAATATATGTCATATTCTATCAATTTATTCACTCTACATAGAATTTAATTTAAAGAAATATTCAAATATAGATTTCTATGGATTCGTCCATACTATTAAATCCCACATTTCATTCATGAAATATTAAATTTGAAATCATTAATTATGAAAGGATATTATATAAGAGTAAAAGCATATTAGGGTTTTCTTATATCCTTGGTCATTTTAGGGGAGTCATAGGTAGAGAGGGAGAAACAAAATCCATAATCTTTTCTAGTATCCTTCACGACAACGCCAATATGAGCTCCAAGGTAGGGTGTGGATGCTCTTCAAATTCTTGGTGGGCATGTTTTATGTCATATTCCATAATGTTTGCCAACAAATCCAAGCCTATATGCCAAAATGGGAACGTTTTGAACATGGTTTGGATAGGAGCCTTAGGGAAATAAGGTTTCATGGAACTTAGAATTGACCATATTATCCTCATTTTTTGTTTCTTTTCAACATGCTATTGTTTCACAGGTCAAGGAAGAGGGGTTGTGAATGTTTCCTGGTGTGGGCACCCTGTATTCAAGGAAAAAATAAATAAATAGTAATCTTTCTTTTTTGTAGCATAGATGGAATTGTTGATCGCCCAACTATCTTGAGAAAAAACTAAACTTTATCTCTAACATGTCATTTAAATATGTGGTGGTTGCATTTATTTGTTTTCTTGGAGTGAGTTGTTTTGTAGCGTGGGCTATCTTGAGGAAAATATAAGCTTTATCTCTAACGTTTCATTAAAACCTGTGGTGGTTGCGTGGATTGGGTTGTTGAATCTGCACAAATGGATTTGTTTACCAAAATAGGTCTTAGAAACTTTCAAGCAAATACTATTGCCTCACTTTTAACTGGATGCACTATCAACGGAATCCAACATCGGAGTCCAAATTCAGGGGGCATTATACAAGTGAGATTTATGATCAAATCCAGCTAAGTTAGTAACATCGAATTGGAGGTCAGAGGTAATGGAGAATGGATGTTTTTTGAGCCTATTGTCAGTCACCAACGACGGGGCCCATATGCTTTGGTGGCATTTTTCAGTGTGTATTGCTTTTCTTTGTGATGTGTTTTCACAATTTCTATTTTTTAGTGTGGTGGTTTGCTGAATAAACCTCTTTTTCAGAATTTGGGAAAGATTCATTTTTTCAGAAAAAACTAACTTTTGGGGAGAAGGAGAAGATTATAAGGTAAACTTGGGGATGGTTATCTAGTTAGTGCTTAGCCTTTGGATCTTGGAGATTCAAAATTTAGGCACTCTAGGAGAAAGGGAAACTCCCACAAGAACCCAAAGAGGTAGGGAAGTTATTCTTACATAATTTGGCTTGTCACCACGCCTTCACAAGGGTAAAGAGATAAATTATGGAGTTTGTATATGATCTAAGTAACACTTTAAGCAGGTGGTTCTACTTCTTTAAAACATGATTCTTCCTCGTGTTCACATTAAGGGGGTGAATATTAACAATTAATAATGTTCACACTAAGGGGGTGAATGTTAGGAATATATTGTTTACATTATTAATTGTGTGTGTAATTATATTATCAAGGATAATATAATAATATGCCATGTGTGCCATGTGTGTGAGGTTGTTTAAATAGAGTTGTCACAACCCACGTAAAATAGCTTTTAGTCGAGTTGTTCTAACAACTTATCTATATTGATAGATTATTTATAAGAGATATAATAGTTCTCCCATTATATTGAGTATATGCAAGCCTATATATTTACACTGAAAGGCATGCTACTATGGGAAACATTCACCTTCTTGAAACAATAAACGGTTAAGAATTGTTTTCAGCATGGGACGACCATTGAATTAATCTCCATTGTTAGCGTTGTTTTAAGATGTCATATCAAAATACAGACCGTGACCATGAAATTGAATTTTCCTCGGCCAAATCTATAGGTTACGTGTTTGGTTATATTTCCTCATAATAGTTGATGGAAATGACATATAGATTCATATAATTTATTTTAATGGCCATTTGGCATGCATCATTGTATCATGAAAATAAATGCATGTATGTTCTCTACAGGGAAGCTTTACATACGAGCTTCATTTAGAGGAGATGATAGCCTCAAATGCCAGTCTCTGACTTGAGCTCTCTGACCTCAACTTCCTTCTAGGTAAAGTTATTCCTTTAAATTCCTTCGTTATTTGGTCTCCATCTCGTAATAAGGGGCATCTCGGTCTTGGATTTAAAGAAATGTTGCTCCCGAATTTGGAAATCATCTCGTAGGAACCCATTCTGGAGCCTCTATCACACCCAATGCCCTTCTAATTCCTTTATCTCTCCAATCTTGATCACAAACTTTTCCTATGTTTTCCACAAAATACATGTTTTTCTACCAAAGAAAAGATAATGACTAGAGAGACATGGTGGAGCGTTTGTAGACTACCCTGGGGAGAACTCGGGTGTATTATTATCCATTGGCGGGAAGACTAAGGAGAAATGAGAAAGATCAAGATAAATTGGAGGTCGTTTGCAATAACAAGAGAACTGTGTTCGTCTGCACTCGTTTCGACTTGACTTTCCACGATTTCCAAAGCCCTACAAATCTTGTAAAAAATTCTTACACAAAGTGGAGGCCGATAATTTTCTTGGTGTTTTATCTCTTGTAGGGCAGGTAAGATTACCCACCTATTTATTATTAGCAAAATCTGTTAGCATACATAGCATAGTTTATATTTTAGGTGTGTTTGTTTTAGATTATCCCTTTATTCTCTCTTACTTGTTGTATTTCATTATTCTCTCACCTACGTCCATATCTTCCTCCTTTAGTTTAGGGGAATGTTGTTTATTATTTCTCCTATAAAATGTACGTGCTTCTTCATAATAAAATAATATGTAGAGACTGTTCTTCTCTCCATTCTTCTTCTATTCTAATTCTATCCCACAATTTGGTATCAGAGCATTAATACCTTTGGCCTGTGTGCTTGGTATGGTCAGCGTGAAATTTGAGCGGAGAGAAGAATTACATCCTAATAAAGCCACCTGCATGGAAGGATATTTAGACTATGTTATCTCTTAAAAGTGCATCCTGTAGAGAGATGGATACATGTTTTCTAAGCTTGTAGAAATGATCTCTCTCTTTCGTAGATACAATGGAAACACCTCAGGTCTGTGAGTATACCTATTTTCAAGGTGAGTCTCCGGTATCAAGGCTAGTTCCTTATTGGTGTATCCTAAACTGTTTTTGGGAGTTTGAGAGTAAAAGATGACTATAAAAATGATTAAAACTAAGGTGATACACCAAATTTGTGTGAGGGATTTGACTGAGTATATGCAAAACTGATCTGTGAAGGATTTTGATGCACGAACCAATAGTTTTTCTGTAGAATATCTAAGGGCAAAACACTTGATTGTACTAAGGGAGGATCACAATAGTACTAATAAGTTAACATGTATATTAAAATTTAAGCAGAAAAGACTGAAATTTGTAGCAGGGTAAGGTGGTTGATAAGGGAATTTGTATTCACAAGATTAATATAACATACACAAGACTGCAAAATAAACTTGGAAAGGCATAAAACACTTCACACTCAGAGGGAAAAACTGGAAAAATTTGTTTCAATACTCATATATCCAAAAGTTCTCCAGTAAGAATATCCCTGTGCTTTGCAAAGGAACACAATATATAGCAAAATAAATTTCACCCCCTTCCTAAAAATATCCTAAGGCTTCTACTCACCCATGCATCCTAATTTTATCCTTTTTTAATAATAAATAAACGGATAAAATAATACAAACTAGTACAAGAGGCATTAATAGCCTTTGACTATATCTAGTCAAATGTAATTGACTGTTCTATTTTTAATAAAGCTGGGTAAATAATTTTTCCAAAAATAAAATTTCTTGCTAGGCAAGTCTCTCTTCATGGCATGCAACTCTTTCTCTTCTCTGTTCGATCTTCTTGTGAAGCATGCAACAAAATTAATTCCGTCTGAGTGAACAAAATAATTACAATAATTTCAATATTTTGCAAAATAATTCATCTAAACATTAATCCTGATTGGGACCACCTTTGTCTCTGATGTTAACACTTATTCTGTTTTCTAGTGATCACATGGAAAAATGCATTGCAATTCATGTAAAATCTATCACCATCAGTGGGGGCCACTTGTGGTTGTGAACTTTTGCCTTCGTTGGGTTTGGCCACTCTTATGGACTTAGCAAATTATTGTGTTTTGAAATAATACAAGGGGCACTTTGTTTTAACAAGGGCACCATGTTACATTTGGCCACCTTTGTGGACTTAGGCATAATATAAGGTATGCCACCCCACTTTTTTATTATCATGGTATTATATAGTTGTTGACCCCCCTTTTGCATTTGATTGGAATAAGGTTATACTTTACCTTTTTGGTGATCATTGTGGATATGCATGGTTGTCAGCCCCCTTTGATCATTTGGGACATAGACTATGGTTAGAATTTTAAAATTCAATTATGCAATGATTTTGGTTTTAAACATGGGGTTGGCCCACTCATGACGATGACTCACCCCTCCATATGCTTTGTCAGTGGCATCTAACTCGGGTTGAGTTAACTTTAACCCTGGTGGTTTTCTTTGAAAGTTGGTTCCTTGATTCTGGCTGTTGATCTCTATACTTATGATTCGTGGTTGTTGATGTTTCTCACCCTCGATTAGGTTTTCTGACATAGAGTTTAATGTGGTAGATGTTAATATGACCATGGTGATTTGCGTTGAACTTTGTTGATCGGTTTCCAATCATTGATCTCTGATCCATTGAATCTCAGGCTGTTGATCTTTGACTCGTGGTTAGGGTTTGTGACTTGGAGTTTGGCGTAGTAATGACATATAACCATGATGGTTTGCTTCAAACTCAGGGATCGATCCCTAAGCATTGATCTTGGTACTTTTCCTTCTCTACCTTTGATTATTTGACTGTGGTTGAGTTTCATTTAACTCATATCTCGAGTTTGAGTGGTAAAGATCACTTGACCCTAATGATCACTTCATTTTGGATTTTCGTCATGGGCGAAGCCCTGAAAAATTTTCATTGATGCCATTGTTGAAGCTTTTGAAGCTCAGATCAATCCATTTTTTGGCCTTCTTAGCCTTCGAGCATCTTTATAGTTTGTGGTTTTTACTCTATCCACGTTGTTTTGAGCAAGGTAGTCGTGGTGTTTATTGCCATTGTCGTGAACTTCGAGCTCTGTGTACTTTGTGAGGTCTTTAATTTCTTGGTCCCGAGCTTTCAAGGTGAAGCATTGTGTTTATGGCCGTGTCTTTCTTATGAACTTCGAGCTCGGTTTTTTGAGGTTTGTCTGGTTTCTGTATCTTCAAGTATCTTATATATTTATTCTTTTTCTCTATTAGAATTTTCTGAGCAAATTTGGATGATGCTCGTCATTTTTTAGGGTAACCCTCGAGCTCGGTTCCCGACTGTGAATGTGTTTTCTGAGTTTTTGGAACTCAGTGAGGTTTGTGGACACCTTTTCTATCCCTTTCGAGCTTTGTTAATTTGGCTTTATGAAAGAATGGCTGCCATGTCGACCTCTACTAAGCTCGGTTCTATGTAACTGGCATCACTATTTGACGAGGATGGTAAGCTTCTTGATTTCCTGAGTTTTCACTATTAATTGGTCTTTATCATTTCGACTTCCAAAACTGATACTCATTTTTCTTTGCATTTTTGGGATTTCACGGTTCCTTTGGGGATTTCAAGTTGAAAACTCGTTCTAGGTTCTTCTGCTTGACTCCCGAGTTCGAAACTTCTCATGGGCATATGGATTTTTTGTTTCATCATTCAGTTGCTTGAAAGTTTCGACTGTTCGATTATAAATGGCGAGTTCTTTGTCTGTTACTCTGATTTCTTGATACCCATTAATGGGTTTTGCGATTAAAACCAGAAATTGTACTCTTCCCTGATTTTGAATCGTTTTGCACTTAGATTCATTCTATTCTTGGTTGATGTCAAAAAAAAATTGGAACAAAACTTGATCGTAAGTTTGAAACCTGCATGTTCTTCTATCTTTATTTCTGGGTTGCTCATGCTTTTGGGTTTTCTTTGAAATTATGTCCATTATTAGGAATAACACTTTGCTCTTGACTGAGAGTTGCTTCTTGTAATTGTTGAGTTTTTTTCACTTCAAATCAGATGGGATTGTATTTTTTAAAACTCATAAGTCTTCCTTATTCTGTGAAGCAACATTTTGATCTTCTATGTTTTAGACATTGATTCTGAGAAAACTGATAGGCTCGGCCTTGTCATTTTCAGCTGTGGTTTTGATTCCCTGCTTCGAGCCATATGTTTGGGCATTTTTAGGAATTGAGTATAATTGTCTTCTGATCTTAGAAATTCCAATACTTAAACATTTTATTACATTATTTAATTCTAAAGATGATAGCTATAACATACTCATAATGTTTACTTGAATCCTTGATACTTATAGCTTTGAAATGTTAAATACAATTCCCATTTTTGTTAGAACACTGTGGTCTGGTATTTGTTGTTACATCTAGCTTGTAGAAGGAAATTACATTTATTTGAATACTCTGGTGACTATGATGAGCTTCATAATCTGTCTTTGTTCGTTGAAGCTCTAATTTTGTAGCATTATGTGGAATTGATACTTGCTTTATTTAAAAACTGCAACTTAGAAAAGCTGAAATTTGTAAGATTATCTTGGAATTTCAATTCCCTTCAGCTGTTTAAGTTACAAAGAATTCATTTCTGCATTATATATTGTATTTCCTTTCATTACATCTCTGATATGTATGCTGAAAAATCTGAAATGTTGAAATTATAAGGCTAAGCCTTGTCAAAATTTTCTCAGAATCTTCTCTCTCATCATGTTTTAGCTGTAATCCATTTTTTTTACTTTTAGCTTCAGTTTGTGAAATATGATTCACCATCTTCTTTGCAAACTGAAAAATGAACTTATATCTTCCATTCTCTCTTCTGAGCTCTAACCTCTTCCATTTTCAGAATGTTTGCTGAACTTTGAGTTGCACTCTTCCTTCTTCTTACCATGTACTTATGACTTATTTATTTCTCTCTTTGGCTGCAACATGTACCTGCACACTTAGGAAAACTGTTAGGAAATATTTAGGCTTTTTGGCCTTTCTTATGTCCATGTTTTCTTCTTTCTTTTACTTTCTTATTTCTAAGAGAATAAAACATGCATGCAGTTTTTCAATCGAGTAGAATACATCTCCTGCTTAGGGGAAGATTCATATGCACGAAGTAGGATAGTGTAGGAATATGGATTAACCCTAAGCTCTTTATTGATGATTTCCTTATTTTTGCTTTTCAGGTACCCTGCCTTGAGGATGAAAGGCGCTGGTAAGGAGATGCTCTGCACAACAAAGAATATACAAGGAAATGATGGGTTAACCCTCATACTCCTTTGCTTTCTCTTTCATGCATGTGTAACTTTTATTTCAGTATCTATACTTTACTTTCCAGTTCCATCCCACGGCTTGTGTGGGAAACACTTGAAAATTTCTTATGAATAAAAAGATTGAATTCTAAAACTGAGTTGTGTATTCCTTTCTACATTCTAGCTTCTCTTTATGGATTTTATAATGAACTAAACAACTCACTAACATAATTGAATGTCTTGTTCATGAAGGAAAGAACATTAATGAGAACTTGTAACATTCAGTAATGAACCCTCATTTTCTAATATCTGTATTTCTATTTATTGCTTCAAACTCAGCACTTCACCTACTCTGTAATTTTTCATCTTCATCAAGACAACACAATTGTCCTTTGGGGATTTGTGTTCTTTTGCTGAAGATGGAATGAAATTGTAGACTAGGTCATCTGTTATGTTTTTTGACAGTATACATAACTACATATTTCATTTAATCTTATAACTAATTTAGTAGTAAAAAATGATATCAAAACTTCCTTAGCTTAGGTATACTTCACCTATGCCTTTCATCGTAATGGCGAAGTTTTGAGTTGCCCATTTTTACACAAGTGTGAAAATTGTCAACATTGTGTTCCATGATTTATGAGCAAAGAGGTAAAACAAAGAATCATAGTTTATCATTGTCTATGCCATGTAATCAATAGATGACCAAATTCAAAAGGAGGGAATTTATCTTAAAACTTGCAAAACACCTTAATCTTGACAAAGACCCTCATACAAAGGAGAGGAGAAAAGAAAAGGAAGATATTATTCTCACATATGCATAGTGGTCCCTACAATGGGATGGAGTTAAATCTATTTGTTGGTTCCATTTTTTTTAGCTTGCACCATGTTGCCCCTAATTTTTCCAAATCTAATATGTGCTCAGAAAACATGTTTTACCATTTGAATTAATAGTATGAAATTTCTTCCCCTCTAGTTGGATGCATTGAAATGTATCACAAACTTGTTGTTTTGCCCTAGATTTCAAAGGAATATTCCAAGTTTTGCCCTTTTCTGTGCCCTAATTTTTCCAAATTTCACAGGCTATGTTGTTTTTCTCTTTGCCAGACCGTGGAAAAATTGAATTTGACCAATTCATACTTATTTGTATTTGAAAATCCTATCACAAGGGTTGAAAATGTTTGTGAAATTATGCTTCTGTTGATTTAGAATTGAAAAATTTTGCCATCCTTGGTGAAAAAATTGAATTCTAGGGCATCCTTGGAATTCTTTGCGTTTTTGACGGTTATATGGGCATCATTTTCACCTGTCAAATTTCATCCTTAGGAGGTAGGCATTAACAATGTGGGGGGTTTGCATTGGTTAAGGAAAGGCGGGGAGCCACTCTAACTTTTCATTTTTACAACTTTTCAAGCAAATGGGACATTTTCAGGTGCCAGAGGCTTCATTTTTTTTCAAAATTACCTACATGGCATGTTCTTCATTGGCTGAGGGGATGCAGGTGGTGGGGGGGACTTAGACGTTTTTTGGCTCTAATTTTATAAATTTTCAAAACTAATTTTTCCCTCACTCTAATCAGAGGAGGGAGACGTGGTAAAATGGCATGCGTAGAGCGGGTCGATGGGCCGGCGGAGGGAAAAGAGGATTTTTTGTTCCTTGGCTTCACAAAAGGGCTTAAGGGAAAATTTTTTGGCCCAAAATCAAGTGGCTGCATTCAATTGGAAGAGGACACGTGTAACATTTTAAAAGTTCGAAAATGGAGCGAGCGAGTTGAATTGGTCAACAGGTTAGAAGTTTGTTAACTCTATTTTATAAAATTGTAAAATCATTGTTTATCCCTGCTCTAATTAGAAGGAAGACACGTGGAAGTTTCTTGGGATCCATAGTGAATAGAAGAGTGCCGACGTGGCTGAGCATAGGTTTCGGAGGTGTGGGCCCATAGATTTTGATAAAGCTTTTAAATTTTCCCTTCAAAAGGTTTAAAGGGAGTAAAATGAAGATTAAGCCCTTGGGGCCGCAAAACCCTAAAGTGAATAGGAGATGGACACGTGGCAGGAGCACAAAGGTAGGTCGGCGGGTTAGTAGCAGATGTAGGCAGGAAATTTTTTCTCCCTTCTGCGTAAAAGAGTTTAAAATCAAAATTTGAAGCACTAGGTCATTACCGAACCACAAGGAGACACGTGATAAGGGAGAAATTGGAGGTGTGGGCCCACGGGGGAAAAAAAGGTGAAAATTTTCTCCAAATTCCAAAAACGCGTCAAAATGCACAGAATTGAAGCACAATTTCAATGGAACCCACAATATGCCACATGTTCAGCTCCAAATTTCAAGGGCGGAGGGGGTAGAGAAAAAAAGGCAAAATTTTCCGTTTTTCCAAAAAAATGTGGGAAAAGTAAAAAATGATACCCAATTTTGGTCCCCAATTGTTTTTCGACACGTGGAGGGCCCCATATTAAAGGAAAAAAATGACAGATAAGATCAATGGTTGCTGTGCATCCATTTCAGTTTTTGACTGCCATTGGGAGCTCCAGGAAGCTTGGAATCATGATTTTACATCAAAATTCATCAAATTTTATAGTGATTTTGTGTCTTCTTGGCCTTCCAGAGATCATTGGCATCACTTTCATGGACTTAATTCTTTGATTTGATGATGTTTTTGAAGTAATTTTTTTCCCCATCCTGAGTAAACACGTGAAATGAAAAAATCAAAAGTTGCAGAGGTAATATGAAAAGGTTAAAAGGTGAAAATGATAAGTAAAGGATGTTTGTATGCCTCAATGATGAAAAACATGCCTCTAGGATGGATAATGATCCAAATATTGTGTAATGATTTAATCTTTTGTGCACACCTGGCAACCTACGAGTTGTTTTTCTGATTTGGTTATGCCATTTTCATTGAATCATGAAGAATTGTTTTTGTAACAAACTTGATCCCATGGCATATTCTTTTCTTGGAAAAGAAGGCTCCAATGTGGCATGAGGTATATAATGCATTTTGGAGAAATTGTATAAGGGTTGGGAGTTGAAAATCATGAGCAAATTCTGAGAGAAAGCTCATTTTATAAAGAAATCCACCAAAGAACCAAGGTTAATGTCTCATGTGTTGGAAAATTCATGTATGTGAGTTGGTTACAAGTGTATAGCCATCACACAACTCTGAGATTGTTCATGTAACTCTCCCTTGCTATTGAATCTAACAAGTTTTGAATTAAATCTATGTTTTCTTTGGGCAATATGGTGTCTGTTATCATTTTTAAATGCCTGCAAATAATTTGTATTGTTCTTCTTGCAATCTTGCATTGAAAGTCTTTAGAAATCACATAGAATCTCCATTTCTTGTTGATAGTTTAGTGGAATTTGCAATCTCATGTTCAGAAGAGCCTTCATCTGATAAGGAGATAAACAAATTTAAAATCACTTTACCTTCCTTGATTGCAGAGATTTCTTGTAAGCCTTTGGGGGTACCTTAGGCGTGGTTTGATCATGGATTTTTGTGTTTAATTGAGTTCTTTACTTCAAGATTTTGTGGTGATTTCTCAAAGATTGTGTGAAGAGTGCAACCTGGGATTCCATTTGTGCCTCTTCTGGTTGAAAGAACATCCTGATTATTTTAGGCATTTCATCTGATAGTTATTTCAAGTATTGTAAAGATTGTCAAAGATCTGATCTATCCCAGTTTGTCTTGTCAATCCCCCACCAAAAATCATCTAAAAAAAAAAGATCCTATCATGTACTATCCCTAATTTTCATTTGTATACCCACAAAAGATCAAAATCCATTTGCAAAAGTATGCATAACAGATCAGGATTTCCAATGTCTCTAGTAACCTTTGCCTTGTTTTGAGAACATACCCATGTTTTGAGAAGTGACAACTTGTGAGAGTTCAGATCTGGGGTGTTGATCATGTTTTCATCAAGGTCTCCATCATAGAATTTCAAGCAAAGAGAAGGAAATCTTCATCTCCTTCACCATTACAAGGTTACAAAATAGGTCCTCTTACCTTGGTTGCAAGGCACAACCTAAAATAGCTAGGACAAGATCAAGTCCTATTGGAGTGCTATCCATTTCTCCACAAACCTGAGTGCTAGCTAGACCATATCCCTGGCTACCAATGACATATAACATGGTCTAATCTATCTTTAAGCTCCGTGACATATCTATGGTGCTGCTTAGACTGAAACGGAGAACAAATTTGGATACCAACAAATAGGTGCCGTTGGTAGGGATTTATATGGAATAGCTTGTTGTATGTGGAGTGTTTAATAGCTTAAGAGCATATCTTTTATCCCCAAGGATTGGGGCGCTCACATGTGGGTGATTGGAGAGATAAGAGGTGTGACTATGCTTCAGGTATTTGTGCATGGATATTTTAATACAATGGTTCAAGTTTGTCTTCCCTTTCTCTATTGAAATAGTAAGGATACACTAGTTGGTTGCATTTAATTGGAAATTATCTAATAATGTGGCCAATGTGGAGTAATAAATGGTGTGGCTAAATTTTTAATATTGTTATTTATTTGATTTTCCATATTTCCATGTGTCATATTTTCATTGGTCACAACTAAGATGAGCATGCACGTGTTTAACCTCTGCGACAATCCCCAAAATTTGCTAGATTACCCATGAAAATTTCAGTGAGCGATAACTTTTGCATATGAGCTCTGTTTCCTGTAAACGAGATATCGACAGAATCGTCTAATTTTTCTCCATACCATGGAACTGACTGCAACTGATTATGAGAATATCTTAGATCAGTGTTTCTCCATGAGGATCCTCTGGATCACTCTCCCTCTCACTCTCTCTATATCCATCTCTACCTCCCTCCATCTCTATCTATCACTCACTCTCTCTCTCTCTCTCTCTCACACACACACACACAATATATATATATATATATATATATATATATATATAAGGGATTGACATTTTTACTATCTAAGGGATTGATAAGTAGCCATATGATTTAATACACAACTAATATATAACACATGCCCTAAAACATTGTTATTTTCCTTAAGGTTTTAGATATTTTTATTCATCCAGAGTAAGGAGGAGGATACATTTTTTGTGGGGTATATGATTTGCAATGTAAATAATATAGTGAAAGGGAAAGTTATCAAAACTAATGAAGCACAATTTTCAAACTGTTTCAAGAATATCACTCACATGCCATGAGAATCCCCATATTTTGTACCTACCGGGGGAATATTATATTGTAATAAACTTAATTAGACATATATGAATATCAACAATAATAGAACACCAAAGAACACCAAAATATAGAGAAATGATCATAATATGCAAGTAGAATGACTTTTCCACTTCAAGGGGGAAACCACCAAACTATACAATAAGACTCAAGTGCTCAATATGATGATCATATCCTAATCTCTAAATCCTATATATACCCTAATATACTACCCAAAGCCCTAAGGCCAACCCATTAAGAATATGAAAACATAAATAAATATTATATGACATGATAATATATTATGTTAGCCATATGTTGACTATCCATATCCTGATATATGACCTAGGGTTAAGGATGTAACATGCCCATGCCCTTTAAAGCAACATTTTCCCCAATGTTTGTTGGCCATTTTGGGATTGTGTTTTCATTGATGTCAACCCCCATTGATGGAAAATGGTGTCATGATGCTATTTGAGTCCTCCTATGATTTTGATCAGGTTTCATGTATGGAGTTCATGTGGTTTGGTGAAGTATAATGTTGTCCTGGTGCTTGGTTTGCTAGGAAAAATCATGTTTTGAGTCATCATGATTTTTTAGAAGTGTTTCAAGATATCAGGTCGTAGTCCATAATTTTTTTACAAGTGTGTATGAAGTCTTCACAAGGTCATTATGGTTAGGTCATGGTTAGCTGTGTTATGTATAAGGTCATTCCAAGGCTTGGTCTTTTAGCTCTAATACATTGCAGAATAAAGCTGGAATAGGATGAGATTTGGGACTAATAAATCTATGGTGAATAATGTTACCATCATAGGATTTACAATTTTACTTAAAGTTTATGATGAGTTTTATGTCAGTATTTAGTGATTATTTGAGGTCCTTGGGAAGCTATAAGTGAGAAACATGCAAGTTTGCATAAGTAAGTCACTTATGGATGGAGAGTTTAAGAAATATATGTTGCTTATGTGGTCCCCACACCATGGTGAAGTTATATAATGTTTATCATGGTGCTTCATTCTAAGTTTAAGGTCATCTAGAAGCAATGAACAAGTTATATAAGAGTATTTGGACAAAACTAGGTAAGTTTGAGTAAGAGGTTTCAAGTCTTGCTAACCTTCATGGCTGCTCATTGAGAACTTGTATGATTTGAATGGGGAAGTGAAATCAGCTTAGGAAGAAAAGGTAATTTATGAATCTTGCAAAAAAAAAATCTTAGTGGTACAAAGATGTGATATTCTACATTTTTATGACACGAATGTTGTCCTAGTCAGGCTTAAAGTGGTCTACAAATTAGAAAAATCCCTTGCTAGCAGCAATTGGCATAAAATAACTATCATTGACCTTAGTTTGGATTGATAATTATGAACCCTAATGTTGTAGATGAATCCTCAGAAATTCTAGCAACTGTATGGTTGAAGCTCATGGTGATAGTTACTGATTTCACCCAAATGGGGGAGTTTCTGAAGAGTATCAGTTTAAGGAAGAGTAACAACAAAGAAGGTAATGTCTAAGCCTGGTTGTTTGATGGTAAGTCTCTTCAAATGATGTACATAGAATTTTTAGAAAATGTTAATTCATGCCAATAGTGTTTCTGAGGTCCAAAAGGTTGACTAGTCAAGGATCCCTTTCTTTGCAGGCCTGTAAAAAGCAGTCTTCCTAAAATCCATAACTTGGCTAGAGGTGGACTTCATTGGAAGGAAATTCAAGATTTCTAGTGCTCCATAAATACGATTCTTAGGTATTTAAATTTATTTTACAAAATTCGATTATGAGGTAATTCCCATCAAGGGTTTACATGTCATTCTTATGGACATAAATCTTGTTGGTAGTCAAAAACACATATGCAGATTTGGTGAGTCCCAGTTTGATGATTGTTTAGCTATAGATGCCATGTGATTTAAGATTTAATCACCTTTAATGTCAATGTGCAATGAATTGTAAATCCAATAATACTTATTCTTTAAACCATAATGTTTGTATAAATGGTTGGATGAGCTAACCTTTGGAATAAGACCGTTTGTTGGAAGATCATTAGAACGTAGCTTTGGTTTGAGCAGGTGGTTGATTCAAGGATTAGTGAACAACTTGCAATTATAAGTGTTATGAAGGTTTTTAATTTTCTATTGAGTGGTTAAATAATTTTTTTTGTTTTATTTGAAGTAATTTGGTGACCTTACATGAAGTTTTCAGGGTGTAGGAAATAATTGTTTTGAGAATTACAAAATGAACTGGGTCCATTGAACTCCTCATGACTCCAATAATATGATTGAGTTGATGACGAATAAAATTATGACCATGGTTGATGTTTAAATGATGTATTACTAATTTTTGTTGAATATGAGAGCTTTAATAAGCATTTTTTTGGACATAAGAATCAATTTTGGCATCCCAATGCATGTGTTTTCATGATTTTTGGTGCATGGACAAGTGCAAGAATTGCTAAATTGATGACCCATTATGGGTCCCTTGTAGCTGTTGATGATCAAAATTATGTGAACGTACTTTAGTGATGCATTGGTCGAACCAAAGTGTATGACTGGGGGAATTTTGGGTTAGATGAAAGCAAATCAATAAAAGTGAATTTGGGTTCATTTCTTGGACTAGTCTTACATGGGAGTGTATGCACACACTAGTACAAGAGTTAGTTGCGGTATAAGGGAAAATGCTTTGTTTTTGGTGATTTGATGCAGTTTGATGGGTTGAATAATTGTGTGGACACCATTAATTTATTCTCAAATAGATTAGAGGTAATTTTGAGTCATGAATCCTTTTCCCAAGAATTTTGGACACAAGGTCTTGTTTTTTCCTAGTGGTTTTTCACTAGGGTTTGTGACCATGAAATTGTCATCTTAGATCAGTTGTTGGTGCCATTTTAGAGCTTGCACCTATGTTTCCCTGGAATTTTCAAATCTATATTTGCTCAAAAATGTTTACCCTTTGAATTGATGGTGCTTCACTAAATTCTTCCCCTCCTTGTATGCTTTAAAATACTCACAAACTAGTTGTTTTTCTCCTAATTTGAAAGGAATTGGTTCCAAATTTGCCCCTTTTTGTGCCCTAGTTTTTCACTAAATTTCAGGGCTATGTCATTTTTCCTTTTTCCATAATCACTGAAAAAATCAAATTTGATCAATTAAATATATGTTTTATTTGAAAATCAATCCCCACAAGGGTTTCTAACAATTGGTATTGTAGAAAGTCATTTAGAAGAAAGTCTAACATCTTGCCATCCTATCTTGAAAAAATATGGAATTCTAGAAAATCAAGAAATTTTTAGAATTTTGAATTGTCAGGACGGGCGGTCATTTGGCCATCAGAAGGATACTGAAGAAACAATGGAAATGTAGTTTCTCAAGAGTTAATTAGAGAAGGCCATTTTAGTCATTTTCAAAGGAAGAGGAATGTGAAATTTTTGAGAAACAAGCCCTGTGATGTGTGTGTGCATGGACACTTTCCATGATTGGTCAGGCGGGAAGTGGTATTTAGATCTATAAGAATTTTTGGCACTTTTCATAGGATGGAGAACATCAAATTTTGGCCCGAAGTTTAGCCAATCAAAAGATTTGGAAACGTGTCTCTTAAGACCAAGGAATAAGAGTGTGATAAACTCAAAGAGGAGCTTTAAACCATAAATATCAAGGAAGTCAATAAGCCTATTCTTGCAAATCTAGTAGCTATCACATGTAGTTCCAAAGGAAGTGAAGATAATTGTGTTCATGGTAAGAAGGTCTATTCAAGGTATAATCTCCATTAGATAACCAAATACAATGAGGTATGTAAAGTTGGACCATGGTTATTGTTATGCTTACATCATTGTTATGGTCATAGAGCAAGGGATTGTAGGAAGTTTTTCAGTTGTGTGTACCCTTTTTAGAAAACACCATAAAAGTTATCAGTCAAAGGAAAGGCCTACGTTGTTTGTCATAGGTGTCATCTCAAGATGGTCATATGGCAGAGGAAAAGGTGGGTCACGACTCAGGCTAGATAGAGGAAGAAGGGGATTTTTTTCCTTCCAAAAGGTTCAAAATCAAAAGTGTGCGATGCCCAAACTAGTCACAAGGAAAATTAGTTTCGAGGTCAAAATCAGGTGCGATCCTAAGGTAACCAAGTGAAAGTTTACCAAGTCCAAAAAAGGTTAAAATACGTAGAATTGAAGCGTGATTTCAATGGGGACCCACTATGTGCCACGTGTCAGCTCCAAAATTAAAAGGCGGAGAGGGGCAGGGAAAAAGTCAAAATTTATTCATTTTTTCAAAAATGTGGAAAAGACAAAAAGTAAACCCAAATTGATTTCCAATCATCCAGGTGTCTGACCTTATCCAAAAATTAAATAGGTAACTCAAGCTTATATTTAAGCCCTCATCTTCCACGTCGAGTGCCAGGATTTTCATTTTTGGTGCATGCCATTTGCTTTGACTGCCATGGGAGCTCCAAGAAGCTTGGAATCATGAATTTTACATCAAAATTCATCAAATTTATAGTGATTTTGTGTCGTCTTGGCCTTCCAGGATCATTGGCATCACTTTCATGGCTTTAATTCTTTGATTTGATATGTTTTTGAAGTAATTTTTTTACCTATCCGGAGAAAACACGTGAAATGACAAAATCAAAAGTTGCAGAGTTAGTTTTAAAAGGTAAAAAGGGTGAAAATGATGAGGGAAAGGTGTTTGCATGCCTCAATGATGAAAAACTTGCCTCCAGGATGGATAATGATCTAGATATTTGTAATGATTTAATCTTTTTTGGCACCACCTGGCAAACATGCGAGTTTTTTTTCTATTTTGATGTCATTTTCATTGAATCATGAGGATTGTTTTGTAACAAACTTGATCCCATGGCATATTATTTTGCTTTGGAAAGAAGGCTTCAATGTGGCATGAGGTATATAATGCATTTTGGAAAAATTGTAAAGGGTTGGGAGTTGAAAATCATGAGCAAAAATTCTTGAGGAGAAAGCTCATTTTCTGAGAAATCCACCAAAGAACCAAGTTAATGTCTCATGTGTTGGAAATTCATGTATGTGAGTTGGTTACAAGTGTATAGCCATCACACAGCTCTGATATTGTTCATGTAACTCTCCCTACTGTTGAATCTGAACAAGTTTTGAATTAAATCTATGTTTTCTTTAGGCAATATGGTTTCTGTTATCATTTTTAAATGCCTGCAAATAGTTTTTTATTGTTCTTGTTGTAATCTTGCATTGAAAGTCTTTAGAAATCACACAGAGGATCTCCATTTCTAGTTGATAGTTTAGTGGCATTTGCAATCTCATATTCAGAAGACCCTTCATCTGATAAGGAGATAAACAAATTTAAAATCACTTTACCTTCCTTGACTGCAGAGATTTCTTGTAAGCCTTTGGGGGTACCTTAGGCATGGTTTGATCAAGGATTTTTGTGTTTAATTGAGTTCTTTACTTCAAGATTTTGTGGTGAGTTCTCAAATATTGTGTGAAGAGTGCAACCTGGGCTTCCATTTGTGCCTCTTCTGGTTGAAAGAACATCCTGATTATTTGAGGCATTTCATCTAATAGTTGTTCAAGTATTGTAGAGATTGTCAAAGATCTGATCTATCCCAGTTTGTCTTGTCAATCCCCCACCAAAAATCATCTAAACAACAAAGATCCTATCATGTACTATCCCTGATTTGCATTTATATACCCACAAAAGATCAAAATCCATTTGCAAAAGTATGCATAACAGATCAGGATTTCCAATGTCTCTAGTAACATTTGCCTTGTTTTGAGAACATACCCATGTTTTGAGAAGTGACAACTTGTGAGAGTTCAGATCTAGGGTGTTGATCATGTTTTCATCAAGGTCTCCATCATAGAATTTCAAGCAAAGAGAAGGACATCTTCATCTCCTTCACCATTACAAGGTTACAAAATAGGTCCTCTTACCTTGGTTGCAAGGCACAACCTAAAACAGCTAGGACAAGATCAAGTCCTATTAGAGTGCTATCCATTTCTCCACAAACCTGAGTGCCAGCTAAACCATATCCCCAGCTACCAATGACATACAACATGGTCATAATATATCTAACTTCAATCTTCATGCCATATCTCTGATGTTGCTCAGACTGAAAAGGAGAAAAAATTTGGATACCAACCACGAGTGGTGTCATTGTTAGGGGACTTCTTGTAAATTTCTTGGTGTTTTTGGAGTGTTTGAAAAGTTTGAGAATTTGTGTATTCAAAGTATTTGAGTTGCTACATTGTTAAAATATCATTCTATGCTTAAGATCTACAAGTTTTAAGTAAAAGTTTCAAGCTTTTTCTGCCCTATTTCGTTTCGCTAGCAGTTTATACACTTTGGTTGTATTGTGATTGATAGATCTAAGAAGAAGAAGGTTTGAATTGTATAAGGCTTTGCAAATATTTTCAGTGCTAGCTAAATATTTGACAGAAGTACTTTAGTGCATTCCTGCACAACTAAGGTGAAAGTCCTTTAGTGGCGACTCCATGCTAATTTGATATTGAAACTACCATTTGTCTTACCTTTCTGTCATTTACTTTTGTGTTGTTAATCCCTACAAAAATAGAAGGAAGAAGATCTCTCCTCATCAAGGAATGTGTTAAGAAGTTGTTTACAGATTCAAAAAACTCAGAGCTAGAGGGAAGAAAGGTGTGGGAAGGTTATTAGAGACTTGAATGCAAAAAAAAAGAAACCTATTGTTGAGTTTTAAAGTGAGTAGCCTGTTATTGAGGAGTACACTTCTTCTTGAAGTTGATCTAATTTAGACAACCCTATTGCTGATTTGAATTCCCCATCAGGGGAAGAACCTTCTTCTGCATTTGAACGGCTCGCTCCTAAATATGCTCCAGTATTTTCTACATTTTGTAGAGATCATCAAGAAGAAGAGATCCCTTAAGAGAGATCTATCTTGAATTTTTCATTCCCATTCCCCAGAGACCTCTCACACCTCATTAGCTTGTTTCACCTCCAAGATCACCCCCACCAAACATATATGGCTCATCCTTGACCTCCATTTGTTTTCAACACCTTTGGTCCTATAAATTTTAGAGGAATAGATGGTTACCCAAGTGTTGTGGACCACAATATGTCAGAAATAGGTTGCCAAAATTCCAAGGTAATAAAGCTATTACTGGTGATCAACATCTCAAACTTTTTCATAATATAATGGAAGATTTTGAGATAGAGTTTGATAATGTATACGTCAAATTGTTTATTCATACACTAGAAGAGGATGCTAGTGATTGGTACAAGGCTCTACCTGATAATTTTATTGATTCATGGACTGAAATGAAAAATGCAGTTAGGTTGGAATATGGTGACAAAACTGATACTAGATTTCTTTTATCTAAGTTTGAAAATATAAAAAAGAACCCTAATGAATCAGTCAATGACTTCAACACAAGGTTTAACAAAACTTTGAGAAGGCTGCATGTTGGTTTGAGGCCTTGTGATGAATCTTGTTTAATCAAATATGCAGATGCATTTGATAAGAAGGCAAACTATTACCTAAGAGACAAGAACCTAACCAATCTAAGACAAGTTTTCACCATGGCACTTCAAATTGAAAACAATATCAAGGCTGTTGGGAAACCTCTCAAGAGAGATGGTGTAAAATTGATAAACCTTGAAAAACCTCAAGCTAGCAAAGGTGTTGATTTAGAAGAGGTTGTGAAAAATTTGGCTGGGGCTGTCAAAGAAATCTCATACAAGTTGGCAGGAGCTGAGAAGGGAATTGGGCAGACTTCACAAGGTTAGCCTAGGCAACAAGCACAAGATAGATTTGGCAATCACCATAGGAATGAGTAGAGGTTTGATGACAAAGGTAAAGGGCCTGTTGGATCTGCAAATAGACAACCCCAAGCACGTGAAATTAAATTGGTTCCTGACCCTCTAACTACCAGGGTTGTTGTTGATGAAGTTGCTGATATGGATTGGTGTGATAGATGTTTTCTTCCTCATCCTCCATGTGAATTAGACCAACAATTTGATAAAGTTGATAATGAGGATGGAACTGATGATGATATTTGCATGATGGATTGTTCTTCAAGCTCACAAGGAGGAGCAACATCTACTGAAATAATAAGTGTTAGGTCTACTACTATCTTTTGGGATTGCATCAAACGAGTACAAGTCTTTATCCCTCCTCATGCTCTTGAAGTTGATGTAGTACAGGATTTTGAAATTCCTAACAATGACTTTGAATACTTAAGAGCTTTGATGATTAAGAAGTATGATGGTGGTATCCCTTCAGAGGAAGATAGATAATTGTTGAGTAATGTTGTTGTAGCTCAAGAGAAAGACTATAACACTAGAAGCAAAGTTGTTAAGGGAATTGGGCCTCAAGCCAAACCTAAAACACCCTTGCTCACAAACATTCCAAAAGAATCTCCTAGGAGAGAAGCCCCTGTCAAATGTTATGTTGTCCCAAACAAAAATTATAGTCTCCCTCATGCCTAAGCTACCAAGAATCCACGGTCATCTAATGAATCTTCTTGTCTCACTTTCAATGTTATTTTGCCAAAGAGTGTTCCCTATGACATAGCCCAAGTATTGAGCCAAATTAAAGTGAGTGTTCCAATCATTGAGTTGTTTAGAATTCCTGAGCATAAGAAGAGAGCATTTGCGTACTTGGGGTTGAAGGAAGAGAAGGTCACTCCAGGCAGAACTGTAAATGTTGTTAAGACTCCTCAAATTATTATTGACCTTGAAACACCAGTAGTAGTAGAAGATCTTGGAGAGATACCTAAGGTATATTTGGGGACATCTTTGGTTGATTCCCAATTGAATGTTGATCCATTTTTCACAACTTTGATTATAAAGGATAGGCTACTTCACAATTATATGTTTGATTCTGGTGCATAATGTAATGTCATGCCTCAAGAAGTCATGAATGAGTTGGATATCAAAGTGACAGTAGCCTATGGAAAGTGTACTGTTATGGACTCAAGAGAAGTTCCAGTAGTTAGTTGTGTAAAAGGTTTGGTTGTGCAGCTTGCATCTTATCCCGGGAGGAATTTAAAATTAGATGTTGTGATTGTTGATTGCCCTGCCAAATGGGGTATGCTTTTGTTAAGAAAGTGGGAGACAAGTGTTGGAGGGAGTGTCCAAATGAACATGTATTTTGCTACTATTCCCATTGAGGGCAGCCTTGTCAAGCTCTATGGAGAAAAGAAAATGTTACGTCTAATTAAGGATCCAAATAATGCTTCCTATGAGGAGTTGTTTACTGATGTTGATAATGATAATTTCATTGGTTTTGTTGATGGAAAAAATCACAAAATGGGTCAATCAAAGTGCTTTGAATAGGTATGTTCTCCTTGGACCTTGCTATTTGATGGAACTTGCTCCAAATTTGGAAATGGTGCTGGTGTAATTCTAATTTCTCCTAGCTAGGAAGAATTTGTTTTTTCCTTCAACCTTAGTTTTGAATTTACTAACAACATTGCTGAGTATGAAGCCTTATTGTTGGGTCTGAGAATTGCATGGAAGTATGGTGTCAAACACATCATTGCAAAGGGAGATTCAGAGGTAGTTGTCAAACAAATAAGAAAATTGTATGCTACAAAAAATCAGCGGATGAAGCAGTAAAAGCATGCAGTTTGGGATCTAGTGTAGATGTTTGATTCCTTCAATATTATGCACCACGATAGAAGTTTGAATGTTGCTACTGACAAGTTGGTAGTGTTGGGGTTGAGATTTGGAGTTTGCACCGTTTCACCTTATTGTGAGTACAATGTTGAATTGTTGACTAGGCCAGCTATCCCTGACAATATCAAGCATTGGCAAGTGTTTAATAATGATGCTCAAGTGCTAAGGTTCTTGCAAAACCAAGGTGAGTTTGTAAATCAGAATATTGATTGGGAACCAATGGTGTGTATGACTAAAGGAATAGAGACTTTGTTTGGAAAAGATATCATCCAATTGAAAACAAACACCATTCCTAGAGGTCTTGTTGCACTTCAGTCAAATTTTAACAATATTGATTGCATCATAAATAGAAACATGTCTGCCTCAAGGGATGTGGAAGAGCATGACTTGAGAACAAAGGACAAACCAAGAAAAGTTTGGCTGGGTAGCAGTCTAAAAAAAGAGGAGAAACAGTCTTATGTCCAGTTGTTAAAGAAATATCAGCACTATCTTGCATGGACATATTCAGAGCTGAAAGCATATAGAGAAGATTTATTTCAGCATGAGATCCCTCTTGAAACAAATGCCAAACCATTCAGACAAATGCAAAGGCCAATTAATCCACTTCTCTCCATGAAAATTAAAGGGGAGTTAAAGAAGTTGAGAGATGGAGGTATTATTCAGCCCACTAAATATTCATCTTGGGTTGCAAACCTTGTGCCAGTCAGAAAGAAGAATGGAGACATCAGACTTTGTGTGGATTTTAGAAATCTAAGCAAAGCATCCATGACGGACAACTATCCCTTGCCAAATATGGAAAATATGTTGCAGCTTGTGACGAGGTTTGAATTGCTTTCTACATTGGATGGTTTCTCCGGATATAATCAAGTGGTTATCAAATAATCAAAAAGACTTAAGAAAACATTCTCTACTCCTTGGGGAACATATGTTTTTATTAGGATGCCCTTTGGTTTGATGAATGTTGGTGCCACTTTTCAAACAACAATGGATTTTGCTTTTGCTAGTTACATCAATGAGTTCATTGCAGTTTACCAAGATGATGTGACTGTGTTTTCAAGGCAGAGAGGTGATCATTTGCAGCACTTGGAGAAGATGTTGATCAGATGTAGGGAGTATGACATTTCTCTTAATCAAAAGAAGTGTCATTTTGGCATGAAAAAGGCCAAGTTGCTCGATCACATTGTGTCAAAAGATGGTGTTATGATAGACCCTGAGAGTAGAAGCAATAAGCAAAGTACCTGTCCCAAGAACCAAGAAAGGCATCCAATCTTTCTTTGGTCAAATTAATTTTATTAGAAGGCTTGTTTCCAGCTTTGTTGAGTCAACTCTTCCAATCACAATCATGCTAAAGGACCGAGTTATCGGGTGGGAGGAGGCTACCATTCAAGCTTTTGAAGGAATCAAAAAGGCACTCAAACATGCACCTGTCTTGGCAGCTCCGAATTACAAGAAGCCTTTCCAAATCTTCTTCTTTGCTTATGAAAATATTATTGCATCTGTTTTGCTCCAAAAGAATGAAGATGGGGCTGAGAGGCCTATTGCCTTCTTTAGCAAGGCTTTACAAGCGGTTGAGTTAAAGTATACAATCATGGAAAAACAAGCATTTGCCTTGGTGAAAGCAACAAAAGTTTTCAGGCCTTGTATATTGAGTTCAAAAGTTGTTGCTTATGTTATCCACACCATGGTGAAGGACATCTTATCAAAGATGGAGATCTCACGTAAAATATGTAGATGGGTGAACAAATTGCAGGAGTATGATATGGACATCCAAACGACAAGGTTAGTAAGAGGTTGGGTCTTGCTAAGCTCATGGTTGAGAGCAACTTGCAGAATGTGGAAGTGGAACTGAATCAGCTAGAGGAAGAAAGGGTAAATGTGCTTGCAAAGTTGGTAAGTTCTAAGTGGTACAAAGATGTGATTTTCTACGTCAGACACCTGTGCTGCCCTAGTAACTTAAATAAAAATTAGAAAAGAGACCTCAAGATGGCTTCTCAAAAACATATCATCACAGAATTTGGGTTGGCTTGGAAGAACCCTGAAGGTATCCTCTTGAAATGCATAACTAAAGATGAAGCTCCCAAGATAGTTGTTGATTTCCATGGGGGAGTTTGTGGAGGATACTTTGTTGGAAGAGTAACAACACATAAGATTTTGAGAGCTAGTTATTGGTGGCCTACTCTCTTCAAAGATGCAACCCAGTTGGTTAGAAAATGTGATACTTTCCAACGTTTCTCTAGAAGACTGAAAGCTTCAAATTCCCTTCTTTTGCAGCCTGTATCAATTGAAGCTCCTTTCAAGCAATGGGGGATGGACTTCATTGGTGAGATTTCAGACGCTTCTAGTGCTGGCCATAAATGGATCCTTGTAGCCACTGATTATTTTACAAAGTGGGTAGAGGCAATCCTCACTAAAAAAGAAATAAACCAAATAGTTATGGACTTCTTGTTGAATCAAATCATATGCAGATTTGGAGTCCCAGTCAAGATTGTAGTTGATAATGCCATGTGCTTTAGAGCCAAACCTTTAATGGAAATGTGCAATGAATATGGAATCAATTTGACTTATTCTCCAAACTATAACCCCCAAGGGAATGGACAAGCTGAGTTCAGCAATAAGAATTTGTTGAAGATCATTAGAAGAACCTTGCAGCAAAACAAGAAGAAATGGGGTGAACAATTGAAATTTGTAGTTTGGGCTAATAGAATAACTCTTAAAAGAGCCACTAGCAAAAGCCCATTTGAATTGGTGTATGGAACTCAAACTTTGTTGCCCTTGCACCTACAATTATCTTCATTTCAGTTTGCCTAACAGTTGGAAGATCAAAAGCTTGACCCATATGAATCAAGGATCAATCAGATTATTGAGCTTGATGAGGATAGAAGAGCATCCCATCAAAGGCATGTCAGATTTAGGGAAAATTTGAAGAAATTGTTTGACAAGAAGGTCACTCCTAGAGCCTTCAATGTTGGAGATCTGGTCTTGTTATGGGATAGTAGGCATGAAGACAAGGGCAAGCATGGCAAGTTTGATGCATTATGGATGTGCCCTTATGCCATTGATATCAGAATTGGTGAACATACATTTTCTGAAGGACTTAGATGGGGAATTGCTGGAACTGCCTGTTAATGGCAAACATTTGAAACATTTCTTGGATTTATCCCTAAATTTGAGATATGCACAGCTTGTACAGTGTATGTTGTTTGGTTTTTGCTCTATTTTTGGTGTTTTGTGGATTACCTTGCTGTGTGGCAGCGATTTTTGTTGGATTCTTAGCTAGTTTTTGGTGATTTTGGCTTGCGACTCCTTTGTCTAATGGATATCTTGGCACTTGGTCTATGTTTTGTCCTTGCGGCACTCACTAGGAGTACCCATCCCCAAGCAAGAGCCGATGTTGGTGCCATTTTTGAGCTTGCACCTTGTTTCCCTAATTTTCTTAATATGTATTTGCTCAAAAAACATTTTACCCTTTTAATTGATGGTCTAAAATTCTTACCTTCCAGTTAAATGCTTTAAAAATACTCACAAACTTGTTTTGCCTAAATTTGAAAGGAATATTCCAAGTTTGCCCCTTTTGTGCCCTAGTTTTTCCAATTTCATGGGCTATGTCATTTTTCCCTTTGCCAGATTGTGAAAAAATTAAATTTGATCAATTCATATGTGTTTGTATTTGAAAATCCAATCCCAAGGTCAAAAATGTTGTAAAATCATGCTTTCGTTGATTCAAAATCAAAAATCTGCGTCCTTGGAGAAAAAAATTGAATTCTAGGGCATCCCTGGAATTTTGTTTACATTTTGCTAGACATGGCATGGAGCAGTCAGTTGATGCCCAGGTATCCCCTCGACACGGCGAGGAGTATAGTGCAGAGAACTTCCTCGTAGAGTCGTCTAGGGCAGAGTCACCATAGAGAGGACATGGGGATAGGATCTTAGGACATATGGACAAGTCTCGGAGCCCTAGAGAGAGGGAGGAGCATGTAGAGAGACCTAGGGGTCATCAGACATCAGTAGCAGACCATATTAGGGAGATCCTGAAGCTACGACCATCTCACTATTCAAATGATACATGAGGTTTTCAGGCAGAGGCCTGGTTGGTGAGCTTGAGCGGATGCTTCAAGCTCTACCCTTGTATTAGCAACACGAAAGTTCATGTTGCGATTTACCTTTTGAGGGATGGAGCAGGAGTCTGGTGGAGGATCGAGGAGTAGAAGCTCCATATTGATTCGGAGACAATCCCCTGGAAGCTTTTTGATGAGCGTTTCAGGAGCAGGCATTTTCCGAAGAGGTTTATACAACAGTGGATAGACAAGTTTCACGACCTCCGTCAGGTATCAATGACTATAACTGAGTATGAGAGTCAATTTCTGGACCTACTCCAGTACGTCGACTATATACAAGATGAGCAGGTACATATTCACAGGTTCATCTGGGGCCTGAACTTGGATTTGGGTGGTGCGGTGCGCATCCAATGCCCACAGACATTAGCAGAGGCTGTGGAGAAGGCCTATATTGCAGAGGAGACATAGGGGAAGATGGCAGTAGGCTAGACATAGACTTTGTATCCGTATCTAGTAGATGTAGGATGGTAGGTCGAAGGGGTCAGTTCCTCCTCCACGGGGTGGACAAAGTTCAAGACAAGCTTCATTCAGGCCACCACATCAGCGGTAGCAATAGACCCACCCACCTTATAGACCCCCTCATAGATTTGATGCGTAGAGAGGACGGAGTATGGGGCCTCCTCCTAGGGGTCCCACCAGGACATATGGTGTGTCAAGATCTCAGTCAGTAGGAGATCATCAGCAGAGACCTCAGCAGTCCGTAGTTGAATCATCATGATCCACAGCTCAGACATCTAGAGTACCGGCTGGAGCTATATCCCACTAGAAGGGACCAGGAAGTTGTTATGGTTGTGGTATTGTTGGACATCATTGGAGAGATTGCCCACAAAACCCTAACAAGGGTAAGACACAGAGCTCAGAGCCTACTGTTGGTGATATGGCACGGCATCATTGGATCTACAAAGCAGTTGAAAACTGTCAGGCTGAGCACCAGAGTACCGTGATTGAGACGACAGACAGTATTGGTGGTATTTCCTCCTTTATATTATTTGATTCTGGTTCTTCTGATTCATTTATTACAACATCTTTAGTAGAGCGTTGCAGGCTGGAGTCAGTGATATTAGGAGTTCGGAGACCCGTTTCCATTCACACCATCTCCGCTATGCAACTTAAGCAATGTGCGCGACAGGGTTGTCAGTTGTATGTTGTTATGGTTAGTGATAGATCGGAGGATGAGTCTAGTGGACCATCCCATCTTGAGAGAGTTTGTTGATGTGTTTTCAGGGGAGCTACCATGGTTACCTCCCCCACATGAGATAGATTTCCACATAGATCTGGTTCCGTGCGTAGAGCCTATCTCACGAGCACCTTATCGGATTACTACTCCTGGGCTGTGTGAGCTCAAGTTACAGCTTAAGGGCCTTTTGGAGAAGGGCCTAATCCATCCTAGTGTATCCCCTTGGGGTGCACCAGTGATCTTTGTGAAGAAGAAGGATGGATCTCTATGGTTGTGTATTGATTACCGTCAGCGGAACAAAGTAACAATCAATAATTGTTACCCCCTTCCACGCATTGATGACTTATTTGATCAGATGAAGGGGGCTATATTTTTCTCCAAGATAGATCTTAAGTCAGGGTACCATCAAATCAGGATTACGGAGGCAGATATTCATAAGATCGTGTTTCGTACGAGATATGGCTACTACGAGTTCACAGTGGTACCTTTCAGTTTGATGAATGCCCTCGCAGAGTTTATGAGTTTGATGAATGGAGTATTCAGGCTTTCCTTGATCACTTCGTGCTCATCTTCCTTGATGACATTTTCATTTAATCACATACGCGTGAAGAGCACGAGGAGCACCTTCACCAGGTTCTTCAGTGTCTTCGCGAGCAGCACCTTTATGGGAACTTAGAGAAGTGTGTGTTCATTCAGATAGAGGTGCAATATTTGGGCCACATCATTTCTGGGGAAGGTATCGCAGTTGATCCTTCCAAGATTTGAGCCATCATGGATTGGCTAGCACCCACTAGTGTGACTGAGGTGTGCAACTTCATGGGTCTAGTAGGATATTACAGGATATTTGTTCAGGACTTTTATCAAATTACGCATCCCATCACTTCCCTTCAGTGGAAAGGGAAGAAGTTTTTATGGTCAGATAGATGTGAGCAAGCTTTCAGTACACTAAAGGAATGCTTCATAACAACACCTATTCTTGCAGTGCCAGATCCTCAGGTTGAGTTCTACGTTTGTACAGATGCTTCCTTAGCAGGAGTTGGAGGTGTGTTGATGCAAGAGGGCAAAGTAGTTGCTTTTGAGTCTCGTAAACTCAAGGATTATGAGCTCAGTTATCTGACCCATGATCTTGAGCTTGCTGCAGTTGCGCATGGCTTAGTACGGTGGAGACACTTTCTTCTTGGACAGAGATTTACACTCAAGACTGATCATTTGAGTCTTTGCGACCTCTTCACGCAACCCAATCTCAACGCTCATCAACAGTGTTGGTTGGAGTTACTTAGTATGGCATGGAGATAGAGCATGTGAAAGGGAAGGAGAATGTGGTTGTAGATGCCTTCAGTAGACAGAGACATGTGGCTATGGCCACCTCAGTATGCACAGATTTGCGGAGCAAGATTTTATAGCAACTTCTTTAGGACAGTTTCTACCTTGCAGCCAGAGCAGAGATTGAGTCACAGAGACCCCCTTGAGGGGAGATTTGATGGATTTTAATTAGAGATAAATGGCCTTCTCAGACACAGAGGTAGGATAAATGTTCCTAAAGATGGAGGCTTGAGGAAGGACATTTTGTCAGAGGCTCATCATGTGCCTTATTCAACCCATCCCGGGGTGAAGAAGATACATGCCACCTTGAGACAGTTGTATTTTTGGAGAGGACTTCAGAGAGACATAGCCTCGTTTGTGTGACACTGCTTAGAGTGCCAGAGGGTGAAGGCCGAGCATCAACACCCGCTGGCCTTCTCTATCTTCACGCCATACCGGAGTGGTAGTGGGACACCATTTCCATGGATTTCATTATTGGGTTACTTACGTCAAGATACCACCATGACGCCATCATGGTCATGGTGGATAAATTAACAAAAGTAACTCATTTTTCTTCGGTCAAGACCTCCCATACAGCCAGTGCAATGGCACAAATATATCTTGATGAGATTTTCAGATTACATGGGATTCCACGGAAGATCATTTGCGATCATAATCCTTTGTACACTTCTCATTTCTTGACCACCATGCAGTATGCTCTCGGGACGAGGATCAATTTCAGCACAGCATATCACCCTGAGTTAGATGGACAGACTGAGCGAGTGAATCAGAACCTAGAGTACATGCTTAGGATGTACGTTATGGATCACCAGTCGAGATGGGAGGAGTATATGTATTTGGTGGAGTTTGCCTAAAATAATAGTTTTCAGAGTTTGATACGCATGGCTCCTTTTAAGGCATTATATGGCAGAGAGTGCAGGACACCTCTTAGTTGGGATAGGATTGAGGACAAGGTTTTCCTTGGGCCAACATTATTATAAGATATGGAGCAACATGTTACCTTGATCAAACAGAGATTGCATGAGGCGCATGACAGACAGAAGAAGTATGCGAAACAACATAGGACAGATCATAGTTTTGAGGTGGGCACGAAGGTGTTTCTTCGTGTTCAACCGCATAAGAGATCTATCCATTACGGAAAAGGTTTTAAGTTTGCGCCTAGGCTTATGGGTTCATTTGAGATCTCAGAGCGCCTCGGTCCCTTGGCCTATCGTCTAGCATGTATCGCGTCCATGATGTGTTTCACGTTTATGTGCTTAGGATATATATTTCTGATCCTTCTCACGTGTTAGATTGGACCGCATTGTAGGTACAAGATCAGGGGCAAGTGATGGTGGAGCCCGTATGCATTATAGAGCATAAGACCTTGGGCCTTCGCGGTTGAGAGATTGATTAGGTTCGGGTCTAGTGGGACAAATATGACAAGATTGCATCTACTTGGGAGGATTCTACTTTATTACGAGTGCAGTTTCCACAGTTGTTTTAGTGACTTCCAGGAGGAAGTCGAGTCTAAAGGGAGGGGGATGTAGTGCCCACTTCCCTTCGACACCTTTTTGAGTATTAGATACTGTCGTCTGCACTTATCGATATATTATAGTTTTTGATATAACATGTTAGTATATATCAAAGATATTGAACTGCTATTCATTTGATTCTTATATGGTGAATATGGACTACTGGAGACTTTTGTTGTTGATATTGATACACTTTTGACATGGTTATTTATCGATAATTCTGACATGTGATATATTTAGTCATTTTTGGATTAATGTGATGATTGTTTTGACATAAATGAAATGTGTGATAAAAATGTTCTAGAAATTGTAAGTGATATTTTATTTTCATACATAATATTAACTTGTATATAGTTGATTTTATATTTATATCTCATATTTTGGCATGAATGTTTTAATGCGGCCACGAAGCTGCAGGAGGTATTCTCTGTTTTGCAAGTATATTACATTCACAACAACATCGGGGGAGTGGAGACCAACCACCTCTGAATTCGAGAAGAATTCGACTAAGGTCACCATCGCAACGTGTAATTGTGTGTTAGAATTATTGGTTAAGAAAAAATTGTGACCTAGGGGTCATGTGTTTTAATTTTCCTTTTTTATTATGTTAGTATGTGTTTTTTTTTGTAGTGAACTTTACTTGTTTCATTCTTTAGATTTTTAGAATTATGTTTACCCCTTTATTAGTCATGGATTGTAGTGTCTTAATTAAGCTAAATTGGATGTCCTACACTAATTAAAGATGTCACTAAAAGGAGTTCATTTATTAGAGTTAATTACTTTTGGATTTTGTGTTGAGTGCAATGTGTTTGGAGTTTTGAGTGTAGCACACTCTACCATTCATGGGAAACTCGAATTTGGCCTTAGAGGCCAAATTTGGGAGCTTATAGGACAAGTCAAACTTGTCCCACACCTCTTAAATACTCATGCCAACCCTACCTATGGGTTGGAGGGGTCAAATTTAGGACCTTTTAGATGTTTTGGAAAGTTAAAAAGGTTAAACGGATAATTGCACTTTCTTTCATATATTTAATTTTGTCCTTTGGGGGAGTGGGCTTAAATGGAGTGTATAAGGTTCTTGTCATTCCTCTAACCATTTATTAATTGTGCATTGGAATAGGATGTTGACCAAGTGATGTGGAGTGGAAAGGAAATGAGGTGGCATCCTACTTGGAGCCACATCATCCCTCCCTCTCTTTTCTCTATTTATTGAACTCTTGATGCTTATTTTGGGGTTGGATGATCATTTTTAGTCTCTTGAAATTTTAAAGAGAGAGGATTTAGAGAGTTGTGGATTTTTTTTTGTTGCTTTTTGGATGCTTGATCTTTGGAAAGGCTTGGAACTTCATACTTGGAACAAGCTCTACCATGGAGAGGTAGGAGCTTGACCTTAGTTTAAAATATGTTAATTGTTTTATTGCATGTGTGTGTATATGTTGTGTTGCATGTTGTAGTTTCTTGGGAGTGGGAAGAGACTATGGAGAGTTTCCTTGTAGGGAGGCATAAAAAATATTTTTTTTATGTAAGGAGTTTGGGTTGGGTGCCCCATCTAACATGAGGAATGTTTGCATTTCTTCTTGTTCTTATCATGAGGGAGCCATAAGAGATTTTGAGGGAGGCATAAAAGTGTATGGAGATATAAGGGGTACTTGAGGGAGGAATAAGAGTTGATAAGAGAAATTGTGCTTTGCATTGAAGGCTTTTAGGTGGGCACCCATTACCATTCAGAGGCATACGTGGCCTCCCCATAGGTCTTACTCTTTTGGCTTTCTTGGTTAGCCTTGTGATCTTGTGGCTTTGTTGTTTTCTTCTTGTTGAATTGTTGTGTTTTGTATGTAAATGGAATGAATGTGAAATTGTATATTAATTATTGTGGAGGCTAGTAGTTGCCATGAGTTGAAATTTTTTCCCATTGTAATATGGTTGGGGCTTGAAGGCCAAAAGAGAGAATGACTTCTCTTCTCCTTTTGATATCTTGGTTGGATGGAGAGCATTACCTCTCCCCCTATCTTGTTGTTTATCAAAAAAACTATTGAAGGAGCTACCTTATTGGTATTGGGAGCATTGGAGCCTTGTTGATGACCATGTGAAACTACCTTATATTTTCACCTACTTAAGAGTGTAAGAAATTATAATAATGTATTCATTTTTGTATTTACATTTTGTATGGATTCTCACTTCAAGTGGAGGAATTTGTAATGACTTTGTAAAAGAAAGTTGTAATCCTATTGTTGTTATTGTTATTGTAATTCATGTGGAAAAAAACAAATGAGAAAAGAAAGAAAAAAGAATGTCACTATAAAATTAATTGCAAATAGAAAAGAAAGTATTTTCTCCTTGTTGAAACCTTGAATGTATTGTGAAAAAATGGTGTTGTATTGAAAGATTAATCTATTTTACAATGGAAAAGAAAATATATTTTCATTGAGTTGTTATTGTATTGGAAACATGTTTTAAGAAGAAAATGTAGAGATTGTTAGAAGTTGAATTTCTTTACAAAATATCATGGTATGGAAAATAAAGTTAATATGGTTATTATTTTGAATGAATGAACATTGTAGTAAAATGAAAGAGAAAAATAAGTTAGATTTTATTGCATTTGGAAAGTTGAGTTTATATAAAGAAAGGACAAATAAATAAGATAGATTTATTTTCCCTTTTTTCTCTTGTAACGGAAAGAAGGAACTAGTTAAGTAAATAGAAACTATTGTTGCAAGTAGACGAATTTAATTAGAGATAGAAACACTTTAAAAAGACTAGAGTTAACTAAGAAATGGGTAAATGAGTAATAAATCTCAATTCTAGAACTTTGAAATGAACAAAGACAACTTAAAATGTATTTTTACATCCTCTTAACAACTTTTAAGTTTTTTGTAAAATTGTTGACATTATGGTTATGTTTTTCAAAAACATGACCGTTGCCTTGTGCACGACGACGATCCCATAACTGCTACTCACGTTGAGGTAGTGGTCCTCTGTTTGTCACCCAAGTAGGGCAACGGTCCCAGAACCGTCGGTCTGCGCTGGGCGGCAATTCTGTCACTTATGACAGAGTTTTGTGGAATTTAACCAGGTTTAACTAATTACTAAGTTGTAAAATTTAATCTAATACTACCAACAAGTAAATAATGAGAAATCATATGGAATGGAACAAACAAAACTCACAAGTGGAGAATTTAAAAGCGTTCTTTCATTATATCAAAGCGGGTAGGGTTTGCCCAAATTTTAAACCCAATACACTATAATCTTGGAATAAAAACTAGATTGGAGGAAGAAACCCCTCCCAATCCTTGAAGAATATAGATTACATAAATAAAAGACAAATAAACTAAACCTAGACTAAATCTTCATGTAGAATTTCTCCATGGCTTCTTTCTTTTTCTCTCATGGCTTCCTCTTCTTCAACTTACAAATTTAACCAAAGAAAAATAACCAAATGAGAAGAATTGAATGAGAAATAAGTTTTAATAGACTTTCAAAAAGATTTTCGGGCTATGTTGAGAACCCTGTGATCTAGTGGCTAAGATGGATTTGACCCAAGGGTAGAGAATTGACCCTACCTTTTTTAAGAAGAAATGTATTTTAAATGTTTAATTTAAAACCCTCAAGCGTATGTGTAGATGAATGAGTGGACCCTTTGATTACCTAGGGGTGTAATATTTCCTTACCCTTTTAAACCCTTAGTGTGTGTAGGAAATTTATTAAAAGATCTTTAAGCTATTAATATAATGAATTAAATAATTTAGCATAAGGTTAGCATTTTTAGGAATGAACTTCATCTAAGGAAAGAATGTAGAGTAATGGGCCCTAAAGGTTAAATCACCCTTATTTCCTTCTTCTAACTTTAACAAAAATAAAAAATAAAAAATAAAATAAATTTAGTCGCATTTTTGGGCTAAGTGTTTGTTTGAAGTGAGTTCCTAGAACGTTGTTTTTGCGGGCATTATACTTGGTATCCCTTATAACAGTGAGACATGTTCTGCTCCATAATTGTAGTGGTAGCCTTGGTAGACAAATCCAAACAAGGAAAGTATCAAAAGATGGATACCATTGATTGAACATGAGTTCGTGTTGCCTAGGGGTGTAATGTTTCCTTACCCTTTTAAACCCTTAGTGTGTGTAGGAAATTTATTAAAAGATCTTTAAGCTATTAATATAATGAATTAAATAATTTAGCATAAGGTTAGCATTATTAGGAATGAACTTCATCTAAGGAAAGAATGTAGAGTAATGGACCCTAAGGTTAAATCACCCTTATTTCCTTCTAACTTAAACAAAAATAAAAAATAAAAAATAAAATAAAATAAAATAAATTTAGTCACATTTTTGGGCTAGGTGTTTGTTTGAAGTGAGTTCCTAGAACGTTGTTTTTGCGGGCATTATACTTGGTATCCCTTATAACAATGAGACATGCTCTGCTCCATAATTGTAGTGGTAGCCTTGGTAGACAAATCCAAACAGGGAAAGTATCAAAGATGGATACCATTGATTGAACATGAGTTCGTGTTGCCTAGGGGTGTTGTTAATGTTCCTTACCCTTTTAAACCCTTAGTGTGTGTAGGAAATTTATTAAAAGGATCTTTAAGCTATTAATATAATGAATTAAATAATTTAGCATAAGGTTAGCATTATTAGGATGAACTTCATCTAAGGAAAGAATGTAGAGTAATGGACCCTAAGGTTTAAATCACCCTTATTTCCTTCTAACTTAAACAAAAATAAAATAAAATAAAATAAATAAATTAGTCACATTTTTGGGCTAGGTGTTTGTTTGAAGTGAGTTCCTAGAACGTTGTTTTTGCGGGCATTATACTTGGTATCCCTTATAACAATGAGACATGCTCTGCTCCATAATTGTAGTGGTAGCCTTGGTAGACAAATCCAAACAGGGAAAGTATCAAAAGAATATTTAAGAGGATCAAAAGATGGATACCATAGATTGAACATGAGTTCGTGTTCACCCCAAACCCAATATTGTTCAAAAATCATATCCTTGTCTTCTAGGGTTTCAAAGACGGCAATGAAATAAGATTTAACACATGGGTAAAATTCAATTTACTCTTAAATGTTTTCCCTCCATTTCAATGTTATCCAGTTGTGGATCTCAACTAGCTTATGCAAAATCTTATGGAATTTATAGACTAACAATTATTACAGAATATTCTATAATATATATAAAACTCCACATTTGTAAATTATATATCAAAGTTCAATTTCAATTTTTAATTTAATAAAAAGATGTTATTTAACAAATATATTTTAGTTATTATTTATAAATAATAATACTTTGTTTTCCTCTATTTTCCCTCAACCTTCATTTCATTCACTTTCCCATAAATAATGTTAATATTTATTAGAGAACATTCTGTAACATTCACTTTCCCATAAATAATGCTAATATTCATTAGAGAACATTCTGTAACATATATAAAATTCCACATTTATAAATTATATATGAAAATTCAATTTTTATTATTAATTTAATAAAAACATGTTATATAGCAGTTATTTACTCTAAATGTTCTCTCCATTTCAATGTTATCCAGTTGTGGAGCTCAACTAGCTTATGCAAAATCTTATGGAATTTATAGACTAACAATTATTACAGAATCTTCTGTAATATATATAAAACTCCACATTTGTAAATTATATATCAAAGTTCAATTTCAATTTTTAATTTAATAAAAAAATGTTATTTAACAAATATATTTTAGTTATTATTTATAAATAATAATACTTTGTTTTCCTCTATTTTCCCTCAACCTTCATTTCATTCACTTTCCCATAAATAATGTTAATATTTATTAGAGAACATTATGTAAGAATTCACTTTCCCATAAATAATGCTAATATTTATTAGAGAACATTCTGTAACATATATAAAATTCCACATTTATAAATTATATATGAAAGTTCAATTTTTATTATTAATTTAATAAAAACATGTTATATAGCAATTATATTTTTATATATTTTCTATCTCCTATTTTATATGATAGAATTACATAAATAATACTAACAATTATTACAGAATATTCTGTAATATATATAAAAGTTCACATTTGTAAATTATATATCAAAGTTCAATTTTAATTATTAATTTAATAAAAAGATGTTAATATAACAAATATATTTTTATTATTATTTATAACTAATAATACTTTTTCCTGTATTTTCCCTCAACCTTCATTTTATTCAATTTCCCATAAAACATTATTCTGATTTTATATAATAAAATTATATAAATAATATCATTTATTACAGAATATTTTGTATAATATATATATAGTTCCTCCACATTTATAAATTATATATAAAGTTCAATTTTTATTATTATTTATAAATAATAATACATGCTACATAAAATTATATATTTTCTATCTCCTACTTTATTTTCATTTTATTCATGTTCCTTTAATGCTACATTAATTAACAAAATAAATGATAAAAAAATACATAATTCCATAAAACATAAACACGATCATTTTACTCAATTCCCCATAAAACGAGGACCCTTTTTTCCATTTCTTTTTAAGGCTAGAATAATAAATAAAATAAATTGAATAAACATTTAAGACAAAACTATAAAGATTATTACATAATATATAAAACCATTATTAGAATTCACTTGTACAAAAACTGCATCAAGGAGAGATCTCTACGACAAACAAAAAGAAAAAAACCAATGGCAAGAATATTGTTTCTCCCACCTAATTTGGATGTGCAAACTGTTTTACTGTGGACTGGCTGTTTAGTCGGTGTTGTATGGCAATTTTGTAGTTGTTTGTAGTTGTTTTGGTACTTTTCTGGGCAGTTGTTTAACTGTTGTTATGATTTCTTGTCACATCTGATTTTGATCACTTTTTGAAGCCTATTTTTGTATTAGGGTAGTCCCTTCCAAAAAAACTATTTTTCAACAATAACAAAAATATTTAATAGAAATAAATAATAGCTATTTAACAAATTAATTATAATACCAAATAAAAATAAAAATTATAAATAATAATAAAAGAGATAAAAACATTGCAAACTCCAAGAAAGTTTTTGAGGGCCATTTCAAAACAAACTATTGTAGCACTGTTTACAAGAAATGTCCAGACAGTAGTAAATATTTTGTGGCACTCTTCACAAAATACATTCAAATGATAAAATCTCCATAGTAAATCTCGAGCCCGAGTAAATCTCTACCTATTCACAAATATATCTCTGGCAAAAATTAAGATGCATTGTAGATGTTGAAATAGTATACTTGAAATGGAAATATGAACACGGTATTTATGCGAGCAATAATATCTCTGGCAAGCATAAATATTGTAATTTAAATAGTGATTAAAACACCACTATCACCTAACTCCAATTACATAAAATCCGATCGAGAATAGAAAAGTACAAATCAACAAACAAATTTATGGTTTCAGTAAAACCTTCAAACTAAACTTATATGAATGTTCAAATTCAAATTTTAAAATAGAAATTCCAATTACCTGAATTTTCACCAGGATTGTGTGCTGGACTAAATATTTTTTCCATCAATATTATGTGCCTGAGCTAGCTAAATTCTCGCGACCTATGTAAATTTTTCAAACCAAAAATTGTGAAAAAATCGAACTGCGAATAAATCTCACCAGAAATACTAAACCGGACTATAGCGAAAGCTTGTGAAACTACACAAACGCAATAAACATCTTGATAATTTTTTCACACTTCATGCTTTGTCACGTTATATGAAAGAAATTACTCTTTCAGAAAATTAGCACAGTAAAAACAAGTCAACCTTAAAACTAGTACCATTTGCTAATAAGATTTCTGTTAAGCTGCAGCCTCGTGGAAGGAGCTTGGAATCTTTTTTGCTACAAGATTTGTTCACACCGGAGCCATTTTCCGTCTTTACTAATACAATCATTGCAAAGGGACATCGAAGCTGGAAAATTGGAAGTCATTGCAATGGGATACACTCAGACTAAAAAGAGGTTTGGCAAAAAGGAAGAAATGACCTTGACAAAAGCCGACAACAAACATAAAATCATGATTGCAAATAAATAAAGTGATACTAGTAAGCTGATCCCACATAAAGAGGCCTTGGAAACAGAATTTGTAGGGTGTGTTCAACCTAAGTGAAGTAAGAGATGAAACGCATTTCATCAAAAAAATGCCTGCTATATGTTAGGCACACATTACATTGATATTTACAGTCACAAATGATTTACTTGTTTTTAAGGGTGTCCAGTTGTAAACAATGAACTCTGAACCCTGATTTTTTAATCAAACAAAATTCAGAGAGCTCATTGTACACCTAGACACACATAAAAACAATCTTGTGAACATGTTCATGTACTGTGATATTTGATAAACAAATGTTAAAAAATCCTTCAATTAAAGAACCGCATAAACAATCTTCTAAACCATGTTTCTATGCATTCTATAGTGAAAGGACTGTGGTCAAAAGTATTTTCGCATTCTAGTTGATCGTTCCCGCAAGAAACGAGATTTAATTAATATATTTATTAAATTGCTATGCTCTTATCACCAAATTTACTAACTTTCTCTATCCATACGGATTAGAGAATTCTAATATATGGATTTTAAAAATTCGCTTGTTCTGTTTCCCATTTCCTTAGGATTTGGAAGCTCACTTTCTCCTAAATTGAAAAAGGATTGGTGATATAAAAGTAAAGAATGACCTGTTGCTTCAAACTCATGTCCGCTCACGCTTCCTATCTCCCATATGAATAGTTACCAATGTCTAAAGATGAAGTGAAATTCACAGTCACAATAAAATAGATATAGTAAAGATAAAGCTTGTGATCATGCGCTAAATGTTCTGTGATTACCTCTGCGAAGCTGGGTAGATCAGTTTACAACTGCCTCTCCTCTCTGCTAAAAGACAGACATCTGTTCATTTTAAATAAATGGTGATTTACACATACAACCAAAATTAGACCTGGAGTCTTCATTCAGCAGCTATGAAATAGACAAATTTGCAAAGGAAATATGATAATATAGAGAAATATATTGGTGAGATTATGGGATATAACTAATGCATTTTAAATAAATGTGAAAGATTGCTTGTTCTTGGAACTGCATATATATGGCAACTACATATTTAAACATTTAGATCAATTCCAATGACATAATTTTATAGCCACAAATTATTTCCATATTATTCAGATAAAATCGAGCACCCCACCTTGAACGAAATCTTATCACTCTGTTCATTGTGGGCTCTGATCAGACCTATGACATTCTTTATTTCCCTAGGCTTCTGGTCATCTGTTATGTCGCCTCCATTGCAGAGCTGCCATCCTCAGCTTCTTGTATCACGTTGCCCGCATTTAGCTATTTTATTTACCCTTGATGCCCTGAAGCCATTCTAAACATCTAGCCGAATGCAACTTGTAGTGCTTAAGACCTTGCTTTTATTTCTGAAGTGGTGTTGGCCTCTCTTATAAATATCAGCTGGAGACTTTTAAGCAGAAAATGATTCTGTGAATTCCGAAGGCTACCCAACTGATGTCGGCATTCGTACAAAATGCATCCTCGGCTAAGGCCATGTTCTGCTTTTTACTTGAAGACAGCTTCAATTTCTTCACTCCTAAATGCAGATAAAATATAGGACACGGCAGGAACTCAAATGGACCGTTTAAATGCTACCTACGATGCCAAGGAACGGCCAAAACTTTGACTCTAACGAGACAACGCCATAAAATCAGTGAAAACCATATCACCTCAACGCAAGAATACGCACCATGGTGATGAGCTAAGGAAACCCACACGTACAATATGGCAAATAGAAAGCGCGGACTCATAGAAAAAATTATCAAGAGTCAAAATGCAATTACAGAGGCCTTTGAAATGAAAATAAGATTTTACATACACAAAGAAAAAACCATAGGAAAAGGAGTCTCCCATGGGGTTTTTGTGGAATTTAGGCCAGTTTCCAAAAATTCAACCATTTGAATGGCTCTTCAAAGGTTTCTCTGTGTCGGCATTCAGACCTGTCTATGTGATAGACTTTGACCTCCGGAGTACACATTGCAGCCCCATAGAAAATTATATCATGCACAGTTCTAGCTAAAATACCGATCTCACAGAAAGTTATACGATCTAGTCAGCTGAATGTTGGCATTTGTTGGCTATGATAAACTTCAGGTACCTAAATTTAGCCCCTATGTATTAAATCAAAGGAACCATGTAAAAGGAGTCTCCCATGGGGTTTTGTTATTTATCTCTGTGCAACGCAGTTTGAGCAATGTCATGTATAGACTGGACCTCATAAGGAGGTACAGAGAGCCCCAGGAGGGCATTATATCATGCACAGTTTCCTCACCGTCTCAGGAAAACAGATTACGTTCATACAGAGAATCTCACGAGAATTGAACTTGGCAACCTAATAAAGTACATCCTAAACATCCCTCTGTCGCCCTACTCTATTAGAAGTTGTAAAACAAACATGTTCGTTCAAATACCAGAGAAAAAATAGTCGAAAATCACACGCACAGAACTAGCAAATGGATGCCTTCCATATGTGACCAATCAATGCGGCGCTTCTTTAGGGTTTCAATCACCTTCTCTCTGATATGTGTCTAAATAAACAAATCTGCAGAAAGCCTCACATATCTTATCACTGAAAAACACGAGGTTTCAATTTGAACGCTGCAGACACATATTTGGCAGTCGACGAATGCAAACAAACAGGATATAAACCTATGCACTCTGAATAGCCTATTATTAATCATTTAAATTAACAGAATCTCCGGCAGAGAGTATTCGAATTAACCACACACATTAAGATGCAATCTCACAAATATTTTCATTTTAAAGATGAAATGAGCCATAGAACCATTACCCGCTGCATCTTGTGAATCCTCTGTTATTGTGGGCTCGAGCAGGGGAAAAAGCTCCTTCATCGGTTTGCCCGCAAACCGACATCTTCATCTTCTTCCCCTCCTCTCCTCGATGCCCTGAAACACACGACAATGAAGAACTACAACAATCCAAAGCCTTGCAATCAGAATAGTATGATTCGAAATAGTCAATACTCATCGGATCTCTTAAGCGGAAAATGCCTGTGAACGGAAATATAGCTACGGATCCTACAAAATGATGGAAAAATACATCCTTTGCTATGGCTACGGTCTCTACTTGCTATGCTACCTCGAGCCGAAACACAAAAAAATTAACTACTCAAAATACAGATAAACCCATAAATAATGCAAATCACCCAAAAAATACTGAAAATCGATTCCCAACACATAAATACACACCAAAATTGAAATCGATGGTCAAACCCGGTAATAAAAAAATAGAAAGCACGGCTGTGCAATAAATTATTACACAAAATTACAATTACAGAACTCGAAAACAAGACAAAAATTAGAATAGACGTTAAAAAACCATGAAAACAGGAATCTCGCATGGGGTTTTCAATTTTCTTCTTCGAAGGTCCTGTGTACAATTGCCAAATTCCATCCATGTCATCAACATTCAGGGAGAAAAATAGCAGTGAGTGGGCATAAACATTGACCTATAGTTTCGTCCAGCGAGGGTTGGCCCGTGGAAATTAAATTAATGCACAGTTTCGTCAACGTCTACTTGGCTTAAATCTACAGAGAACAATTTACGAGGATTTTACTTCCAACCTAAAAAGTCCAAATTAACAACTAATGCATTTAGAAGAAGAACAAACATTTCAAAAAATACCAGAAGAAAAAAGAGTGGAAAATCATACCAGAGAAAATTAGCACGATGCCTTCCAAATGCAATATTCCACGACGCTTCTTTAGGGTTTTAATCTGGCTCCATCATCTTTATTTGCTTCCGCTCCTATCGTGAAAAACATAATTGAAATTAATTGCAGGAAACAAAGGAGTGAAGAACTAAATTATTACCCTACAAAATGGAATTTAGTCGTTTTAATAAACAGATGTACGGCAGAAAATGTGTTTTAAACCCATACCACAAAGATGCATTGTCTGCTCTGCCCTGCTCCATCATCTTTTTTTTCTTCCTTTCCACCCTGAAAAACGTAATTGACATTAATTGCAGAAACAAAAGAATGAAGAACTAAATTATTACCTTACAAAATGGAACTTAGTCGTTAAATAAACAGATTTACGGTAGAAAATGAGTTTAAAAACCCCTTACCACAAACAGATGCATTGTCTGCTCTGTCCTACTCGTTCGAAGGAAAACAAAAAAAGAATCTCAAACCTCAGAATTACAGACCCTCATAAAAATATCCAATACAGACTTATAGGCCTCCCCATAATCAAAATGACTCAGGACCCCCCAAAAAAAATATAAGAGTAGAACATAAGAGCACGGCCGTGCGCAAAAACATGAAACAAAATAAACATGCACAATCAAAATAGACGCATGCAGAACCATATTAGACCCAGGAGCCATGAAAATGCAGTCATGCACACAAGCTTTTATAAAAAAAATTTCCCCTTCAACGTCTCTCTACTTTTTGTAACGGTTCCCTCATTGTCATCCTCATCCGCTCCACCAGGTTATCCATAAACCTTGTAGATGTAAGCCTCCTTTCAACGGCTATCTGCTTTTTGTAAAGGTTCCCTATTTCTCATCCTCTCCACCAGGTTCTCCATAAATCTTCTAGACATATAATTTTCCCCCCATCTCCACCGCCACATCTTGTACGAAGCCGCTAATTTGTCAAGCTAAAAAGCTAGCGCATTAAAAAGCTAAAAGCGACTTCCTTTAAGAAAAGCATGACCCATTTTTAATTAAAAAGCAAATTTTAAGCAGGTACTAAATTTTGATAGGTGAGCTCGCTATTTCGAGGAGGTTAATTGTCAGTAAACACGAATATTTATTCGTACGAAAAAGATTTCATATTCATTAATTATTTGTTGTGCCACCATTATTATGGGCCGTATTTTATTGCAGATAAAATTTGAGTGGCTCCTGGGTCCCGATTGCCCACAGTTTATGAATGGAGGTCGTCATTACCATTGGTATTATTTATTACGCCGAAAGGCGTATCTCCAGTTGGGTCGAGGCCGGGGAAGCTCTGACACAGGTCAGAGAATGAGCGGGTGAGATGAAGCAGTACATGAGGACGTTGATTACGGATCCAATCTAACCGTCGAAGACAAAAAAATTGACATTGGCAGGATTTCCAGCGTCAGAGGCATGGGCATGAAACGGAGATTGACAGCACGGGGAGAGGACCCATATGTGGTGCACCCTATCTTTGCACAGTCACCGCGCCACGTCACTGCCACCTAGACGAGTAAAAACACCACCAATGGATGCAGGACCAAATTCTTGACCTCCAGCATTGCACTGCCACCTCACTGCCACCTCAGCGCCACGTGGACGACCCGCGTCAGCGAAGATATCGAAAAAGTCGGATTAATTGCATGGGACCAAGTGTTGTCCACTCGCCGCGCCAGTTGTAGTCCGGGCTACCGCCATGCATTGAATGCTCACCCACCAGCCGTTAATGTGGGCGGGTAGGTTTATTGAGATGGTCACCGCCAAATCCTGAACCGCATTTCGTGGGAAATGGAGAGGGAGGTCGTTCGGTCTGGTTTTTCGCCTGTTCTGTGGCAGAGCTCGAGCGACCATTTCGTGGTGTCTTGTAGACCGGTGGGTGCGTGCGTTTTCTCCACTCCTGATCGACTTCGTCCTCGGCATTGGCTCGGCCTGCTAAGAAGATGAGAAGAAAAGGCAGAGGTGAGAGCGTTCTCACTCAGGCGATGATCCTTAGTGTTTTTAAACACTGTACTACTATGGAAATTTTGCTTTACTACGTGCTGAAGTTTTACGATTTTGCTGTAACAATACGATTTTGCTTTGCATTATTTGTTCTTGTAACTTCTTTTGACATGATTGTACTGTGTTTTGTTACTTAAAATGCCTTTGCTTATAATTTAAGGACAGTGTTTTGGGTGCGTTTGGTTCAGAGTTTTCTTGCTCCTCCAAAATGTCTTTCTTTTTCGGCTTTTTTTTGTTTTTCTTCTGGTGCTTTTTGGCCTTGTGGGTGGTGACGTTAAACAGTGATAGAATAGTTGCTGCTGAAAGGATATGCATTATTGACAAAATTTCGGGACGGAGTGTTATGCTTGTACATGCCGATGAATAGTATATTGTTGTGGTTTCAATTGTTCCTCATTATTACTTTCCATGGATGGAGCTGGTTCTTAAATGAATTTGAACTGAAATTTTATATGTTGTTTGTTGTCCACTCAGTCAGGTCAATAAACCGTTTTCTCTTTCCGAGTTTTAATAATTATTTACATCCACAAGTCATTGTCTGGTTGAAATGGTGCTTTGAAGACAATCCATATGTTTTATATATTGTGATTTTTTTCCCCATAGCTTGGGTGTCTAAGAACTTCTTAAGATGAAGGGATTACAGATTCAGTGTTGTTTTCATTTTACTGTCCTTTCACCATCTAACAAGGAGCAAGCATAATCCGCTGATGCATTTATATAGTCTTATGAGTTCAGCAGATTTTGTTCAGTTAGTACTTTTAAGGGTAGATCAAACGGGGCTGAGTCTGATTTAAAATTGTCATTTTGAACCAATTATGTGGTCCTGCAACATGATTACTGATAAGATTTGCAAATAGTGGCTCTTTATATAAATGTCCTTGAGGTATGACGTTAGGGAAGACATTAATGAAGTGCCATTGAAGTATTAATTATTTTCTTATACCTAATAATACCCAGTTTTGAGCATGTTAATAATTGGATTTTACCAATTATTGATGTTTTTCTTTTGAATTGAAGAAATAATTGAGTTTTAAACCCTACATCCTCGTCTTGATTATCAGGATGATTTCAAATATCAATAGATTACCTTATTTTACTTTTCATGCAGTGTTCCTTTTATTAAGCTTCTTTTCTTTTTCGACATACAAATATCATGAGACAGGTATGAGCCTTTAGTGAAATTTGATGAATAAGGAATCATGTTCTTTGAACCATCTTTGACATGATCTATTCCTTATTTTGATGTAAGGTTGCCCACAAGTACGCTTACTGTGATAGATCCTTCCCTTATTTTTGTTTCTATATGATTAGAGGATTCGATCGCATGCTCTAATAATATTTCAAAGTTTGATTTATCTTTGAACTTACATTGAAATGATTTATCCGTTCTTTGATATGTGATTAGAGGGATTCGGCATTGAAATGATTTATCCATTCTTTGCTGTATGATTAGAGGGATTCGATCACAAGTCTCTAGTAATATTTTAAAGTTTGATCTATCTTTGAACTTACATTGAAATGATCAATCCGTTCTTTGATGTATGATTAGAGGGATATTAGTGATGTATAAAACACACCCATTTTTCGAAAGGGATGGTATTGCATAGGCATGGTATAAAACACACCCAATACTAACTAAGATATTGAACATGTGCCCGCAAACAATGCTTATTACCCCATATGATGATGGTAGTAATTTTTTTGAAAGTCTTGAGAAATGACTTGTTCAAGTGATTGTAATAGCTATGATGTGCATACAATGAAAATATTACTTAATGAGTAGTTCACTGTATAGACTTGGTTTTTGTACACTTGTATTTAAATTAATATATATTTTTTATTTCTATCAATGAATAAGAGAATATTGATTAATATAGACTTGGTTCTTAAGACTTGTTTGCATCTTTCAGATGACAATTACAAATGTTCTATTATTGTCTGATTCCAAAAGATCCACCAATCGAAATATTTCTGATTTCAATTATGTTCTATTATGTTCTATTATTGTCTGATTTCAATATTCTCTCCCTCGATCGAAATATTTAGCCCTTGCTAAATCTTTTTCAATCCTTATTTGTAACTAATCTTCTCTAACAAATCTCATTTCAATGTTCTTGGAACTCAAAAATTCTGATCAGATTGTTTCCTACACCAATTCCAATACTCTCTTTCGTTTCCAATGAGTCAGTAAATGTCTCTATTTTTTAGTATTTTGTTATTAGTATGTTTTTATATTAAGCAATGGTATGCTTTTATATTCAACAATAATATGTTATTAATTCAGTAATGAACTCTGGTTCTTTGCGTTTCTTGGTATTTGATTCTTGGATCTTCTCAATATCAGTTTGTAGTTTTTGTCTAATTATAACATCCCTTGTTGTCAATTCTTGTTCAATATTTCTATTGTTTGAAGAATCGTACTTAGGCGGTGATGGTAAGATTCCCCTAATTTAGTTCTATCAATGAATAAGAGAATATTGATCAATTCAAAAACTGTCTTATTCAACATTTCATGCTTCCATGTTTAATTAATTGGAATAGGGGAGAAAACGGTTGGGTTGTATTCACTTCACATATCAACATTAAAGTACTTTCGTGCTTCATGCTTCCATGTTTAAATGTCTTTCTTTCTATGGAATTTTATAGTAGTGCTTCATGCATTGCACCGGTTGTAGTGCACCCTATCTTTGCACAGTCATTGCACCACGTCACTGCCACCTGGTCGAGTAAAAACACCACGCCATTCGCCGCGCCAGTTGTTGTCCGGGCTACCGCCATGCATTGAATGCTCACCCACCAGCCGTTAATGTGGGCGGGTAGGTTTATGGAGATGGTCACCGCCAAATCCTTCATCGCATTTCGTGGGAAATGGAGAGGGAGCTCGTTCAGTCTGGTTTTTCGTCTGTTCTGTTGCAGAGCTCGAGCGACCATTTCGTGGTATCTTGCAGACCGGTGGGTGCGTGCGTTTTCTCCACTCCTGACCGACTTCGTCCTCGGCATTGGCTCGGCCTGCTAAGAAGATGAGAAGAAAAGGCAGAGATGAGAGGGTTCTCACCCAGGCAATGATCCTTAATGTTTTAAAACACTGCACTATTAAAATAGTTAGCATAATCATACTGATATATTAACATAAGTTTAATTGTATACAAAGTATTCTGATTACATACGCAAAATTAATATGAGTATTCTGATTACACCGCCAAATAGGGTGTAAAATAAAGAGCGTCATCATATTGATATATTAACATAAGTTCAATTGTATACATGGACGCCAGGAAAGTATTCTGATTACATATGCAAAATTAATATGAGTATTCTGATTACACTGCCAAATTGGGTGTAAAATATGGAAGAGCATCATCATACTGATATATTAACATAAGTTTAATTGTATACATGGATGGCTGGAAAGTATTCTGATTACATATGCAAAATTAATATGAGTATTCTGATTACACTGCCAAATTGGGTGTAAAATATGGAAGAGCATCATCATACTGATATATTAACATAAGTTTAATTGTATACATGGATGGCTGGAAAGTATTCTGATTACATACGCAAAATTTATATTGCACTATATAACTTTAGAGACTACATAGGAAGGCTTCGGTGAATACATCTAGCAAAATTGTATCACCAACAAAATTACTACCATCATCATATGGGGTAATAAGCATTGTTTGCTGGCACATGTTCAATATCTTAGTTAGTGTAAGTAATATTGCCCTCTTTCTATACTGCTTTTGGATTTTCTTTTCCTGCCGATACAGTGTTTGATTGGCCAACTGAAAAGGGATTTAGAATCCCTTTTGACAGAGCATTTGGTTGCCCAATTGATAAAGGATCTGGTCCCCCTGCTGAAAAAGGATTTGGTTGTCCGCTTGAAAAGGGATTTGCACCTGTTGTTGACAGAGGAGTTGGTTGCCCTGCTGAAGCTTGCATCCATGGTGGCATTGCAAATGAACTACTAGGACTGCTTGAACTTGTAGAAAGTAAATGAGGTGATACATACCAAGATGGAACTGTACAAGAGTTATTCATAAGTGATGGAGGTGTTCCAATTTGAGCATAACCTGGAATTTGAATATTTAACATATCTTGAAAAATCCTTCGATTTTCATGATCAGTTGCAGAACTTACACGCATCCTCTTTTCGTATTCCCTTAATTGATTTGCAAGTTCCCTCTCTCTCTTCTCTTGCTCTTTCCTTTGTTGCTTGTGTGCCTTCTCAATCTCTTTCTGTTGCTCCTTAGCCTGCTTCTCCCTTTCTCTTTCAAGCTTCTCCTGCAATCTTTTTTCTTTTGCTGCAAGTCTAGCAACCTTTTTTTCTTGTGCCAGTTCTTTTTTCCGTAACTTTAGTTTTGCTTGTTCCTCCTTTTTTCTTTCCGCATCAACCAATAGCTCCATGTACTCAGGTGCAGTCAAAATCTGTGAATGCCTACTTAGTCTAATAGAACCATCTGATTTGTTTATGATCTCCCTTGGAAGTCGTAGAAAATGGGAAAGTAACTTACCGCGTCCATCTTGGCTTTCAGTCTCTTCAGGGTGGTGAGGTTCATGTGGCAGAACTTCTAAGTTAATTTCATTTTCTTGAGCATCCTCTTGAAATTCGACTTCGTCTTGTTCATCCTCATCTCCAACATCTGCATAGTAATGAATTATTGCTTCTTGTTCTAGTCCTTCAGGAAAGGAAGGCAGATTTAAGCTTTGATCTTCTGTGCTGGATGGTAGCTTGTAACCCAAGTTTTTCATGGCATCCTCTAACCATTGTGGCGGGTTAACTTGACTTGGCAAAGACAAATCATTGTTACTTACAAAATCTGAAGACCCCTCCTTATTGTTGATGATGTTACTTGGGTTTCCAAGAGCACCGTTTAGCTCCACTCCATGTGTTGCAGCTGCTTCCATATCATCTCTAGAGTCAACATTTTGCATGAATTGAGTTTCAGGCACCACCTCTTCACTGTCATTTAATTCAGGATTTATTCGTTGAGATAGGCTCAAAATGTTTGTGACAGCATCAACAACTTCCTCACCTTGCATGTCAAATGCCTGGCTGCATGCCATGTCATTTAGGAGAGCATCATAATTCAATGGCCAAATACCAGTTCTTTTGAAACCTGCAATTATGTTAGATGGTGTCTGTGCCTTTTTTAAGGCTCTACTTGCAAGCTCAGCAATGTCGCTCCTTTTCACATCTGCACATTTGTTCTCTGCCATCCATTTGGACCTCTCAGCTCTAAAATATGTCTTGAAAGGGCTGAACACACTCACGTCAAGAGGTTGCAACTTATGACTAGTATGTGCTGGTAGTGTTATCAAATCAATGCCCAATTTGTTTGCCTCCTCCACTGTTTGTAATGCTACATGGCTGCCATGGCCATCAAATATCAATAGGTGTCTATTATTTGGAGAAACACCGCCTGGTACTGAACGTGCAAAATGACATAGCCAATTTAAAAACAATTCCTTTGTCATCCATGCATTTGGATGTGCAGCCATACATGCTCCAGGTTCACAATTTTTAATGTAATTCTTTATCATTCTCTTTCCCTTGAACAAATAAAATCCTGGGATTGACATACCTGCTGCATTGACACAACACAATATGGTGATCCACTCCCTGCTCTTTGGTATTACCTTTGGGACATTACGACTGCCCCTCTTCGCAATTACACGAACTCCACAATTTCTACCAGCCTGCAAACCAGTCTCATCACAATTCCAGATTTTATGAGCGCCGTATGAATAGGTTCCATAGCTTTTGGCCAAATTATCATAAAATTTGGTTACTATTGCAGGGCGCAAGTTTAAAGCTCTATCCCTGTCAAGTCCCTCAGCGGTTCGGATTGCAAGGTCTGGATGACGTTTTCTGAATCCAGCCCACCATGATTTACCAGGAAACCCATCTCTGAAGGGGTTTTGTCTTGTTTCGCAAATCTGAGCAACATTTGCCTTTAGCTGCATTAACTCCAAGCCATGACCCATATCAGCCATTTCTTTGCACCATTCAACAATTTCCTCTTCTTCTTCTTCAGTTAGAACTGTTGGAGGACCCCTCCTCTTTGTGTGGGTGAGACCATTTAGCCAATAGTGTAATGATGTGGGTGGAATGGAATACTTCTTTGCTGCTGCTCTAACTGAGAACCCATTAAACTCAACATCATCTATCGCCTTTTCCATATCTTCTTTTGTCCAACCTCGGATGACACTAAGCTTCTTTGTTGCAGCTGTTCTTTGAACCGAGACAGTGGGTGGGTTTCTACATTCTGGTTCATTACCAGTTGGTGCTGAATTATCCTCTTCATCACTTAAATTATGTGATAATTGTACACCTCTCACTCTTGGCCTCCTTGATCTTCTAGCAATAGCACCTTTTCTCATGGTGTAAATGAAATACCTGATGCACAGCATGAAAGATGATTGTTGGAAAAGAAACTATAAATATACCAAAAATAAATGCTGGAATATGCTAGAATATGAATGATTTTGTTTAATTTTTAGGAATTAATTGACTTGTAGTTTTCATTATGACAATGCTGTATAGTTCAACAATGTTGTATATTGCATTTCAGAATTCACTATATTGTTCGTTAGAAATATGGAAGGGAAAATTTATAATGAAAACATTAACGGCTGCTGGGTGAGCATTCAATGCATGGCGGTAGCCCGGACAACAACTGCCACGGCGAGTGGACAACACTTGGTCCCATGCAATTAATCCGACTTTTTCGATATCTTCACTGATGCGGATCGTCCACGTGGCGCTGAGGTGGCAGTGAGGTGGCAGTGCAATGGTGGAGGTCAAGAATTTGGTCTTGCATCCATTGGTGGTGTTTTTACTCTATAAATTTTCCCTTCCATATTTCTAACGATTGGTAACAGCTTAGCTCTAAACTCTATAAATTTTGCCTTCCATATTTCTAACGACAATTCAGCAAAGGATTGGTTCCATCAAGTCACAATAGATTTTTTTGAAAAGGATTTGTCGAGAGGATTGGTAACAACTTAGCCAAATACCAGTTCTTTTGAAACCTGCAATTATAGTGTTTTTACTCGCCCAGGCGGCAGTGACGTGGCGCGGTGACTGTGCAAAGATATGGTGCACCACAACCAGGTCCTCTTCCCTAGTTGTTAAAGCTAAGTTGTCGTTAGAAATATGGAAGGCATATATTTACAATGAAAACATTAACGGCTGGTGGGTGAGCATTGCTAGGGGATAGGCACCGGTTGTGGTGCAGGGTCCAATAATGGAGACAGTTTTTAAATTGGTCAATATTATCTTATTCATTGATAGAATTTAAAATTTTCCTTCCATATTTCTAACGAGAACTTGACAAAGTACTGTATTTCTATGTATACAATAAAACTTATGCTAATATCACAGTGATGATTGGAAAAAATGCTTTTCAACTGGAGAGTGAGATATCTGGAAAAAATGAACAATACAGTGAATTCAGAAATGTAATATACAACACTGGTGGACTATAGAACGCTGTTGTGGTCATATTCCGACAGAGTTGTATATTCCAGTAGTGTTGTATTTAAAGTTATGTTTTGAATATAACTTTTGCACATGTAATTAGAATACTTTCCATCTTTCTATATGTATACAATAAAACTTATGCTAATATCACAGTGATGATTGGAAAAAATACTTTTCAACTGGAGAATGAGATATCTGGAAAAAATGAACAATACAGTGAATTCAGAAATGCAATATACAACACTGGTGGACTATAGAACGCTGTTGTGGTCATATTCCGACAGAGTTGTATATTCCAGTAGTGTTGTATTTGCAGTTATGTTATCTTTTTGTGTATACAATAAAACTTATGCTAATATCACATTACATCATTGGAGGACAGACACGTTCCATGTAGCAGTCTTCATTTTAGCATTTATTAAGAGTTCTCAAAAAGCAAAGGTTCTTTATTATTAGCTTTAGACAAAATATACTGCACTTGTTACTTGCCAGTTAAACGTATCACTGTCCAGTTGAATAAAAGTTATTGCAGAGAGGAAATGAAGAAATGTATAAAAGTTTTTCTAGCTAATAATGGTTTTAGCAGCATTATTGTCCAATCCTTCATCAAAAAAATCTAATGTGACTCGATGGAACCAATCCTTTGCTGAATTGTCGTTAGAAATATGGAAGGCAAAATTTATAGAGTTTAGAGCTAAGCTGTTACCAATCGTTAGAAATATGGAAGGGAAAATTTATAGAGTAAAAACACCACCAATGGATGCAGGACCAAATTCTTGACCTCCAACATTGCACAGCCACCTCACTGCCACCTTCAAATATATGTTTTATCCTAATTTCTCAAAAATTCAGTCACTGAAAAACTAAATAGAGGGCTTGAATTATGAAATAGTTTGTAATTCATGAGTGTCTTACCTGAACTGCACTGCTCCTCACTTCTTCAACTTGGAGAGATGAAAATTGCATGAACAAATGGAATTGTAATCCATCCTCCAGCTTTTATTCTATCATCCTAAATTCTGATTGGTTGATGTTAGTTGACATGGATTCACTATGAAAGTTCAATCAAATGGCTGAGATTTATTGGGATTTAATCCAATGGATAATATTTTAGTTGGTCATTTTTATTATTTTATGCAGCTGGTTACACAATTTATTGTTCATATGGTACTGAGTTTTTAAACACTTTGAAAGGTGAGACTGACCATAAATTCATTTATTGTTATGCAGGTGTATACTTGGATTGAAGGCGAACAAACATTCTCCGCACTTATTCAAAAGAATTTTTCCTTGGCAAGGAAAACGTGGAGCTGCTGGTTGTCTCGTGTAATCTGTAAAGTATTGAAAGGTGTTGCATATTAAATGTAGGAAAACTATAATAAAGAGCCCCACTTCGTTTTGCAATTAATTAGTTAAATTTATTGTTAATATGGCGTCCATCTATAAAGGGGTCTTATATATTTTTATAATTGTATTGTTTTGAATGTAATTTCTCTGCACTTATTTCTTTCATTCTAATGCTACCTTTGTCTTCCCCTGAATCTTCCTCACCGCAATTGTTTTTTCCTTGTTTTTTCAAGGTGCTGGATATTTTTAGGGTTAATAGCCCAGGACGAAACATGGCTGAAAAAGAGTCCCGTAGCCCGTCCAAAAGCGAGAACAATGCCACCTGCAACTGAATGCTGTTGAACAAGGTTTACTGGGCCGTCACAACTGTCACCTCTGGTTCAGGTATTTGAAACTTATGCAATTAGTGGACTGGTACTGTGCCTGATGCCTTTGATAATGATAAGGACGAATATTGCGAGAGAAAGGTAGCTTTCATGGTGGCTTCCTTGCATTTCAGCAATGGGAGAGCTTCTTCAAGAAGCCCATGAAAGTGCAAGTCCCCAACGACGGATGGGGATTATTCTACCGGCCACGGAAACTCTCGTGAAAAAAGTGTAGGCACCTTGAGCTAGGAAGGTGATAGCTATATCCACCGATACTCTTTATGGACTTTCCGTGCTGCTTGGTAAGAACCCCTCTCTATTTTTTCCTCTTACCCATTTTTTAAAAACAACTTGTGGCATGGAATTAGAACTTCTGCCTGCGTTTTCCTTACAACCTTTAAATAAATTTTTTAAAAACAATTTTGGCACGGGGATGGAGTGAATATATAGGAATATTCTCTTTTTTCTTTAAACCATTTTTTGTTTTTTATTGGACTATCACAGAGCTATTTGTACAAAAGTGTGAGCATTCCACCATTCTTTCTTTTAAAAAAATGGGATTATTCGTAACAGATTCCTCCCCCAGCTAAATAAAATAAGAACTAATACAAATGAAAAAATCTACGCAAGCATGGATAAAGGGGACTCGCTCTGGCCTCCATCCCAACTCTTGGAATCAGAAGAAAATTAGAAAACCAAAACATTATATAATATATTCCATCGGTGTATACTTTTAGTCTTTTACTCGTCTGTAATTATCCTCACTGTATTCACTCAAAGTTTATTAATTCAAAGCATTTACTACCAGTTAGTAGCAAGCATTGAAAAACTCAATCAGAGTCGGAGGAGCGATGGATGCGGCTATCAAGCGAAGCCCTAATGGCGTCTCAAATGCAAGAAAAGGCGTTGAATATGGCCATGGTCTCGGTTCATGTGGTGGTGAAAAGGACCCACCAAATGGAGGAAGCGTGCAAGGTAAGGAAAGGTGTGTGGCGGAAAGCGGCACAGTGAATGACTGTGGCGGCAGAGAGGACTTGATAGGCATCCGTGCCTCTCTCTATGAGTAGGGAAGACTGAATTGCCTACATCGATCTTCTAAGGGCGAAGGGAATCTTAAAAACTGATCAGGAGCCTCCAAGCCCTAATTCTGGTTGTCCCGCAGTCAATACGAGTAAAGTGTTTCCCGCGAAACTGAATGGAAGATAGAGTGTGGCGCCTAATGCTGGGAGAGAAGCCTTATTTGGAAAGCAGGGCAATGGGGCTGAGTCTTCTAAAGCGGTCGCGACCAAATTCGCCTCCTTCAATGATGTCGTGTAGTACAAAGAGCACAAATCTTTTGCCCCTCAGGCTTACATCGTCGACCTGGCAGATGAGACGCCCCTGTTAAGCTTGGATAATCCTGATGTTTTGGCTCATTTCCAGTCCCTGTCCCAACTTGCAGTAATTGAAAGATTCAACTGCTTGTGGCCATCTTCTTCCGCCCTTTTTCGTTGGATTTCTGAAAATTGGACAAAAAATTGTGAAATCTCCTTCTACTCCAAAGGTTTTTTCGTGGTTCAGTTTAAGGAGGTAGAAGAATACCAAAAAAATTTATCGGATGGTCCATGGTTTTGGGGCAATGCGAAACTATTTCTCATGCCTTGGTTCCACAAATTCGACTCGAATTCCTTCTGTGTTACAAAAATGTTTGTGTGGGTTCACCTTCTGAACCTTCCGCTCCATTTTTGGTATGCTCTTGAGGACATAGGTAATGCTCTGGGTAAATTCTTAAAGGTGGATCAAATCAGGGAGGTGGTAGGCCTTTACACATTTGCCAGATTTTGCGCAAAGATAGATTTAAGCAAGGGCTTGGCAGATAAGATTTTACTGAAACTGGGGAACTTCCAACATGTTCAAACCCTATACTACAAAAATACAACATTCTAGTGTCGTTCATGTAGAACTCCAGGTCATTTGCAGGTGCAATGTCTGTAAGGAAATAAGATCCATTGGAAAAATAATTCGTCGAATAAAGGAGGATGGAACAATCAATACTCAGATCTGGCTTATAAGGCAAATCATATGGTAGATTCCAGAGAGGCTCATCCAACAAATTTAGGGAATGGCTCTAAGATACATGTTATTCCTGTCCCCTCGATCAAGTCATAAGAAAACATGATAGCAGTAGGTGGTGTGAAGAGAGGTCATGAATCTGATAAATCAAACAAATCGGATTCAGATTAGGAACAAAATCTTGTCCCTTCCAATAACCTCATGATGGTGGTCTCTTCATATCAGAACAAGTTGCATGAGGTCAAAAAGAAAAAGGGTAAGAAGGGGCGGTACGCAAATCTACTCGATTACTACTCTTCGTATGAAGAACGGTGATAGTCGGTGGTTTATCTTGTTCTCCCTTGTTAGTTTGGTTTTGGTATTTGTGTGTTGTGTTGAGTTTTCATATTTTTACTTAGTGTTTATACTCTGGTTCATAGCTCCAGTCAAAAGCGTTATTCTTATTAAAAAAAACTAGTAGCAAGCATTTGGTTAGTTGTCTTTTCCTTGTCTTTTACACTCTCAAGGGACATTTAGCACAAGCTAGAAAATGCTGGAAAGGGTCAACGAGTCTTACTTTATGGCAGTCACTTGCATTTTCTTAAAGACCTCCATGGATTTGTCAACAAGTACTTTATGTGCATATTTTACACTCTATGAGGCCACACCTGAATGAGGCTTTTTGTTAAATAATATATGGCCTTCTATATGCAGGATGGGCATAGCCGTTATATTAAGAAAATTTTTTGGTTCTTTTTTTTGGGGAAGATCTCCATACTGTGATCCAAGGTTGTGAATCTTGAACCTATTGTGGGAGGATGAAGGCTAAGGTTGTTAACATTAGCATTACACCTGCCAATTGTATTTTCTTAAAACAACTCGTCAAATTTGTCCATATATAATAATGATTGTATTCAATGAGACCACAACATGGATGATTTTCCCTATTCTAGACCTCTACATTTGGCATAAGGTGGAAAATGCTGGGAAAGGTAGATGGATGTGGATTTATACTTGGAAAAATCCCATTCTATGCATATTAGACAATGATAAAAGGCCATGAAGCCACATCTGGTGGAAACATTTTAGCGAACAATATAAGTGCCTTATGTATTTTCCATACCTTACACGCATGTCAATCAGGTTGTCCATTCTACAAACTTTGACCACAATTAGCAATCAGTTGTTGTGGTGGTTGACTTCCATGCCCTGCCCAAAGCTTTCACTATCTCCCTGGAAGGAAAACGCCAAAGGTGGATGTGTAAATAGTCAAATTTCTATTTCCACAGAGGTAATGTAGTAGGTTATGTTCAGAAGTAGAAATCATTTGCCAGAGTTCCCACCTGAAACTATTAAACTTCTTGAGTTACTGCTTCAAATGAGGACTCCTATTCACTTTGTATAAGACTCACATGCATGTAATAAGATGATATCTTTGTGATAATATCCAAAAAGTTGGGTTGCATTATGTTTTCTATAACGTTGAATGGTTAAGTCACAAGGTTCGATTTTGAGTTCATGTTCGATGAGGATATAGTTCAGTTCAAATTCACCAAAGGTTAAAATTTGAGAAAAAAAATTGTCTTGAATTTCTAACAAAAAAAAAATCCATCACTTTTTATTTTCTGAAAGATACATAAATATGTCAGAGGGATAAATTGGAGAGAGATTTTTGTGCTCTGCTTTCAGTCGATATATGTATATATATACAAACATTTATAAAATAATGTAAAATCATATCAAAATATTTTCATGTGAAAATGATGCATAAATTTTGAGTTCATGTTTGACAAGAATAACATTTGGTGAAATTTAAACTTTTACGATAAAATTCATGTACCTTGTGACGCTGAACAATGTGCAACACTGAACCAAGGACTATTTTGTATCCAAGAGCTTCAACAATTCGAAGAATGTTTTATATATCATTTCTGGACCCCTTTTGTGTCACGATATAGGTGATTAGTCCTGCATGGAGATAATGCAACAAATGGATAGGAATATTAACATTCTACCCAATTTGATCCACATTGATTGCTTAAAAAATAATCCATGTTGTAACTTCTGCATTCAAGATTATGATTGATGCTTACATGAGCCTCATTCAGAATTATATTTTGATCATCCAACCTCTGATGCATATGGTCTACTGGTGGACATTTGATGATGATATTCGTAAACTCTTGACATGGTTATTTATCTTTAATTATGACATGTGATAATTTAATCATACTGGGTAGAACTTGATAATTGGATTAATGTGATGATCGTTTTGACATAAATGAAATATGGAATAGAAATGTGCTAGAAAGTGTAAGTGATATCGTATTTGCATAGATGATAGTAAATCATGTGTCGTTTATTTTAGATTATATTGTATATTTGGCATGAATATTTTAATGCGGCCAACAGGCCAAAGGAGGTATTCTCTGTTCTGCAGGTATATTATATTCACAACAATATTGGGGAGTGGAGACCAACCACATCGGAATTCGAGAAAAATCCAACTAAGGTCACCATGGCAACATGTAATTGTGTGTTAGAATTATTTGGTTAGGGGAAAATTGTGACCTAGGGGTCATGTGTTGTTTTATTTTAATTTTCCCTTTTCTATTATGTTAGTATGTGTTTTCTCTTAGTAAGTGAAATATTACTTGTGTTATTATTCATTTTTTTTTTGGATTGGTGTTTACCCCTTTATTAGTCATGGGTTGTAGTGTCTTAATTAAGCTAATTTGAATTTGTCCTAAACCGATTAAAAGATGTGACCAAAAGGGATTTCTTTTATTAGGCTTGATTTACTTTAGATTTTGTGTGGAATGATGTGTGTTTGAGTTTTGAGTGTAGCACACTCTACCCCACATGGGAAACTCGAATTTGGCCTTAGAGGCCAAATTTGAAAGCTTGTGGGACAATTCAAACTTGTCCCACACCTCTTAAAACTCCATGCCAACCCTACCTATGGGTTGGAAGGCCAAATTTAGGGTCTTTTAGGTGTTTTGGGGGGATAAAAAGGGTAAAATATTGATTGCACTTTCTTTCAAAAATTTAATTTTGTCCTTTGGAGGAGTGGGCTTAGATGGAGTGTGTAAGGTGCTTGTCTTTCCTTCAACCACTCATTAATTGTGCATTGGAATATGAGGTTGACCAAGTGATGTAGAGTGGAGGGAAAAGGAGGTGGCATCCTACTTGGAGCCACATCATCCCTCCCTCTCTTTTCTCTATTTATTTGATCCTTTTGTTTGTTTTGGGGGTTTTTTTGGAGGTTTTCATTTTTAGTCTCTTGTATTTTGGAGAGGATTTGGAAGGAGTGTGTGGATTTTTGGAGCTTGTTGATACTTGTGGGAATTTTGTTGGAGCTTGTGGATGCTTGCTTAATCTTTGGAGGGATTTGAGACTTCATACTTGGAACAAACTCTACCATGGAAAGGTAGGAGCTTCACCTTTGTTTGTATTATGTTTTTTGTTATATGTATATGTATATATGTTGTGTTGAATGTTGTTATTTTTTTGAAATGCTTGTTGGGAATGGGTAGAATGCCTAAGTTGGGAGTGGAAGGAGACTATGGGGAGTTGATTTGAGGGAGGCATAAGAGATCATTTTCTTGAGGAGGGAGTTTGGGTTGGGTGCCAACCTAGTATGAGAAATGCTTGCATTTTCTTCTTGTTCTTACTTTGGGGGAGCCATAAGAGTTGAGGGAGGCATAAGAGTGGATGGAGGGATAAGGGGTACTTGAGGGAGGCATAAGAGTTGTTAGGGGTATTGTGTTTTGCATTGGAGGATTTTAGGTGGCACCCATTCCCATTGGGAGGCATAAGTGGCCTCCCCGCAGGTCTTACTCTTATGGCTTTCTTGATAAGCCTTATGACTTTGTTGTTTTGATTGTTTCCCTCTTGTTGAGTTGTTGATTTTTGTTTTGAAGGATTATGGAATGAATGTAAAATTTTATGTTAAGTTATGTGGAAGCTAGTAGTTGCCATGAGTTGGATTTTCTTCCATTGTAATGTGGTTGGGGCTCGGGGGCCAATGGAGAGGATGGCTTCTCTTCTTCATTGGGTATTTTGGTTGGGAGGAGAGCGTTGCCTCTCCCCTTATTTTGTTGTGAGTCAAGCAAACTATTGGAGGAGCTACCTTGTTGATGTTTGTAGCATTGGAGCCTTGTTGATGACAATGTGAAACTACCTTGTATTTCTACCCACCTAGAGTGGAAGAAAGTGTAATATTGCTTTGTATTTTAGCCTCCATTATTGTAAATTATTCCCACATTAAGTGGAAAATGTTGTATTAAGATTTTGAAGGAGAGTTGTATTGATTTTCATTATTAAGGTTGAAATGTGGATGGAATTGAAAGTTGAAGGAAAGACAATTTATTCTCCTTTAACTTGGCTTGGAACCTCATATGAGTGTGTTGATCTTGTTGAAATGTTAGTAGTTCTTGTAATGCCCCGTTCATCGTTGCTCCTTTGCTTCTGCGACGACCGTGCTTCTTAGAGTTGAACGTTGTTGCATTTCCTTTGAAACGTTAGCGTTTCGCCTTGTCGAGTTTAACTGTTGGTTGCTAGTAATAATGATAATAATAATAATAATAATGACATTATGATTGTATTATCGATCAACGATTGTATTTTGTTATTATTTTTCTTTATGTCGATTGTTATCGACATCATCCTTTGATATCTTTAAACTATCCTTTTAAATTGGTTTTCGCTCCTGCTGATCGAGCCTCGTTGCGCAAACGAGGAAGAGCATGATTGTGGTGGCACCTTTGAAGGTGGGGACTATTTTTTTAATGTTGATGGACCCTTGTTAATTTCTAAATTCAATGTTTTTTATACCAGCCTTGTTTCTTCTGGCAAGCGGCCTGTCCCCAAAGCGTGGGCTCCAAAAATAAAATAAAAGGAAATGTATTATCCATTGTGGAGGTGATTAATCTTTTCATTGGAAAAACCCGCAAAAATATGTTAACCTCTGCCATTAAATTTTAGGACATGGTGAGGACTGCGCAGTTTTATATCTTTTTATATTGCTTGCACCTACCCTCCACTGCCACCTTGGCCGACCAGGTCCATTCGCAGGTCTTGATTGCAAGTGGATGAATTTAGTCTCCTCCCAACCACCCAACCTGCAGACTGCCTGCAATTAGTTTCTCTAACACTAGCCGCTTAGCTTTCAAATCAGATTTTATTATTGATCTTCCCTGTCATTATCTTTTTACCTACTCCGGCTTTGTTGCTGGCCGCGTGGGATTGCTAATGGAGGTGTCTTTTTGATGGGTTTTTTGCTGTCCTTCGTGGTCTGCCTGTTGTCTTCTGCCCTGCGCGCATGGTTTTAGATGAAGCTTCAAGCTAGTGAAGCAGGCGTGTTACCTCCAATTTCATTGGGTGTTGCGAGGTGTGTTCTTGTCGAGAATCCACAGAAGAGACCTGTCACCATTTCCAGTCAGGCTGCAGGCACGTTTCAGTAAGGTTGAAGCCATTTTGACCACCTCGCAACTTGCAAGCCATCCGATACAGAGTTTTGAAGTCACAGGAATTTTTTTTAGCCCCTACAAGAGGGAGATCCATTAAATAATTGACTTACCGTCGAAGAGCTTATTAATCTTGTAACTGTAGTTTCTGTCGAGGCATTTAAGATTGCCCCGACTTGTTATCCCCAAATCATGAGAAACTCTTGGAGGCGTAGTGTGTAGAACTCTCCAAGCACCAGGGACAGTTCCATTCATGGAGATGAGGCATATGTACTTACAAATCCTCCTTCCCATAGCTCGATGAATCACATCATTGAGCAACTAGGGGAAGCTAATAAAACAGATTTGATTATCAGCTTCATTAAACACAGGCTAACTGAGATAAATGCATAGGAAGAAGCATCCTCCTCTTCCACGAGTGGGATTGTATCTTACAGTACAAAATGGCTATTGAAGGCCTGTCGTTTGCTACAAATATGGTGCCTACTATTATAAACAAAATTTCGGGGCCCAAGGATACACAAGAAGAGGTGAGGAAGGTTTTGAAAGCAATTGGAGAACCGCATTGGGCTTTTTTTTTTGGGTTTTTCGCTTGTTGCGTATTTGCTGGAGAAAATCTTTGACCTAAGGAAAGTGGTAAACACAATCTATGAAATCATGTTGGTAGATTGCGAAAGAGTGTGTAGAGACGCGGTTATTCTGGCGGTAGAAGGAGAAATATTTTGCTATAGGCACATGTCCACATCAAACTTTATCACGTGAGTATCTCACATCTCCGGACCAGAGAATAAGGCTGGAAATGGAAAGAGGTTGTAATATTGTATTGACAGATACACAGTATAGCTGAATGCTGTGGCACAGTAATACTACAGGAAAGGTAGACCAGCTATGTTTTATGCGCCTTCAGTTAGATGGGAAATGTTCCAGTTATTATAGCTTGCTTTACGATGTAACTCATGGAAGAGAATCTCATAGGTGTGGATCTGTTTCATATCAGAATATTCATGAAGCACAATTTCATCTTGCAATTATTTGAACTGCTGGAGATACGTGGTTGCTGCCATGTTAATTGTTCGTTTTGCCACCTCTGTGGGCCGATGATTATTTTCTACCCATGTGTATGGTTGCAGTCGAGTTGCCAAAGGAGTGGCTGTCAAAATACCATGTAGGCCCGCATGTGTAGAGTCAAATGTCTGACTTGGTTGGGTGGGACATTTGTACTGAACTCATGGGTAACCGAAACGGTTATTGTTTCTTTTGCATGGTATTTGGGACATTGTGTGGGTGAGAAATGTGAGTTTGGTGGAGAAATAATTTTGGGACTACGGGGAGAAGGGGTCTGCACGTGCATGGCCATGTGAGGATAGCATTTAAAACAGGAATGATAAGACTAACCCTCTCTCTTAATGATTTATTTCCTTTATCATTTGGATAAATCAATCTCTGCAAGTTTGTTGAATGCTGTAGATGTGGGTTTCTTTTGGAATGTTGATGTGTTTTGTTTTATTAAGTAAATAGCGTTTGGACTCTGGATATTTTATAACATGCTTTTACATATATTGACTCTCTCCTGAAAGAGGTGCCCAAAAGAAATGGGTTGTCGAATGACTTTTTATCATAATTGCATGAACTGATCTCTCTCCCCCTTTACTGTTTATCTTATTTATTATTTGAGTAGAAGAAATCTCTACATCGATTCTTGCCTACTGATCTTATAATGTTGGTTTATCTTTTTGCCTTGATTATTCCTTTGAATGAGGGTTTCTGTAGAAAATAGTATGGAGCGTGAATGAGGTTTATAATTTTTCCTTGTATTGTTTATATTATGTAGAACATGGCTTGAAAAAGGGAATTTCTGATATGACTGTATTTGGTTTTTTATTGTCGATTTATAATAATTTAAACTCCCATTAGGATTGGGGGCTTCTATTTGGGAAGAGTCATACTAGTTTTATTGGTCTTTCTAGATAGCTCCATATGAGTCATTCGATTTTCATTTACCTTGGGGATTATTGAAGACCCCTCACCAGGCCCTCTGCTATTAGTGTTACTATGAGCTTATTATTAGATTGGAACCCTCCAGAAGTATGCGTTAATGGGTTTTCTTTGACCTTTGTGAATATGTTAAGCACACAAGTCATTATCCTATGTGGATAATTCTATGGCTTAATTTTGAGGCACTACTTGGATCTTTGAATCGGTTAAAGTAGCATTGGATACATAGATGTCGGCATTCTTCAAGATTGATTGTTATGTGATGTCCTCATGCTTATGAATTCAGGCAACGCTTGAAATATGAAATTATAAATATACCTTATACTTTGACCTTGAAGCTTGTCGAAAGACTTTTGGTAGGAAAACAGATGAATAGGGAAGTTAAGATAACTACCCTAAAATGGATTCATGCATAGCCTTAAGTAAAGGTGACAGCTCCCATATGGGACTGTGCATACCATGTATGACAGTAAGGAAATAAGTCCACCTTAAATTATTTAACTTCATTTTATAGTACAATAATTAATACCCATAAATTGGGGTATGAAATGGAGGTTGAATTATATAACAGGGTATATTATGTTATCAGGTAACCAGTAAGGATAAATATGTTATTTCAATACTTGGTTAAAGTGGAATATTTTCTGGCATTTACGATGATTGTTATGTTAGCTAAAAATTGATATATCTCAATTGGGAGTTGAGATAATGTTGATACTTTTATTTATAGTGGCTTGGACCGTGCTTACATATCCTAGTTAGTCAAATGTATCTTTGACATATTAGCAAAATATGACAATATTGTTGATCATAACTCATTCCAATGAGTTGGACCCTTATACTAATAGAAACATATAAAGGCATGGAATAAGCAACCAAAAGGATACCTAAATAATATATGAACTTGTGGATTTGGAATATTTGTTAACATAAGTAATATTCCTAAAATTGTGAGATAAATATCCAAATTATACTTACATATCACTGATTATCTATGAAGGTTTGATACTTGGGTAATATCGATGAATTATAAGATTGATACTTGTATTTATTATATAAACTTAATGTCGTTGGTGCTTTTATTTAATTAAAAATAATATTGTTGGATACTTATATATGTGAAGTAGGTCGAGGGTATTAGGTGAGCATTATTATTATTACTGTAATTTAAGTATGATTGATTGCATGGTTATTGTTGTATATCTAGTCACTTGGAATTGTGTTCTTATGGAAGCAGATCTTAAGGAAGTGAACATTAATGAGTATGAAATGTATTATTATGAAATGTGTAGTTAATTTTTGAATGTATGTTAGAAATTTATTTGATAGGGAGTATTGCAAACTTTCTTTTATTTAAATGCTAGATGGCATAAATTATTAGGTGAGGTTTATATCTTATCATGCTCAGTTCTAGCGAACTAACTCTAGCATATATTTGTGAAGATGGATTATGCGAGTAGATTAAAGGAAAAGAGTGTAAAAGTTTCATCAGATCAAATTATGAAGCTCTTCGTAGAAAGTTCAATGTGTTGTAAATTGTGTAACATTACTTGCAAAGAGTTTATATGACCTCTTTCCTGGAATTGTTCGGAAAATTACGTGAAGAAGTGGTTTTTTCTTTTTTTTTGTAATTTGGACTGGTAACTCTACCTTAGTGAGAAATGATTATTCAATCTTTTCACTGGCATAAGCATTGTAAAACTTGGATCTTGAGAATTAAGGGTTAATTTAAATCTTTCTAAGACTTAGTATTGATGTGTTATATGTAAGTTTTAATGGGGTGGCTTTTCCTTATAGAAGTTACCTAAAAGTTTTGTTCAAAGAAATATGTTGTGGTTTAGATCCCCTTGAAAGCAAAAAATGCCTTAAGTAATCAAGAGTGAGACTATCCTTGCAAAGTGATTGATACAACGTGTTATCCCTAACTAAACTAGCAAACACTACTCTTTTTGGTGAACACTTAAAACAAGCCTAAAGGAAAACAATGGTTAGTTCCTAATAGGATTTAACAAGTAAGAGAAGAAAATTTAGAAACCACTGAATTTATCTCTCAGCCTATTTAAAAGTAAGTAGCTTCCTCTTGATAAGCTCTTTCGGTGAAGCCTAAGCAAGAGCGTCAATGATTACGTATAAAATCTCAAGCTCCAATTAAACCTCAGTAAGAACTAATGGTGTCTCAAGGATGAACTCAATTGACCTTCTTCCCTTAAGATTTATCCAAGATACCTTGTAATTTTCTCTTATGTTGCTGAGACATGAACTCATGTTGTCATATGGGCATGAACAAGTTCTAGTAGCGTAGGTGTTAATAGATGGCCTTGTGAAATTAAATTACCCCTTTCTCCAAATAACGAATTAAGCAAATAAATTTCAAAATAGAGAAGATTTAAAGATGATTACTCAGTGTAAAAAGAATAAACTTAGCTTGGTAAAGATGAATTGTAAGAATCATATCTTGAGTCTCCTTGAAAACGTAAGCTAAGAATTGCAAGATGTCTTATTAAAATAAATAACCCTCAAGAATATCTCATTGTGGCTTGGCCCTAGCTGTAAGTGAGTGTCATGTAGTTGGATTTCTATGTTGTTCATGTCAAAAAGAAAGGTGTATTATCCTTTTGGGTGTGAATGTTTCCATGCTGACCTTGTGGTCCTCCCCGTAACAAGTGGTTCCTAGTGTTGGTTGTAACCTTGTGACGACATGTTGTGTCATGTTATGTGTCAAAGAAAGTCAAAAAAAAAAAAATCCTGTCTTTTACTGTGTTGTCCGTGTGTGTGTTTTTTTTGGGTCGTTACACTTGGTATCAAAGCGAGGTTCATGCTCTCGAACCTATGGGCCGGATTGGTGTTATATGAGTGATATTACATGGGGTGAAATGGTGCTACATGATGATACTGCATGATGATGATGATGTTGCATGATGGTGATTTAGATATTGGAAGAGTAATGTGCTTTAAACGTGATGTGATTATTGCCGTAATTGTGATATTGTGAACGCACGTGATGTGTATGTCACCTTGTGCGTGTTTGTGATCATGTTGATATGTTGGGGATGGGAGTATTCTCTCTCCTTCTTGTGAATTCTATGAAGAGTTCACGTGTGAGTTACTGTTTGTGATGTGTGAAAAGAATTATAATGTGGATGACGTAGTGTTGGAGCATTGTGACATATTGTGATATGTAAGTGTATCAATGTGTTGTATGACTAGATTGATGTTAAAAGAAATGAGTTGTATCATGATGTTTTTTTACCATGTTTTGAAGAAATGTGTGTACCACCTTGTTATGTAGCAATGGATGTTATGTTGAGATGTACTATGTTCATCGTATGTATGATTTGTGCAAACATGTAATGCTTCATCTTGTGATTTTGGGTCATACGGTGAGTGTATGAACCCTATCGTATGGTGATTGCACTTTCGGTACAGAAAGTGGTAAAGTGATGTGTTACACTCAGTGAATGTATGATTGTGATCTGCCTTGTTTATGTACCACCGTTATGTTAGTGATGTTGTTGTATGTTATGTTGTGAACCTTACGCTAACCAACCCTGAGGGTAATCGGTAGAAGTGTACGTTGAGAGTGAGGGATGGTGTACCATGGGTCAATAACTCGAGCCGAAACATCGGTTTAGTAGATAACATGTGATTCTTTCCTCTCTCCCTATGTGGTTGTATGTACGCAACCTAAGTGCAACTATGACTATGTTTAGCCTTGTCGAAGTGGTGGCGGGATGATTTAGATAGAGATGATGATAGTTGTATTATTGATATGTATTTTATGAGCTAAGGCTTGATGTTCCAAGTGCTAGCAACTCGTTGAGTACCCCTTGGTGGCCAGATAAGGCCACACAATTATCGTAATGTGACATTATTATAAGTTGATTTTATTCATAAATTGAGCTTTTTACTTTATTTTGTAAGGACTAGCAGCTTTTCTTGATTGCCATGCTTTACAATTTTGGGCATTTCCTTGGTTTTGGTACTAACATGGGGATTTTAATACTAAATATGGCTATTTGGCCATTTATTTTGCTTGAATTTTGAGTTTTCTTTTAAATTTGGAATTTTTACCGCCTTACCCAAGGCTTGTACTTTGCCACTTGGCACTTTGATTGGATTGTTAAATGCTGGTTCTTTTTGTCGTGATGTGCAGAATAGGGTCATGGGATGCACCATGGAATGGATGGACCTATGGACCCGCTTTGTTGTATAGGGGTACGCCCCAAGGAGTTACAGATAACTAGCGGGTTGTTAAAAAACCACGCGTTATTATGTCACTTGGGTTAGGAGTGTTCGAACTCTATGTGTCTTGGACCATAGGGTCAACTGACCTCTTTGAGGGAGGCATAAGAGACTTGAGGGAGGCATAAGAGACTTGAGGGAGGCATAAGAGTTTGAGGGAGGCATAAGTGTTTGAGGGAGGCATAAGAGACTTGAGGGAGGCATAGAGTTTGAAGGAGGCATAAGAGACTTGAGGGAGGCATAAAAGTTTGAGGGAGGTGTATGATATTTGTCTGTATGGCTGATGTTTCAGGATATATGTTGAGTTATTGTGATGTTTTGGAGTGGTATTTTGATGTATGTGTGACTCATGTCAGATGGATATGTGTTGTGATGTTGTGGATATGTCATTAATTCCCTTGTGGACACTATGTACCTGTAGCATTGGTTTGGTGTTATGTCAAAAAGTTTTTCATTGATGCAAATTGAGGAAATGTCTGGTGGATTGTAGTACTCTTTTGTTTGATTATTTTATATATCAGTCATTGATGTGTGTCGAGTACAATATGTTATGTGGATTGTGCCTATTCCATTCCGTATTTGAGTAACCTTTTTGTGGTGGAATACAATCTTGAAGTATATACTTGTGTGCTTGTGAATCTATAGTGTCTTTAAAAAGTTGAACCTGATAGGGTGTTGTGTTAGAAGTTTCTTGTTGGGCACCCACAATAAGGAAATAAACCAAAACTCTTCAAGGATGAAAAATTTAAAATAAATTAAACTAGAAATAATGCTAATGGAAAGGAACTACCTTTTTTGAAATAATAAACAAGAGGGAACTGCCAATCTTCACAGAACCATGAAAGTTAAAATTTCTACCAAATGAATTTTTTCCTAAGGCTACCTTGTGACCGTGCTTTAAATAACTAAAATTTTAAACCATAAAGTGTACTTTCTCCTTTTCATGTTGTTGGTTACGTGCCATTTCCTTTTCCTCTATGTTATGTCACATCGAGGATGATGTTTTCCTAAGGGGAGGAGAATGTAATGCCCCGTTTGGCGATTACCCAGGGTCTTGGCTTTGTGACCTTTCCTTGTTAGGCGTCGAACAACTATGCGTAATTCTATTGTCTTAAAAAAACCTTGTCTCAGTGATGTTTTAGCACCTTTCCTCTCCTTCTTGAATCCTCGAGTCATTATCGACACGTCCCATAATTTTAAAAGTGGACTATGTAATGTCCTGTGCGTTATTCTTTTTACAAGGGATCTTGTTGTCGCATTATTAAGCTCTGGGTTTTTTTTTCATTTGGCCAAGAAAACAGAACGATTTTTGTCACACAGCGCTAACATATTCGACAATCATTCAAATTTGTTCTTACCAGGGGTAAATTGATAAGCCTAAATTTGAAGCCTTGATGATGGAGTTCATTGCAATTGGCTGAAAAACATGAAACCAGTCCTCATGTCCAAGTGTCTAATGACCCTTAACGCCGCTATTAAAGAGCCTGATGGATCCATGAATCTGCTTGCCAAGTATCTAATGTTTTATTGGTCACTGCGTATGCTCAAATGGGTAATGTACGAGATGCCTTACACACAATCTATAGGATGCAGCAGAGCAAAAGATTCAGGCATATGTCCATGCCCATGGTTCGTGCCTGCAACATCCTTCTGAGCAACTGGTGAAAATGGAGCGAATAGACACTATGTGGATTGTGTTTAATGAAATGACTTCTAGCGGTCTTCTTCGTCCCAATGTTTATATTTACAATACTTTTGTTAATGCCTACTGCAAGGAAGGTAAGCTGCAGAAAGCCTTTGAATTATTTGATGAAATGAAGAATAATAAAATTATTCCCACTGTTGTCACTTACACCATTCTTATTTGTGTCTATGTAAGGGAGACAAGATGCAAGAAGCCAATGACTTGTTTAACACAATGCAGGACCTTGGGTTGTCTCCTAATCTTTGCACATGTATAGCTATAAAATAAGATGAAATAAAAAAAATTCAAGTAAAAATAAACAACTAAGGGAATGGAGGGGGGGGTAGGTGTGTGGCGCAGGTTGGAGGGGACAGTGTTTAAAATCAAAATTCTATCTGCTTGTGCTTAAGGCCCTACCATCCCTCACCCCCCCTTCCTACCATCTAGACCAGGTGTGTGGCCATCTCCCACTGGCCTTACCTCTGCCAGCCACCCCACCTTCATTAATTGCGAGGTGTGATCTTGTTCGGGAATCTAACAGCTTTTTTTTTTGCTACCCACTCTCTTTGACTTAGTTCTGGCCGCAGGCAAGTGTATGCAGTTTGGTTGGAGCCTTTTTGACCGCATTCCAGCAAGCAGGTTATCCAACTTGTTGTTGTATGTTCAGTATAGAATGCATGTTCAAATGTCAGGGATCTCACAGCAGAGGTACCTGCCACCATTTCTAGTCAGGCTGACAGTGCAGAGTGTTACCAGTAAGACTCTGTTGAAGCCGTTCCAATTGTTCAAGCGTTCTCGTAACTTGCAAGCCGCCGGATGCAGACGTTTGGAAGTCGCACGAATTTCTTTTTTAACCCCTAAAAGAGGGAAGCTTTCTGTGTGTTTAACTAATTACTTACCATCGAAGACTGCTTATTAATCCTGTAACTGTAGTTTCTATCGAGGCGTTTGGTCAGATTTCCCCGACTTTGTTATCCCCAAATCATGAGAAACTCTTGGAGGCGTAGTGTGTAGAACTCTCCAAGCACCAGGGACAGTTCCATTCATGGAGCATGAGGCATCTGTACTTACAAATCCTCCTTCCCATAGCTCGATGAATGGCACATCATCGAGTAACATACACTGGGCAGATGATAAAGCAGATATTTATTATGCCAGCTTCATTGAACAGAGTCTAAATGAGATAAACTGCCAGGAAGAAGCATCCTCCTCTTCCACAAGTAGGATTGTATCTTACAGTTACAAAATGGCTATTGAGCAGGCTTCTCATGCGATTCAGTTTGCTACAAATATGGTGCCTGATATTCCATAAATAGAATTTCAGGGCCCAAGGATGGCAGTATAACTACAAGAGGCGAGGCAAGGTTTTGCAAAATTTCAATTGATGAGAACCGCATTGGGTGGCCCTTTTCCTTTTTGGGTTTTTCGCTTGTTGCATATTTTCTGGAGCAAAATCTTTGACCTAAGGAAAGTGGTAAACACAATCTATGAAATCATGCCGGTAGATTGCGAAAGATTGTGCAGAGACGCGGTTATTCTGGCGGTAGAAGGAGTAATCTTTTGCTATAGGCACATGTCCACATGCAAACTTTATCACGTGAGTATCTCACATCTCCAGACCGGAGAATAAGGCTGGAAATGGAAAAGACGTTGCCAAGGGTCTTGTATTGACTGATACACAGTACAAACCGAATGCTGTAGCACAGTAATACTAAAGGAGATGTAGACCAGCTGTGTTTTCTATGCCTTTAGTCAGATGGGAAATGTTCCAGTTATTATAGCTTGCTTTACGATGTAACTCATGGAAGAGAATGTCATAGGCGTGGATCTGTTTCATATCAGAATATTCATGAAGCACAATTTGCTTGCAATTATTTGAACTTCTGGAGATACGTGGTTGCTGCTACGTTAATTATTTGTTTTACCACCTTGGTGGGCTGATGATTACTGTCTACCCACGTGTATGGTTACAGTCGAGTTGCCAAAGGAGTGGCTGTTGAAATACCATGTAGGCCCGCATGTGTAGAGTCAAATGTCTGACTTGGTTGGGTGGGACATTTGTACTGAACTCATGGGTAACCGGAATGGTTATTGTTTCTTTTGCGTGGTATTTGGGACACTGTGTCGGTGAGAAATGTGAGTTTGGTGGAGAAATAATTTTGGGACTGCTGGGAGAAGGGGTCTGCACGTGCGTGGCCATGAGATATAGCGTTTAAAACAGGCATGATAAGACTAACCCTCTCTCTTAATGATTTATTTCCTTTAGCATTTGGATAAATCAATATCTGTAATTTTGTTTGAATGCTGTAGATGTGGGTTTCTTTTGGAATGTTGATGTGTTTTTGTTTTACTAAGTAATTAGTGTTTGGACTCTGGATATCATATAACATGTATTTACATATATTGACTCTTTCTTGAAAGAGATGCCCAAAAAGAGATGGGTTTCCAAATGACTTTTAATCATAATTGCATGAACTGCTCTCTCCCCCTTTACTGTTTATCTTATTTATTATTTGAGTAGAAGAAATCTCTACATCGATTCTTGCCTACTGATCTTATAATGTTGGTTTATCTTTTTGCCTTGATTATTCCTTTGAATGAGGGTTTCTGTAGAAAATAGTATGGAGCGTGAATGAGGTTTATAATTTTTCTTGTATTGTTTATATTATGTAGAACATGGCTTGAAAAAGGGAATTTCCGATATGACTGTATTTGGATTTTACTGTGGTTTTATAATAATTTAAACTCCCATTAGGATTGGGGGCTTCTATTTGGGAAGAGTCATACTAGTTTTATTGGTCTTTCTAGATAGCTCCATCTGAGTCATTCGATTTTCATTTACCTTGGGGATTATGGAAAAACCCCTCACCAGGACCTCTACTATTACTATTACTATGAGCTTATTATTAAATTAGAACCCTCTTGAAGCATGCGTTAATGGGTTTTCTATGACCTCTACGAATATGTTATGCATGCAAGTCATTATCCTATGTGGATAATTATTTGACTTAATTTCTTGAGACACTACTTAGATCCTTGAATCGGTTAAAGTAACATTGGATACATCAAGATTCCTCAAGTTTGATTGATATGTGATGCCCTCATGCATAAGAATTCAGGCAATGCCTGAAATATGAAATTATAAATATACCTTATACTTTGACCTTGAAGCTTGTCGAAATACTTTTTGGTATAAAAATAGATGAATGGGGAAGTTAAGATAACTACCCTAAAATGGATTCATGCACAGCCTTAAGTAAAGGTAACAGCTACCATAATGGGACTGTGCATACCATGTGTGAGAGTAAGGATATAAGTCCACCTGAAATTATTTAACTTCATTTTTTTATAACAATAATTAATACCCATAAATTGGGGTATGCAAGTGGAGGTTGAATTATATAACAGGATTATTATGTTATCAGGTAACCAGTAAGGATAAATATGTTATTTCAATACTTGGTTAACGAGTGGAATATTTTCTGGTATTTAGGATGATTATTCTGTTAGCTAAAATTTGATACTTGCATCTCAACTGGGAGTTGAGATAATGTTGTTACTTGTATTTATAGTGGCTTGGACTGCGCTTACTTATCTTAGTTAGTCAAATGTAATCTTTGACATATTAGCAAAACATGACAATTTTGTTGATCGTAGCTCATTCCAATGAGTTGGACCCTTGTACTAAAAGAAATATATAGAGACATGGAATAAGCAACCAAAAGGATACCTAAATATTATACGAACTTGTGGATTGGTGGAATCTTTGTTAACATAAGTATATCCTTAAAATTGTGAGATAAATATCCAAATTATACTTACATATCATTGGGTTTCTATGAAGGTTTGATACTTGGGTAATATCGATGAATAATATAAAATTGATACTTGTATTTATTCTATAAGCTTAATGTCATTAGTGCTTTTATTTAATTGAAAGATAATATTGTTGGGTACTTAAATATGCGAAGTAAGGTTGAGGGTATTAGGTGAGCGTCATTATTATTACTGTAATTTTGAGTATGATTGATTGCATGGTTAGGATTATATATCTGGTCAGTTGGAATTGTGTTCTTATATAAGCAGATCTTAAGGAAGTGAACATTAATGGGTAGGAAATATATTATCTTGAAATGTGCAGTTAAGTTTTGAATGTATGTTAGAAATTTATTTGATAGGGAGTATTGCAAACTTTCTTTTATTTAAATGCTAGATGGCATAAGATTATTAGGTGAGGTTTATATCTTATCATGCTCAGTTCTAGCAAACTGACTCTAGCATATATTTGTGCAGATGGATTATGCGGGTAGATTAAAGGAAAAGAGTGTAAAATTTTCATCAGTTCAAATTATGAAGTTCTTTGTAGAAAGTTCAATGCGATGTAAATTGTGTAACATTTCTTGCATAGGAGTTTATAAGACCTCTTGCCTTGGAATTGTTCAGAGAATTACGTGAAGAAGTTGTTCTTTCCCTTTTTTTGTAATTTGGCTAGCTAACTCTATCTTGGGTGAGGAATAATATTCAATCTTTTCACTAGCATCAATCATTGTAATACTTTGTTTTTCTTGAGAACTAAAGTGTTAATTCAAAATCTTTCTGACAGGCTTGTATTGATGTGTTATATGTAAAGTTATAATGGGAGTGGCTTTTTCCTTACAGAAGTTAACTAAAATATTTTATATTGGAACAAAGAAATATGTTGTGGAGGATGATCTTACTTGTGAACAAGACAATGCCTTAAGTAATCAAGGGTGAGACTATCCTTGCAAAGCGAAATTATATCACGTGATATCCCTAGCTAAACTAGTGAACACTACCTCTTTTTGGTGAACTGCTTAAAACAAGCTTAAAGGAAAACAATGGTTAGTTTTTGGAAGATAATAAGATTTAACAAGTAAGAGAAGAAAATTTAGAAACCACTCAATTTATCTCTGCAGCCTATTTGGAAGTAAGTCAGTTTCCTTTTGTTGAAGCTCTTTCGTGTGAAGCCTAAGTAAAAGCGTTTATAATCTACGCTATAAAACCCCAAGCTCCATGAGATAAACCTTGGTAATAACTAATGACATCTTAAAGAGGACCTTTAACTCAGACCTTATCTCCTTAACTCTTTCCCAGGATACTTTATAAGTTCATCTTGATTTTGTGGTAAACACGAATTCTATGTTGTCATGTCTAAAGGTAATGAGCAATTTTTAGTAACGTGAAAGTATGTGACATGATAGCCTTGCTGAAATTAAATGGCCATCCCTGTATTAAATAATGTTCACTAGTGTAACTAATTGTACCGTAAAGTGAAGACATGTTAAGTGAACTTCTTACAGTGTATAAAGCAAGTTAACTCAGTTGGTAAGATGAGTTATCCTGTGATTTCACTATATTGAATCGTTTCTGGTTTTTTTTTTAAGTCATGAGTTAAAGGGTGTGCATTCACAACTAGAGTAACCTTCAATCATTTCTTACTCTGGCTTGCACTAGCTGTGAGAGTGTCATAGTGGTTAGACTTCTATGTTGTATCTGTCTATAAGAAAAGTGTATCTATCTAGTATGGGTGTGAACATTTCCGTGTACATGTCTTGTATGGTCATCCTCTTAATAAGTGGTACAACCAGAGTTAGATGTAACCTATGCAGTGAGACAACAAGTCAGATGTCGTATGAAATGTGTGAAGCAAGTAAAGGAAAAATATCCTGTCTTTTACAGTGTTGTTCGTGTGTGAATTTTTGGGCCGTTACATATAGAAAGGGAAGGTTGTATTTCATAACAGTTGTTAGTGGTATCAGCAATTGCAAATGAACCATAGAAACAAGATTAAGCATCCTCGAGTAATGAAGTTTGAGAATGCGCATTGTAAGATAGTTTTGCAAATAGAACATGAAGCGTAGAGCATAAAGCATTAGATACTTATGTGAGGTTAATTGCAGATTTCCTCAATAGTCAAGTAATGAACCATGAAACTAGAGTGCGTCATAGGGGTGAACTGGAAAAATAATGACAACCTTCATTTAATGTGTTTTCATAGCTCTCAACTTTTAGAATTTTTATCACACTTAATGCATTAAAATCTCTTGTAATTGATAAGAAATTGGTATCTAATTAAATAGTAAATTTCATCACCTGTTCCGGTGATATAAAGACATGTATCCTAACAGTCTAGAACTAGTGCATTTTTTTCTTGTATTGTTCGACGGAGCTTGAGTTTTAAATAGCCCTCAATTTTTTCCCCAAGGGGAAGTAAGTTAAGCTCGAGCTGGGGAAGTAGAGCACCTCATTTAATAATTTGTTGGTAAATCAATCGCAAATTGCTGTTGGTAAATGAAATTCCTTGCCCACTTATTTTATTTCTCATTTGCTTTCTGTGCCTCACAAATCTTATCATTGCTACAATATAAAACGTGTCGGGCTTAAGCCAATAAAATATTTTTTAGGGATGATACAAGAATTTGGCGAATCTTTGCCAATACTTTTATAAAGATACTAGGTAAATATTATCTTAAGCGCCCGCTTAGTAATATTATAGGCACACATGGCGCTCCATTTTAAATCCATTTAAATGTCTCCATATAAATTTATTTGGAGCTGCGAGGAGATTTGATTAAAGAGAGAACCAAAGGGAGGGAACAAGGAGATAGTTTAAATACACGGAAAAGGACGCCCTCCACTTGGTTGTGGTTTGGGTGTGCAGACCAAAAGAAAGGGAGGTGGGGTAAATTTCCCTACAGGCCGGCCCCATTTATCCTAAGCTATTTCCAAACCCAAAATTTTTTAAAAGACATGCCCAGGGCACTAATAACCACGCCTCCACCACTACCCCGTGGCTTGGTCCCCACTGATTAACATGCGGGTCGGCGGAAAAATCTGCAAAAGATTTACTAACGGACAAATTTGGTTTTGCGACCCGAACCTTCTAAGTGGTATGTGTGTGTGACGTGTGAAATTTGTGTGGTGTGCAGTGCCCACTGGTGTGTGTGTGTCCCACAAAGTGTGGTGGCGTATGTGTGTGTATGTCAGAGGGTCATGTATGCATGCTGCATATCATACATACATACATACATACATATAAATGGACTATTCTATAATAGCTCTCAATGCCCTATGTTTGTATTATGTATGTAATAATGTATGTATATACTATATGTATGTATGTATGTTGAACTACAATTTATACAATGTCATCTATGTAGGTATGTATTGTAATTATAGCATAACTGGTATATATAAATAACTTATATATAATTTGATTCATATTTATATATCTTTCTTCACCCAACATTCCAAATAGACGATGGAACCTCTAGGAAGGATTTAAATTTTTTGATAGGACTGTAGTTTGCTTGTTTGATTTATCAAATCACGTTTTTCCAACAGACTGACAGAAAGCATGACTAGTAGATATAGGGGAGATGGGTTTGAATTTTCCAATGATTTGGTTGTTATTCCTTAAGTTATGGACTACTCAATTTGATGTTGATATTATATGTCTTTTAACATGCTGATAATTCATAGGTCATATTGAGTAGATCTTGATATTGGATTAATGTATGTCATTTTGACATTAACTGATAATGTGGATTGAATTTCTAGAAATTGTATTAATATTTTTATTTGCAGAGATATTAATTCTTTATAACATGTATGATTTAGATCATTCATATTTTGGCATTTGAATATTTTAATGCTAATCCATTACGATTTCCGATGGAGGTAATCAAACTAATTGCAGGTAAACTTAAAATCTACTCTGCTTTCAATTCGGGGTATATTAGACAAACCACATCAAATATTGTGTAGAATCCTTAATACGTTTCTTTCTTGGCAATCATGTAAGACTTATTAATTATTTTGGTTAGGTCAACATTTGTCAATCCTAGGGGTCATGTGTATGTTTTGTTTTAATTTTCAACTTTTATTAATGTCCATTATGTATTTTCTTTTAGTAGTTAATTTTAATGGTTTATTATTTAGCATTTTTGGAATTCTATTTACCTTTTTTTCCAATGTCATGAGCAGTTGTAATTGTCTTACATTAAGTTAATTTAATTTTCCTAAACTAATTACAACATGTGACCAAAAAAGGACTTCATTTATTAGGCTTGATTTACTTTGGATTTTGTGTTGAGTGATAGTGTGTTTTGAGGAGTGTAGCACACTGTGTTTCACATGGACTAGAAACTCGAATTTGGCCTTAGAGGCCAAATTTGCAAGCTTGTAGGACAAGTCAAACTTGTCCCACATTTTCTTAAAATCCCATGCCAACCCTACCTATGACATCCAATTAATTGGAAGGCCAAATTTAGGCTCTTTTAGGTGTCTTGGGAGGATACAAAAAGGTAAAATGATTAATTGCAACACTTTCTTTCAAAATTTAATTTTGATCCTTTGGGAGAGTGGAATTAGATGGAGTGTGTAAGGTTCTTGTCATTCCTCTAACCACTTATTAATTGTGCATTGGAATATGAGGTTGACCAAGTGATGTTGAGTGGAGAGGAAAGGAGGTGGCATCCTACTTGGAGCCACATCATCCCTCCCTCTCTTTTCTCTATTTATTGAATTCTTGTCGTTTGTTTTGGGGTTACAATAATCATTTTTAGTCTCTTGTATTTTTGGAGAGTTGAGAGGATCCCTCCTTATGCCCCCCACAGATTTTTGTGTTGACTTGTTGGAGCTTTGGAGCTTGTGGATGCTTGCTTGATCTTTGGAGAAGCTTGGAACTTCATACTTGGAACAAGCTCTACCATGGAAAGGTAGGAGCTTCACCTTTGTTTATATTATGTTATTGTTATATGTATGATGTGTATATGTTGTGTTGAATGTTGTTGTTTCTTTGAAATGCTTGTTGGGTATGGGTAGAATGCCTAAGTTGGGAGTGGGAGGAGACTATGGGGAGTTTATTTGCATAGGGAGGCATAAGAGATCATTTTCTTAAGGAGGGAGCTTTTGGAGTTAGGTCCCCACCTAGTATGAGAAATGCTTGCATTTTCTTCTTGTTCTTACCTTTGAGGGAGCCATAAGAGTTGAGGGAGGCATAAGAGTGGATGGAGGGATAAGGGGTACTTGAGGGAGGTATAAGAGTTGTTAGGGGTATTGTTTTTGCATTGGAGGTTTTCTAGGTGGCACCCATTCCCATTGGGAGGCATAAGTGGCCTCCCCATAGGTCTTATGGTCTTTTGGCTTTCTTGATAAGCCTTGTGATCTTGTTGATTTTGATTGTTTTACGACATTCTTGTTGAGTTGTTGTTGTGTTTTGTATGTAAATGGAATGAATGTGAAATTATCAATGTTCAAGTATTGTGGAAGCTAGTAGTTGCCATAGTTGAGATATTTCTCCCATTGTAATGTGGTTGGGGCTCGGGGGCCAATGGAGAGGATGGCTTCTCCTCTCCATTGGGTATCTTGGTTGGGTGGAGAGCGTTGCCTCTCCCCTTATTTTGTTGTGAATCAAGAAAACTTCTTGGAGGAGATAGAGTTGTTGGTGTTTGGAGCATTGGAGTCTTGTTTATGAACATGTGAAACTTCCTTGTATTCATATTTACCCACTTAGAGTGGAATAAATTGTTGCTACGTTCATTTTTATGGAAAATTTTAGATAACTTGCCACATCAAGTGGAAATTGTATTTATCGACTGTATTAATTCCTTTGTTCTTAGAAGTCATTATTTTTTGAAAGGAAATGCTATGTGAGAATTAGTTTTGAAAGAGAAGAAATTGTGAAAGCCTAGTATGTGCCAAATAGAAAAGAAAGGACATATTTCATTCCATTGAATTTGATTTGTTCCCACAAAAATATCTTGTTATTCCTTCCAAATATATGATTGGAAAATAGTTGTTACTCTTTTAGTGGAATGAAAACCTTCATTTAGTGTGTTGTTCTTGCTCTTATTTTAGAATAGTTTAATGGAAATGTTGTTGTAAAATCTCTTGTGGATTGTTAGGAAATTTGTATTTGAAATATTAAATTTCATTGTGTTACTTAAAGGCATGTATTGGAAAAGTTAGAATATTAGTGCATTTTTCTTGTATTGTTGATGGAAAGAACTTAAGTTTTAAATAGTCTTAGATATGCCAATGAAGTAATTTAAGTTCTAGCTCTAGTATGTTATCCTCATTTAAGAATTTATTGTAAATCCATTGCAAATTATTAAGGGAAATGAAATCAAATCTATTTTAACTCCCGTACAATACCTATTAAATTGTGGAGAAAGAAATTTTAGTGTAAAAGCTCTAAACTTACTAATACTGTTACCTATATTTCATTAATGCTTGATAAACATACTAATATCGTAAATATTATTCGTACTAAAGTAATATTAAAATTAATGGATTTATTATTATTAAATTATATTAATATTAATATAATATTAATAATTTTTATAATAACAAAAGTATACTAATATAAACTATAGCCAAAGAAATAATATTAATTATATATATAAATAAAACTACGTATTTATATGTAATTTATAAGAAAATTTTTATAAAACTAAAAACTTTTAAAAAGGTAAAATGTGGAAACTTTTATTCATAAAAGTTAAAACTTTTAAAAAGTGAACAAATGGTTAAAGCCATGTTAGTGGGTATTTACCATAGTGGATAATTATCATAGTTTATAACCATAAACCTTTCCACCGCAATTTCTGCTCCACCATGGCAGTTTAGAACCCCACCCCTCCAAATTAACAACAATGAACTCACTTTATACCACAATAAAAAAAATTAGAAACCTGTGTATTTCTTTGTACATACGTCCTGTGCAAAACATAAAACCCGCGGCCTTGGTTTTTCTCCATTGAAATTATATATATATATATATATATATATATATATATATATATATATATATATATATATATATATATATATATATATTTGCTTCTATTTTCAGTTTTCGGGTTCACCATTATAGGAGATAAACAAGAATATTAAATATATATTTATATACACACACACACACACTTTCTCATACTTAAATGAAAACATGAATCCAAATCTTATCCTTGATGAAAATGGGAGAAAAACCCATTTTCCCATTTGGGCATATGCAAGAAAATGAACTAAATAAAAGGAATAAATACTTTTTTGAAATCCCAATTAGGGTATAAATCAAATAAGAAGAGAAAATAAGCATGATCATTCCTTCAAGAGCTTGCAATGGCCTCCAATGGCCTCCCTTCCACCTCTAACAACCTACAAAACCAAAGAAAGAAAATGAATCAAATGAAATGAGAAAGAATTCTTTCATAAGGATTCTTTAGGGTTGGGTACCCTATTTTCCACATCAAGCGCCTAGATTGAATCCATCCAAGGGATGATAGTCACCCCTACAAAAAAGTAGGTTGAGAATGGATGAGTGGGAAATTACCCTTTTTAATTTAAATATCTAAAGTTTAAAGCATGAGTTGACTTTTAAAGGGTCACTTTATGAGGTAAGAGGATTTTTATTCTAACCCTCATGTAAATTGGACCTTGTTATTTGTTTGAACCTTGTGGAATTAAATACCATGGGTATTTAATTATTATATTTTTTTATCCCTTTAACCCTTTATATTTAATTGTGGAATATTTAACTATAATAGGAACTTAATTGTTTACTAAATTAACACTTAGAGTGAACTAAACATTGGTTGGACTAAATCTACTTATTTGTATTAATGCGGACTTAATAATTGGTTACAATGGGAAAATTAATTAACTATTAAATATCATTTATCTTGAAACATTATTGTGACAATTGTAGTTTCGAACCTGTATGCGGGCACACATTTCAAAAAAAATTATTCCATAATTTTTCTAACTAAACCTAGGTTGTTCTTGAGTCTCTTGTGGGCGTTTTAGCGGGCGTTACACTCGCGGACTCGCGGGAGTGCGGTGCAAAGGTGGCTTTTTACCCTTGGGAAATTTTTCTCCCCGTAGCCCGCATACCCGCCCATGGGGAAATTTTTGACACCACGGCTCGCCGACTTGCCCTTGGGGAAAAATTTCTCCCCTAAGCCCGCTCTTGGGAAAAAAATTTACCCCAAGGCCCGCTGGCCCATAACTTGGAAATTTTGAGGAGTCAAGAGGACTTCTTTATATCAATGGAAAGGTGAGGAAATTTTCTATCCAATAGGAATGATTTATGGAAATTTTGAATGCGTTAATTTTGAGAAAAACTAAGTTGAATCTTTAATCTTGTTAGAGGGTGGGTATGGTGAGGAATTACCCTCTTAACCTAATTGAATTTTCTAATCCTAAAATTTGACCTTGTGACCTTTACTAATTGTTAATAGAGAAAAAAATATAGTCTAGTAAATTAGTATTGATCTGGAACCTTATTTGTGACAACTGTTGTCTTGTAACCCGGTTGTAGATTCTTTTAAACAAAAAAAAAAATTCCATAATTTTCCTAACTATTCCTAGATTGTTCTTGGGTCTCAAGTGGGTTGTTTTTAGTGGGCATTACAACTTGGATGGTTTTGCACATTGGGAGTTATATTTTGAATGCTAATACCTTGCTGAGCAATGGAGGGTTGAGGATGATCTTAGCTTGGTGAATGTCCTTCTCCAATATTTCTCCTCTTAAATCGTGTATTGACAGCTACACTTTGAGAAGGGGATTGATTCATCCCACAGAAGTCCTCAACTTGTCAATTGACAAGCATAGTTTCACTTGGAGGTCCCTCTTGCTGAGCTCCTTATTGTTGATCTCTTTCTTGGCTAGGTTCGTATGACACCATACTAGTCTGCACCATCAAGGCCTGATTTAGTGCACCATTAAAACACATTGATTGGTTATGTGGCTGATTACATGGGAAACACCAATCATATTCATGTGCCATATTGTTTTGTGCTAGAACCAATGCCCTTGATGTTGAAGTTGTGTTTGGATCATATGACCTGAAAGGTCTAGCAACTTGAGGTTGTCCTTGGTTTTGGCTTTGATGTACAATCTGAGATGGTGGTCTACTTTACTGATACCGGGGTCTAGCCTGATATTGAGCTTGAGGCTGATATGGCTTGGAACTATGACATTGTTGTCTTTTGATGGTTACTAGCTCATTCCCCGGGTTCTGAAGTTGTTTCATGACTTCTTGGAGTTCTTTTGAAGTGTTAGTTGATGAGGTGGAGGCTTCATCTGAACTTTGACTCCTATGGGTGGGTACATGGGCTAATGTGGGCATTTGGCTGGTATCTGGGTTTCTTGACACGGGCTGTAAAGGCATGGATGGCCTAGGAGTAAGTTTTCTAGCATGAATCAAATGATTCTCAGCTCCTATAGAAAGGCTTTATGCTGCAGGTAAGGTTTTTCCCCCCATTGACTGAATCATAAAAGAAATATAAGAATTTAAAGCCCTAAGAAAGTATAAGAAGGGACCTTAATTAGTGGGCTTTACTGCTATTGGAATCATGTCCCAGGTCCGTTGAAATCTGAGGTTAAAATACGTCAGCTACTCATTTGGGACTCTCTTGATTGTTGTTAGTTATTCCAACAAAGATAAATTATCACTTTTTTCTCCAAACTAGTTTTGAAGAGTTGTGCACAATTGTTTCCAATTTTGAATAGAGCTTGATTCAAGGCTCATGAACCATTGTGAAGCTTTACATTTGAGTGAAGAGGCGAGCAACTTGACTGCAATGTCCATCTCATGGATTTCGTGGGTTACAGACATTTGCAATATCTTGGACATGCTCACCAGGAGAAGTCTGGTTTTCCTTAGTGAAATATGGGATGCTCTTTAATGCTGGTATATGGACCAGATTTTGTGCATGTAGAGCGAGTGGACTGCTGCCGGTGAAATTGACATAAGGATTTGGTTGAGCCATCCTGATCGGCTTGAGTACCCCTCTTGATGGAAAGAACAGCCTGCTGGGAGGTGGTGTCGATAAGGCTCTATTTGGTGGGATAGAGACTTCTGGGCTCTTCTTCCTTCCATCCCTCTGTCTGGGGATAATTATAGATAGAAAAATGATCCCTCCTCTCTAGTTCTTGACCATGTTTGTATTCTTCTCATGAACTTGCTTAGATTGCTGAAACTAGTGGATTTTTTTCTTTTGGAGTCGTCAGATGTACAATTTTAAGATTTCTTAAAATTTAAAATCACAGCAAGTGTACATCAATCTTACTGTAATAAGATGGAGACTTCTCTATTCCACCAGACGTGCCAAAACTTTTAGTGCAAAGTCATAGCACCCCCAAATGAGTTCTATAGATCTTCTTTTCTAAGGCAGAGTCATTTGGTGTGATCTGCATAACATTGAACTATCACCAAGGTGTGGGAACTTGCAAAGTGGAAAAACTCTCCAAATTAAAGGTTGGTTCCTATTCCTCTGTTTAGGTGCATACGTGAGAACTTGCAGAGGATATATTTCTATACCTAATTTAAAATTTTCCAAGGAGACAAGGATAAAAGAGATATAAGAAATAAGAAATCACTAAACTACAAGGTGATGCACCGAAGGAATGATGAACACTAGTTCTGCTGATAGACATAAACCAACAAAATACATATAATAATCAAGCACATATAACCATATTTATAATGAAAGACCAGACGCGAGCAAAAGAGACAGAAAGGATCTAGAAGTGATCACAAACGTGTTTTATTGCTCTGCAGATTGATACAATGCATTACAAAGTAGCCAGGAGGCAAGAAACATATTGCAATTTTAATGGAAGGCATGAACTCCATGAATTCCTTTGCTAGAAGGAAAGGGGAGCCTGCAAAACAAAGAATGTCAAATGCTTTACAACGAGTCCCGAGCCTACATTTATAGACTCAAACGGAGAGAAGAAAGAAAAAGGGAGAAGCGGGAAAAGCAGGTCGAAGCTCAACTACAACTATTAATGTCTTCTACAAAATCTTCCCCAAATCTGTCTCGACTGTGTCAATCTCTGGTTCGGCATCTTGAAGAAGGGGGAAACGACATAACAGATTGAATTTGATCTGGTTGTTGAGGTAGATGGATCCTACATTGATGGTTCCTGAAGACATTTTCTCCATTTTCCTTTACCTAACCTCTCTAAAATTAATGTTTCAGATCTCCATGGTGTAGATGGGGCCGAGATCTTTCCAACAGTGTCATATTTGCAATATTTTGATCCCTGAGTCGAAAGATATGCCCCTTCAAAGTTTGTATCAGGTCTGTACAAATGGGCGGGAAAACAGTTTGAAAAATGGGTCTCCTTTTAAATATGGGGCACGTGGTAGCCAGATTAGGGAAAAATCAGGTTTGCGGGTCCATGATAAATCTCTTCCCCCTTTTCTTCAAAAAACGTAAAACTCATAAAACCCCCATGGCCCCGACACTCCTCTTGGATACGTGACACCCTTTGGTTAGCTAGGGAGGTGCACTTCCATTTTTACCTCTGTGCCTTTTTGTCAAAAGGAAAATTTTCACCTTTTCCCCTGACGGCCCGCTTTCCTTGACTTGGGCTCAAACGCTAACTCTTTCCTTTGGGCGGAGTTGTGGCCCATTTTACAACTTTTACACCTTTGGAATAACAAGGGGCAAAAAACCAACTTTCCCCCCAACGGCCCGCTTTAGCGCTTTTAGTTTAGGCTTGCCACGTTGCGTTTCCTCCACTAGCTACCCAATTTCTATGTTTTGGCTAAGTCTTTTGCTTAGCAGGGTCATATCTTTGGTCATGGGACACACGGCATTCTGGCACTCATTTGGAAACCCTCTCTCTATTCAATCCTTGAATCAATGTCATTTAGACACTTGGCAACCTCTACAGGTCTGTGGACTTTTCAATGGCTCCTCTTACCTTTTTGGACTTTGGGCTACATGGCGAGCTCGCACTCATTTGGGTCTCTGCCTTTGGACTAAATTTTGGAGATGCGCCACACTGACACTCGGCATTCTCCACTTACACTTTTATACTTAGCTAATTTTGAGGCCGGCCCTGTCCACCTTTTGACCCCATTTGACCATTTGCTACGTGGAGGGATGGCGCAAGTTGGAGTCTCCATCCTAGGCTCCCATTTCATATTTGTGTCGAGCCGACACATGGCACCTTATTTCTTATTTGAAGACTTTGCAATGGCCTCGCAAATTTTTGGGACTCTGGACGCGTGGAAGCCTAGTGCTCATTTGGGCTTCCCTTTTTGGATTCAACTTTGGAGAAATACCGCGTAGACACGTGGTTGTTTCCACTGCCTCCTCCATACTTAGTCAATTTTGGACTCTTTCTTGAATGGTCTCAAGCTCGAAAAACTTTGAAACTTCACCATTTTTTCCCCTTTCCTATTCCTGGTTCCTTTGCGGCACTGCCCCTTCTTTTCTGACCCTGCTATTCCATTGTTAGGTCCTTCTGCAACTTAAAAAATGGATTTCAGACATGGAAACGACTCGACAGAGTCATTTCTTTTGCCAAAGGGTCCTTTAGTCTTTCTTAGCCCCCACGACACCATTGTTGAGTCCTTATGTGACCAATTTACAAGATCTGAACGAGTTTTCTCAGGTTCTCTCTATGAGGGGTCGTGGCCAATCTAATATTTTTCTTGAGGGGCAAAATATGGATAACAACATGTACAGGGTTTGTTATGTCATAGAAGGTTAAAGGATAAAAAAACTTATGAAGGAGGAATTTTTTGATAAGGAAAACAAGATCCAAACAATGGCTTTATACATGATTCTGCTAATGGAATTAAACAATATTTTAGTAGTAGTGACAAAAAGGTTGATCATCAGAGCTATTTGGCATCCTAGCAGATAGGAAATCCACATGTCATGAATGTTGTGGATTATCGGAGGGTGGGAAGTGAGAAATTTTTTAAATTATTGTGAATTAGGTGAGATTTGTTTTATATCTATAAACTGTAAAGGGTACTTTAGGAAACTTTACAATTTTCAGGCCCTAGATTATTCTAAAGGAAAGGTCAAATTTTCTCTGAATTTCAGAAGTAGAGAAACTATAGAAAACTTAGTAGTAGTGTGGGGGAGTTTGAACTTTAATATTTGTATTCTTGCCATAATATGTGCTAAATTAAAATAAGATATGAATGTTGGACATTGCACTAGGTTGTTGGATCGAATTGTAAATATGATGCCTTAAATATTGAGTGTTAGGAAGTTTTTCATGTTTTTGAGTCACAAAATGTTGCCACTTAGTTTTGAGCATTAGTATCGAATGACAAATATTTTAAAAATGTTTTTGAATCATTAAATGTTGCCACTTAGCTTTGAAGCTTCAGGAATTGGTTTCAGCATTTCATAAGAGCAGAGGATCTGGATGCAAATTTTTGGTATTGAAAAAAACTAGGGTGGTTGAATATTCTTTTTGTGCATGGTTCAAGAATCGTTACCAGCAATGTAGATACTAAATGAAATAAAATTTCATTTCCTATTGGAAGTATGTGTGATCCATATGAATTAAGAAAAAAATAACTCATCATTACAAAAATAGGGCTTGATTTGAGTAATTATTACTGCATGGTGATGAAACTTCCGCTATATGCAAGAGGTGGTTGCATAACTACCTATCTCTTCAGCGGCGGTTATAAGGTTGAGCTAGGGAGTTATATACTCAACTATCTCTACAAGGTGTTTTTTTTATTGAATTGAACAATCGAAGTAATGGCGCAATGATGGAATTTATCTAGTTTTGAGTCGTTTGGGAGTCTTTAGTGCACCAAAGGACATTCTTGGAGCATTGTAACTAGGAGGAAAATATCCAATTGTAGAGGTGAGTGTGGAAGGCAAAGTTGGTGTTTAATTAGTTGTTAAAGGGGGAAGAAAGGTACAAATTAGAGTGAGCTACCATAGTTCTTGTTGCATTTGTTCTATTGGTCTCTTTGTAATAATATCTTTGTAACCTTTCTTTGGCTATAAGAGGATCAAGAAGTTTCGGTATTGCTACACCATGGTTTCTAGGTTAAAAATATTGTGTCCATTGTTTTTCATGTGTTATGTTTATTGTTTATTGTTTCTTACATTCATAGTTACTTGCTGCAAGTTGTCTTTATGTTTCCAACAACACTGAACACTAATTCTAAGATCTTAGCATCCAAAAATGTCAATTGGGAATATAATTCAAGTAGAACAACATATAATGTTTATACAAATCCCATTAATCATATATACTTTAAGTGGCTACGGATCACCATATTGTATGTTTTCTACTCTAGTAGCAAGGTTTATCATGTTTCCTGGACTGAGGACCTAGAAGGGGAAAGGTTTTGGATTGGATGAACCTTACGTCATCCAGTGTCTGGGAGCAAGTCAAAAACTGGTTGTACAAAAGGTTGATATTTTCACTCTAGATGATTATGCATAGTGGATCAGCTTTAAAAGCATGAGCTGATTAATTCTTTCCCTTATCGCTTCTTTCATATCATCATCATGCCAATGGTAATCCTTCTTTCTACCTTCACATGTCTAGAGTATTGTAGATATTGGGATTCATTTACAGGGTCAGGGCACTGACTTGAACAAATATTACGTTTGGAATGGATAATAAGCTCCCACTTCCTTATGCATAAGCATGTTTTTTCTGAGGTTTAGGTAAAATTGGATCTTGTCACTCAAGAAATAAAACATGTCTCTCGTTTTTAGAAATCATTCTGCAACCTCTTGTTGAATTTAATGCTTTACTATAAATGATCCATTGCAATTTTCAGATTTAATAATTATTGTATACTTTTTTGAGTTTACTTCTATAATAACTTGAGGACCAATTTCGTATGTTTATTAAATGGCCTGACATTAATTGGCCTAATGCTCCTAGGTAACCGCGGGACAAGATGACCCCTACAGCGGGGAATGCATCGTTGGTGGCCCCACTCAGGTGAATGATTCTGAGATATATTTGAGACACTTTCCATGGGATCCATCCCCCAAATTTCAGGGATATGCTCCCTCTACCCATGGGATGCATCCCATTGTAATTAATCAACTTTTCTTTGTTGGGCAAGGATCCCAATTTTGAGAATATTTGCTATTGCCACTTTCCAAAGTCATGCAATTGAATGACCAACTAAATGGAGATAATGTAGCAAAGGGATGCTTCATTTCTTATTTTGAGAATATATGTTGTTGCACTTGAAGTGCTCTAAAAGATATGTTGGATTTCCATGATATTGAATTTCAAAGACCTAATAGATACATTTTCAACTTAAGAAAAGTATTCACCATCAAAAGATGGCAATATTGGACACGATGGTACTATTTTTGAAGTTGGTCTTGAACATGAGGTCAAATGGGCCTCTAGATTAGGGCCCAAAGTGCCAGCAAGGATAAATAAATAAAAATAAAGAATAGAGTTGCAAACATTCTCAAATTAGAAATATTAGAATTGATAGGAAAAAATAAAAATTATTAAATTGACTAACATAAGTACCAAAACTAGTAGAGATTAATGTTTCTCTAAAATAAACTATGTGGCATTACATATATCACATAACAGGAAATACATGAGTCCTAACAAAATACAAGCAATACACGAGTCATGATAAAATACAAAATGGCTAAATTCATCCTTATGTAGCAATGTAGCAGCTGGATGAGGTTCTCACCAATTTTTGTTGATGCCTCATCCTCGCCATGTGTGGAAGAGTACTCTTTAATATATAGGGCAGAATAGGAAATATCCAAGTCAGGAAAAGTAAATAATTATTGCAAATATTCTCATAAATGGGTTGAATTAATTATATTGGGTTGAATTAATGTTTTTGCTTGATCTCGCGTATAACTCATAAGCAATAATTATTGTGTTATGTTGCATTGTACAATACAATGTGTACAATTTTAAGATAGTGATAAGTACCACGAGTTTATGGGATAAAGTAGCCTTACAAAGAACACATGCGATTCACTTAGTTTTATAAATAATTGAAGCAATGCATGATACATGTAAGAAATGTGGAGAAGAATATCACACTCAACATCCTTTGTCATGTTATGCTATCGTTAAAGCATTAGGACAGGTAAACAATGATACATGACAGTTATGCTTGTGTTGTGAAATGCATGCTAACACCTAAATATGGTAGAAGTGGATTGTTTTTTGCTGCTTATTTGGGTTTTAGTGGCATCTCAAATTGTCTTTTGAAAAAAATACACAAAAATTACTTTTCGAGTATAGTCAAAGGATCTTTACGCAAATATAAAACCATATATAATTGAAGTCTCAAAGTCTTTAATAAATATTAACAACCATGACATTTTTCCGAGAGTAGTGGCTTCACACAACCTCTTGCATGTTCTCCTTTCTACCTGAAGCACCTTACACATTTCTATGGTGTTATTGAACTTTGCATTCAAATGAGAAATAAATCCATGTTTGAGTTAATGTTTGTTTTTTTCTTATGTTTTGTGTTCTTATTTTTTTGATATAGTCCATCCTAATAAAATGTTTTTGTATTGTTTCTAGATTGGGGTTATTAAACTGAAATAAATTTGTAACATATTCTTATTGGGGAAAATTTTATTAATGTCCCTATCATTAATGAATTACAAAAAATAACTGAGAAATTTTGGGTAAGAAATGTTAGCTTCACGTCGCGGTGGCCATCAAGACTGTTATGTCTTGGTATTTGATATTCCTATAAAATTGGATTATTGTGTTTTTATTTTCATTACATATGCCTATATTTGGAAGCTAGTGACGTGCATGATGAATTGCTCTTATTTGAAAAAGTAAACACACCTCTTGCAATCAATGGGAAAATAATATTCATCTACATTTATAATCTTATGTGTTGTTATTTGAAGAGACAATTTCGGTGTGGGCATAGACTGATACAACAAAATTTAAAAACATTTGTCTATCTCCATTATAAATGCACACCCATCTTCTTCCTCCGCCTATCAACATGCCCAGTACAATTGCTAGTTGTAACCATTTTGATTAAATAATTAACAAATGTTTTATTATTATTTCTGTTGTACAAATTGCTTTACCAATACAATTATGTGGTTCATCTCTTTTTGTGTGTGTGTGTGTGTGTGTTAAGAAAGAATAACCTTCTTTCGTAATGAGAGTTTCATTGTTAATGAACCAATGGTTGGAGAACTGCCCTATAGTAATTCTCATCATATCTATATATACTTTGAATGATTTTGAGTAAGCCTCGACAGAGACCTCTCACCCTAAATTGGAAACTACGACCACCAATACTTTCTCATGGTCAGAGACTTGCGATCAATTTGTTCAAGTATATTTATTATCCTGCCGAAGGCATGGATATTGTCTTCACTTTAGCAATTAAACATTTGCATTTTTCCAATCGTATTGTGACATGTGGATTTAAATGAGGCTGGACTATAGTTTTAGCTTTTGATTTTTTTATTCTGGCAACATTTGATTGGTCGTTGGCTTTATGTGCACTGTTGATTGAAAAAACGTAGCAGTTATGAAACATTAATGCATTGACTGTCATGTACAGATTAGGTCGCTTTTGACAGTTTTGAGTGGCTCGAGGAAAATGCATGTTTGTTTCTTACACGGTGTGTAATTTTTCATTTTCATCTGCGCGCCAGGAGGTTAAGGACTCTGAACAGCAAGGTGAGTTTTCATGGCAAGCCGATTTAAGCTCTATGTTCTCATGTTTTTGCCTGCTGTTTATCTTTTAGTTCCAGTGGTTATTGTATTGATTGACACTGTGAAAGTTCGGCACAAGGAAACAGTCAAAGAGACAAATCTTGGTCGGAGACAATAAGTACTCCAAGTAAAAGATAAACAATAGTTCCTGAAAATTTCAAGTTTGTAGTTAATCTATTTGGTAGAACTATAACAATGCAAATCTGTGTCTCGTGTCATTTACGAGAAGTTCCCGAGTGCTAAAATTTGCTGCGGATTTCATATTTAAATTGTTCCAATGCTTACAAGAGCAAGTTTTGTGGTCGTCTATTTAAGAGGGTAGATAGTTTTAAGGATTAAGAAGTATCCATTCTGTTAAATTCATGAAGAACAAGAAAAACATATGGAAAAAATTTGGTGCAGGATTTTCAACATCACAGTGTCACAAAGTGATACATTCTTATTTTCGGTAATATTAGATTGCAAAATGGAACTTGTGGCTATAAGCACAAAAAGGAAGAAACAAAATATACCAGTGCATCTTCTTTGCGGATCTTGTGTCTGTTAGACAAGCAATACATGTTGCTATAAGAGGTCCATAGTTGACAGATGACATATCTGAGAAAACGGACCAGTAAGATGTGGAAGCACCAATTGTCTGCTTCTTTTTGTCACACTGCTTAAATATATGTTTTGACATTGTTATCAGTTGCAATATAAGAAACAATAACAACAAGAAGAACAAGAACATGCCTTAAGACTACCCAGGTTTGTCCATGGTCAGTCTGCCAGAAAAGCTGATGGTCTGAACATGATGACAACTTGAATATTATATGCAATGTGAGCCTTCTCTCTGAAAAATGAACTTGGATGGTTGTCTTCAAATATGCTGGACTTCCAGAAACTGCTAGCTGATTTGGCACTGGCAATCAAGAATGGATGAGCTTCTAAGCCATAGTAAGCCATACACCCATAAAAAACTTGCACTACTTCTGCACTATATATGCAAAATCTCAAGGTATAAGAACATTGTTCTATAACTGTCTCACCTCTGGATTCTCCTGCAGCTTTAAGGTGTGCTGATCCACATATTTACTCTTATCAAGAATTATAACCCAAGGATCTATAGGACAAGGCTCCTCCCCAGGCTACATACAAATAGGAAAATCATATACATCAAGCCAATGAGATAAATAAACTAAAAAGCTAGCCCAAATGAACAAAAGTTAGAAGGCAATAGAACCCACTTGAGGAACATGATCACAGGAACGAGGCACTATGGCACCACCCAATCCAGGACGGCAAGGAACAGATTTCACATTCTTACAATTTTTACAGAGAAAAGTAACATATGTAGCCTTGGCCTTGGTTCTGGATGCAGCAATAACTATTCCAGAGATCTTCACAAGCTTTGAGATGAACTCCGCCTACAAACAGAGCATTTCTTACTGCCATTAGTACGTGCTGGTACACAAGTCTGAATAAAACCTGAAAATCCTTCCCTGCTCAAACACTCACCCCGAGGGATCTCATTGATATAACATTTTCGTTGGAACATAGAAAAATTTGCACTTCTCCGGACGTTGGCTCCTCCATTTCACCCGTTTCTCCAGGCACCTTTGATTTGAGCGCACTTAAGACTTCGGAAGCAGCAGTTTCGAACTGCCCACAGACCACAACACAACCCCTTTTCAAACCCTATTTTTATGCAATTCGAACCCTTAAACACTTACAAGAAACTCTTGACCTTAAACAGTAAAACACACGGGACAACAAACCCCCTATTTTCATTATATTGAAATCTTAAAACCCTTAGCATAAAATGACATTCAGAAACAAACCAGAGGCAGGAAATCAGCGGGGGCTTTGCGTATCTTCTCAGTTAATTCTCCGTCAAATGAATCAATGTCTTCCATGGAGACTAGCACGAATTTGGGATTGTGTATCAGGCTCTCTCTGCAGAAGAATTAAATAAGCCACACTAATAACAACCAATATGCATTAACTTACTACAAGATTTCACAGGCCATGAAGCTTTCACAGTCCATGAAGAGAACGTCTAGTTAAAATTGTCTAAAAAGAAACGGAAAACTTCACATTTCAACTCACCCGTAGGAACACACAATGAGAATAAGTGAGAACCTCTGGGTTAAAACCCTTCAAATAAACAAAAACATAAATCAACGTATCTCAGAGTTGCTATGACTAGGCAATACCTGTAGGGGAAGTCACCCTTTTCGCCATTATAACTGCGAATGAACTCCTTGAATTTACGCAGAGCAGAATGGCAGGTGAGGGCGCCCTGATCTGGATCGCCTCTAGGAAACTGAGCTTGATCACTGTAGAAAATGGAGCCCTCATCCTGCCCAGACATGTTGCCTAAGTTCAGTACTTTTTTGCACAGAAAAAGAAAAGATTGGTTTGCTCTTGATTTGGCACTGGCAACCAAGAATGAATGAGCTTCTACTTGAAGTTGGTGTATCTTGAAGGCAGAGAATTTGCTGAGCATACCGGACAAGCCAATTAGAATAATTAATGTATAACAACTATAATAACTAGTTGTAAATACAGACACCAATTGAATGACATGCAAGTTCATGCCGTTCCACTTCCCTATATTCCATTGTAAATGTACAGCTACCCTATTTAATATTATAATATTAATGGCATTGTCTATGGTGCAAATTTAAACCATGATCACAATACTGAGAAATACCGTCACTAAAATAATTTTTGACGGGCATGGGTAGATAGTTTTAAATTTGATTAAAAGAAAGGGAATGAATACCAACCCTGAGTCCCGCCATGGATATTGTCTTCACTTTAGCAATTAAACATTTGCATTTTTCCAATCGTATTGTGACATGTGGATTTAAATGAGGCTGGACTATAGTTTTAGCTTTTGATTTTTTTATTCTGGCAACATTTGATTGGTCGTTGTAGATTGAAAAAACGTAGCAGTTATGAAACATTAATGCATTGATTGTCATGTACAGATTAGGTCACTTTTGACAGTTTTGAGTGGCTCGAGGAAAACGCATGTTTGTTTCTTACACGGTGTGTAATTTTTCATTTTCATCTGTGCGCAAGGAGGTGAAGGACTCTTAACAGCAAGGTGAGTTTTCATGGCAAGCCGATTTAAGCTCTCTGTTCTCATGTTTTTCCCTGTTGTTTATCTTTTAGTTCCAGTGGTTATTGTATTGATTGACACTGTGAAAGTTCGACGCAAGGAAACAGTCAAAGAGACAAATCTTGGTCGGAGACAATAAGTACTCCAAGTAAAAGATAAACAATAGTTCCTGAAAATTTCAAGTTCGTAGTTAATCTATTTGGTAGAACTATAACAATGCAAATCTGTGTCTCGTGTCATTTACGAGAAGTTCCCGAGTGCTAAAATTTGTTGCGGATTTCATATTTAAATTGTTCCAATGCTTACAAGAGAAAGTTTTGTGGTCGTCTATTTAAGAGGGTAGATAGTTTTAAGGATTAAAAAGCATCCATTCTGTTAAATTCATGAAGAACAAGAAAAACATATGGAAAAAATTTGGTGCAGGATTTTCAACATCACAGTGTCACAAAGTGATACATTCTTATTTTGGGTAATATTAGATTGCAAAATGGAACTTGTGGCTATAAGCACAAAAAGGAAGAAACAAAAGATACCAGTGCATCTTCTTTGTGGATCTTGTGTCTGTTAGACAAGCAATACATGTTGCTATAAGAGGTCCATAGTTGACAGATGACATATCTGAGAAAACAGACCAGTAAGATGTGGAAGCACCAATTGTCTGCTTCTTTTTGTCACACTGCTTAAATATATGTTTTGACATTGTTATCAGTTGCAATATAAGAAACAATAACAACAAGAAGAATAAGAACATGCCTTAAGACTGCCCAGGTTTGTCCATGGTCAGTCTGCCAGAAAAGCTGATGGTTTGAACATGATGACAACTTGAATATTATATGCAATGTGAGCCTTCTCTCTGAAAAATGAACTTGGATGGTTGTCTTCAAATATGCTGGACTTCCAGAAACTGCTAGCTGATTTGGCACTGGCAATCAAGAATGGATGAGCTTCTAAGCCATAGTAAGCCATACACCCATAAAAAACTTGCACTACTACTATTTAACTGTATCCTTGCTCAAAATTTTGAAGTAGATATTTCTGACTGAAAGTGCTATATTGCTCGATCTAAAACAGTCTAATATGCATTTCAAAGATTTAATAAAATTATCCACCTGCACTATATATGCAAAATCTCAAGGTATAAGAACATCGTTCTATAACTGTCTCACCTCTGGATTCTCCTGCAGCTTTAAGGTGTGCTGATCCACATATTTACTCTTATCAGGAATTATAACCCAAGGATCTATAGGACAAGGCTCCTCCCCAGGCTACATACAAATAGGAAAATCATATACATCAAGCCAATGAGATAAATAAACTAAAAAGCTAGCCCAAATGAACAAAAGTTAGAAGGAAATAGAACCCACTTGAGGAACATGATCACAGGAACGAGGCACTATGGCACCACCCAATCCAGGACACCAAGGAACAGATTTCACATTCTTACAATTTTTACAGAGCAAAGTAACATATGTAGCCTTGGCTTTGGTTCTGGATGCAGCAGTAACTATTCCAGAGATCTTCACAAGCTTTGAGATGAACTCCGCCTACAAACAGAGCATTTCTTACTGCCATTAGTACGTGCTGGTACACAAGTCTGAATAAAACCTGAAAATCCTTCCCTGCTCAAATACTCACCCCGAGGGATCTCATTGATATAACATTTTTGTTGGAACATAGAAAAATTTGCACTTCTCCGGACGTTGGCTCCTCCATTTCACCCGTTTCTCCAGGCACCTTTAATTTGAGCGCGCTAAAGACTTCGGAAGCAGCAGTTTTGAACTACCCACAGACCACAACACAACCTCTTTTCAAACCCTATTTTTATGCAATTCGAACCCTTAAACACTTACAAGAAACTCTTGACCTTAAACAGTAAAACACACGGGACAACAAACCCCCTATTTTCATGATATTGAAATCTTAAAACCCTTAGCATAAAATGACATTCAGAAACAAACCAGAGGCAGGAAATCAGCGGGGGCTTTGCGTATCTTCTCAGTTAATTCTCTGTCAAATGAATCAATGTCTTCCATGGAGACTAGCACGAATTTGGGATTGTGTATCAGGCTCTCTCTGCACAAGAATTAAAAAGGCCACACTAATAACAACCAATATGCATTAACTTACTACAAGATTTCACAGGCCATGAAGCTTTCACAGTCCATGAAGAGAACGTGTAATGCCCAGTTCATCGTTGCGCCTTTGCTTCTGCGATGACTGTGCTTTTTACAGTTGAACGTTGTTGCGTTTCTTTTGAAACGTTAGTGTTTTCGCCTTGTCGAGTTTAACTGTTGGTTGCTAGTAATATGATTAATAATTTTATGTTTTTAATAAAAGTCGTGCAAAAAAAAACAAATCTATCATAAAAATAATGATAAAAATAACATTTTAAATTATTTTGTCAATTTGCGATTATTTATGTTAGTGTCATTTCTTTTAGCAATATTGTATTAATTAATTGCAAGATATTTAACCGTAGTGTTGATTGCTCTTGTGCTCGACCCCTCGATCAAATTATTTTATTTTTGTCACTATCGTGTTAGGTCCTAAGCGATTATTCGAACCCCGTTTAGGTGTCATGACTTTTTAAAGCGTAATAAGAATAGATAATAAATGAATCGGTATCAATTATACTTTAATTGTGTGAATAATTAATAAAAATTTATGTCGAATAAACTAAGCCTTTTCAGGCATCCACACATACTTATTTCATAATTATGGAAGTGTGCCTTCAACCACCGACCTGCCTTTATGGTTCATATTCCTTCTGTTTGGCGTGAGGTGGAGGGTTTCCTTGTTTTCTGGCAAGAGGGGTGCGTGGTAGAGTGTATGGCCTCCTGCCATATTCTTTTTTTATTTCTTTTGGTGCCTTGTTTGGCATATGGTTGGTGAGAATTAATGAAACTAATTTTATTACCCACCCACCGTATGTCTTCCTCCCTGCAGGCCGCTTATCTTTCAAAATCGGATTTTATTATTGATCTTCCTTGTGTTTGTCTTTTACCTGCTCTTGCTTTGTTGCTGGCCGCGTGGGATTGCAGATGGAGGTCTCTTTTTTGATGGGTTTTCTTCTGCCTTTTTGTGGTCTGCCTGCTATGTTATTCTGCCCTGACCGCGCATAGGTGGATGTTGCTCTATAGTTTTATGACCTACTCTTCCATGGTTTACTTTATCCTCCTCCTTCCATGGGTTTGATATGGTGGTTATAGATGAAGCTACAAGCTAGTGAAGTAGGCGTGTTACCTCCACTTTCATTGGGTGCTGTGAGGTGTGTTCTTGACGGGGATCCACAGCAACGACCTGCAATAGGAATTAGCCAGGCGGCAGGCATGTTGCAGTATAGTAGAAGCCTTTTTGAGCGCTTCCAACAAGCAGGATGTCCAACTATGTTGTTATCTGTTCAATATCGAATGCATCCTCAAATTCGGGATTCTCCTTTAAGATATTTTTATCAAAATCGATTAAGTGACGGTAAGAGTGTTACCAGGAGACCTGACGAAATTTATTACAAAGATTCTCTATTGAGACCTTACTTGTTTTACGATGTAACTCATGGAAGAGAATCTCATAGAGGTGGATCTGTTTCATATCAGAATATTCATGAAGCACAAATTGCCTTGCTGCGTATTCCTACCCCCCCCCCTCTTTCCTGTACCAAACGTGAATCCAATCTTTCCTTCCACGTGTGCCATTTACTTCTACTCTGCCCCGTAGATGAGGGCCTGATAACACAAAATATGGACATGGTTTTATGTTGTTTCCTGATGCGTTTAGGTAGTCTTGCTGGCACGTTTTCTTGGTGCGAGGATTTTGGGAATGAAACCGCTATTTCTTTTGCTAGCTGACCACTCTCAAACAGGTGAATTATGGAATCTGCCTTGTTTTTTTTTCTAATCTGTCCCTTCCTTGCCTCTGGCCACGTGAGTTTGGGAGGATGTTGTTGGGGATTTTGAAACCGTTGGAGCTCAGCACCCAGTGCAGTTAGCAGGGGTTAGACAACGACATTTTCTCCTTTGCTTTCCTCCTGGATGTGTCGTTTTAAGGGGAGCCTGGAGTGATGTTTTTCAAAGCTAAAAGAAGTGGATCAGTGGGACGTGTGGCTTATGCAGTCCCTGCTGGATGTGTTGCTGGTGGATGCATTTAAAACAGGCATGATAAGACTAACCCTCTCTCTTAATGATTTATCCCCTTTAGTATTTGGGTAAATCAATCTTTGCAATTTTGTTCGAATGTTGTAGATGTGGGTTTCTTTTGGAATGTTGATGTGTTTTTGTTTTACTAAGTAAATAGTGTTTGGACTCTGGATATTATATAACATGTATTTACATATATTGACTCTTTCTTGAAAGAGATGCCCAGAAAGAGATGGGTTTCAAATGACATTTAATCATAATTGCATGAGCTGATCTCTCTCCCCTTTCCAGTTTATCTTAATTACTATTTGACAAGAAGAAATTTCTCTAGTGATTCTCGCTTATCGATCTTATAGAGTTGGTTTATTTTTTGCCATGATTATTCCTATGAACAGTGGTTTCTGTAGAAAATATTGTGGTGTGTGAATGAGATTTAGAATATTCCTTGTATTGTTTTTATTTGTAGAACATGGCTTGAAAACTGGAATTTTCTTAGAAGACTATGCTTGTCTTTTAATGTGGTTTGATAATGATATAAACCCCTTTATAATTGGGGGCTTCTATTTGGGGAGACTCGTAATGGTTTTACTGGTCTTTCTAGATACCATCTGACTCTTTTGATTACTGTTTACCTTGGGGATTATTGTAAACCCCTCACCAGGCCCTCTGTTATTATTATTGGTACTAATGAGCTTTTTTTTTAGATGGGAACGCTCCTGAAGCATGTGTTGATGGGGTTGTTTTTTTGATCTTTTTGAATACAGTAAGCACTCAAGATGTTAGCTTGTGTGGATAATTATATGGCTTAAGTTGAGGCACTACTTGGATTTTCGAATCAGTTGAAGTAATATTGGATACATAGAACTCTCATGAATGTGTACATTCTTCAAGTTTGATTGACATGTGATGGCCCTCAGGCATATGAATTCAGGCAATGCTTGAAATATAAAATTATAAATTTATCATATACTTTGACTTATAAGCTTGTTGAAATGCTTTTTGGTAGGAAAACAGATGAATAGGGAAGTTATGAGAACTACCCTAAAATGGATTCATGCACAACCTTAAGTAAAGGTGACAACTGCCATAATGGGACTGTACATACCATGTATGACAGTAAGGATAGAAGTTGACCTAAATTTTTTAACTTCATTATATAGAACAATAATTAATACCCATATATTGGGGTATTCAAGTGGAGGTTGAATTATATAACATGATATATTATGTTATCAGGTAACCAGTAAGGATAAATATGTTATCTCAATACTTGGTTAACGAGTGGAATATTTTCTGGCATTTACGATGATTATTATGTTAGCTAAAAATTGATACTTGCATCTCAATTGGGAGTTGAGATAATGTTGATACTTGTATTTATAGTGGCTTGGACCACACTTACATATCTTAGTTAGTCAAATGTATCTTTGACATATTAGCAAAATATGACAATATTGTTGATCGTAACTCATTCCAATGAGTTGGACTCTTATACTAATAGAAACATATAAAGGCATGGTAATAAGCAACCAAAAGGATACCTAAATAATATATGAACTCATGGATTGGCGGAATATTTGTTAACATAAGTATATTCTTAAAATTGTGAGGTAAATATCAAAATTATACTTACATATAATCATTGATTATCTATGAAGGTTTGATGATTGAGTAATATCGATGAATAATATAAGATTGATACTTGTATTTATTATAGAACTTAACGTCGTTGGTGCTGTTATTTAATTAAAAGATAATATTATTGGATACATATGTGGGAGAAGTAGATTGAAGGTATAAAGTGAGCGATATTATTATTACTGTAATTTAAGTATGATTAATTGCATGGTTAAGGTTGTATATCTAGTCACTTGGAATTGTGTTCTTATGTAAGCATATCTAAAGGAAGTGAACATTAATGAGTATGAAATGTATTATCATGAGATGTGTAGTTAAGTTTTGAATGTATGTTAGAAATTATTTGATAGGGAGTATTGCAAACTTTCATTTATTTAAATGTTAGATGGCATAAATTATTAGGTGTGGTTTATATCTTATCATGCTCAGTTCTAGCGAACTGACTCTAGTTAATATTTGTGCAGATGGATTATGCGAGTAGATTAAAGAAAAGAGTGTAAAAGTTTCATCAGTTCAATTTATGAAGTTCCTTGTAAAAAAAAATGTTCAATGTGTTGTAAATTTTGTAACATTGCTTGCAAAAGAGTTTAAAAGATCTCTCGCCTTGGAATGTTCGGGAAACTACGTGTAACGCCCGGTAAAAGTTCGCACAAGGCCAAAGAACAACCCAGGTTTAGTGAGAAAAATTATGAAATAATTTATTTATTTTTATTAGATTCTGATTATAAGAGGACAGTTGCAAGGCATCGGAGATATTTATCGATCCATTAAGATCGCCTCAATTTACAAATTTAATACTACATCTTCGTTTCTTTCACCAACAAGGTTCTAAAGTTTTATTTAAGAAACTCTATTAGCTTTCCAAACATGACTCCATTAATCCTAGTTAAATTAAATTATTTAAAGACCCTTAATTAAATTTTAAAATTTAATAATGTAAGACCCAAAATCTTGTAGTTCAAGGTCATACATATAAAATAATTAGTTACTTGCTTAAAGGGTCAAGTGTGCACAACTTTGCTAAATTCTCCCCCCCTTTTATTTCTATTTTTCATTCCTACCAAAAAGAAACCCATCACTTAAGTGATGTAGGGTATATCCTCCACCATTGGATCTATTATTTCCCAACTCTTAGATTTAGGTTTGGCAAGGAAACCCTAGAAATCTTTATAGATTGCCATATATTTTTATCTTTTTATTTATTTTCCTTTCTACACCCAAAACTCTCATTTTTTTTGCTCTTTACTTGCAGGTTAAGGGAGAAGGGAGAAGGAGGTCAAGCTATGGAGGCCATTATAGCCATGGGAGCTTTACTAAATCAATTTTCGGGCTTAGAGCTTTAATGGATGAATTTTTTTCTTGCATGGATCTGCTTTGGTTTTGGTTGTTTGGGTTACCCGAACCCTGTGCGCGCAGATATATATATATATATATATATATATATATATATATATATATATATATATATATATATATATATATATATTTGCGGGTGTGTGAATGGCCGTGGAAGAGGAGGGCAGAACGCCCAGGCCGCATACAGGGAAACACAAGGTTCAATGGCCGCGCGTTTTTTTTTTCTTTGTTTAAATACAGTGGGGCAGTGTTAATGGGGGGAGGGGCGCCGATCCCACCCCCACCCCATACAAGTATATGGGTTGGGGGTGGGGTCGGCGCCAATCCCCCCCAACCATTAAAAAAAAATAGCCAAACTTGATGGCCGCGGCCTGCACACAGGTGACCACACTCAGGCCGAAAACTTGTAATTTAAGTTTTTTTTTTTTGTTTACTTTTTTTTTATATATATATATATTTCACACACACACACACACACACACACACACACACAATAGTAGTATTTTTATTTTTTATAATATTGATAGTATATTAATTTTAATACATTTTCATACTAATATTTTTCATTAATATTTAAAATATTTTACTATTAATGATATTTAAAATATTACTATTACTATCAAAATAATAATGAAGTATAAGTAGTAATATTGACAAGTTAAAACTTTGTTTTAACACTTTCTCCTTTGACAATTTGACAATTATTGTATATACGGTAGAAGCAAGTAAAATTTCCTTTCCCTTAACAATGTTGTGACAACTTGCAATAAGTTACAAATAAGAATTACATGCTATAATTTAGTGTTTAGACTACTTTGCTGATCAAATTAAAGTAATTGTGTTTTAAGTTTCTATCAACAATAAGGAAACTAACTTTTGCAATATATGCCATTTGATTAACACAATGAAATATAATATCTCTTAATACGAGTTTCCAACATTTCACAAGGAAGTATTTACAACAAACTTTTCCAATAGTACATTTACAATATTATCACAAGACCTCTTTTTTTTTTTGCACATTTCTTTTCTTTATTTCCGTACAACCCTTTAAAATAAGGTAAACATATTTCAAGTAAAACTTGCATTCAACCATGTGACTTTTGGTGCAAATATAGATTACAATGTCCTTTTCTTTTGAGATGTAGAATAAGGTAATACAACTTCTTTTCACATAAAATTGACAACAAAATTATATATCAAGGAAATGGAAATAGTCTTCACAAGTTCCAAGGTATTCTTCATCCAAGCTCGAAGTTCCAAGTAGCTCAAATCACAACCAAGATAGGGGGAGAGGCAACACTCTCCTCCCAACCAAAAACTCAATGGAGAAGAGAAGAAATCTTCTCCATTGACCCCCGAGCCCCAAACACAACACAATGAAAGGGTGGTTTCCAACTCAAGGCAACAACACTTGCTTCCACAATACAAATTTCTTCACAACATTCAAGACTAGGAACAAAGAAGAAAAAAAAACACAAACAACACAAAACATTCCAAAACAAAGCTTTTATCCAAGACAACAAGAGAAGGAACTATGGGAAAATTTTCCTTATGCCTCCCCATTGAAATGAGATGCCCATCCAAACCCTCCACAATAAAGCTCAAGCCCCTATGACTCTTATGCCTCCCTCAAGTACCCCTTTTTCCTCCAAAACTCTTATGCCTCCCTTCTCTTATGGCTCCCTCAAGGACAAGGTAAGAATGTAAACATTCTTACCCAAGATGGGCATCCCTCTCAAACTCCCTCCACAATTACCTATTCTACTCTTATGCCTCCCTCATGAGTTTTCCCACAGACCTCTCCTACACCACACCTTAAGCATTCTATCCATTTTTCCCACAACACAAAAAAAACATATATTTTCTACTAATTTAGGCATAAAAACAACAACAATAAGAAATCAAAAATGAGAAGGGTCCCTACCTCTCCATTGAAGAAGCCTAAACCAAGAAGAAGCTCCTCCCAAAACAATCCAAGCATGCAAGTCCAAGCTCTTTTTTTCCCAAAAATCCTTTCCCTCTGAAAGAAAATAAAACTCTTCAACAAAAAACCTCTAACCCCCTCAACAAGAGAGGAAAATTCAATAAATAGACAAAAGGGAAGGGTGAGGATGATGTGGCTCCATGTAGGATGCCACATCACACATCCTCAAGACCACCTCCCTTAGTCAACTCAACTCCAAAACACAATAAATGGGTGGTTGGGTTGAATGACATCTCTTTTCCACACTCCATCCCTACCCATGTGCCTTAAGGGCACAATTAAATGCAAATGGAAGAGAATTGCACTCCAAAGTCACATTTCTCTTCCCAAAATAATAAATAATCCCCTTTTTGGCTTCCCAACCTATTGATAGGGTTGGTAAGGGGTTTTGGGAAGTGTGGGACAAGTTTAACTTGTCCCACAAGCCCCCAAAAATTGCCCTAAATCACAAATTCGAAATTCAAAGAACTTGGAGTGGTCAACACTCAAAACAAGCATTCAATACAAGAGGAAAACACAAGGCTCAAGGAGCCAACCATCAAAATTAATTACACCCACTAGACTTTCCTCAAAACTTAAAATTAAAACAAGATGTTAAATTAATCTAAACATATTTAACAAAAGTAATTTAAAAAGGAGACATCACAAATGAAATCACCTACTAAAATCAATTGAAACCAGTAATTAAAATTCTTAACCCATTGGCCACATTAGAAAATTTCCCCCTCATGGAAATTTTTCTTAACAACATAAAAAAAACAAAAGTAACACAATACAATTCACAAGTTGCCTTGACGACCAAATGTTGTAACCACCCGACATCCTATTGTGTTTGGTTCCCAATCCCCCTTTAGGTTGTGATCATGTTGTGTTTCCTGAAAAATACAAAATACCTCCTTCGGCCTTGCGGCCATGTCAAAACATCCAAAATAACCGTATGCATGAAATTTATTAACATCTATACGTAATTCAATCAATCATTATTTCTAGGTCTAAATCACAACTTAATTATGCATTTCATCATTATCCAAAATTATAGTAATGTAAATTCAACAACTACATTCTACTTATCATGGCGAAGAAATTCAATGTTAGAACACATGCAATATATCCATATCATAAAAAAAATCAGTATCCAATAGTCTATCCATGAGTCAATGTAGATCATACTGAAAGCAAAGTCCAATCATAATCCAATGCATCTACTCACAAAACATCACGCTAATCAACGTAAGTATATGAAATGTCCATATCCAAAAGTCTACATAACTCAAAATGATAATCAACTAAGTGTCATAGAGAAGTGGGCACTACACTACGTGATGAAGTTGTCTTGTACTTGTTGTTAGACTGGTAACTTACCTTGGTGAGAAATGATATTCAATCATTACATTGGCATAAGTATTGTAAAACCTTGATTTTGAGAATAAAGTTTTAAGTCAAAACTCTCTGACACCTTGTAATGATGCGATATAAGTAAAATTAAATGGAGTGGTTGACCCTTATAGAAGTTAACTAAAATATATATATTCAGATAAAATAATGTAGAGATGACTTACTTGAGAACAAGAGATTCCTGAAGTAATCAAAGGTGAAACTATCCTTGTAAAGTAAAATTTTATAATTTGATATCCCTAGCTAAACTAGTGAACACTACCCCTTTTGGGTGAACTCTTAAACAAGCTTAAGGGAAAACAATGGTTAGTTTCTGGAAGATAATAAGATTTAGCAAGTAGGAGAAGAAAAATTAGAAACCACTCAATTTATTTCTCAGCCTTTTGGAAAGTAAATAATCTCCTTTTGTAAAGCTCTTTCAGGGAAGTCTAAGTAAAATCGTTAATAATTATGGATAAAACCTCAAGCTCTAATTAAATCTTGGTAATAACTAATGACGTCTTAAGGAGGAATTCAACTTGACCTCCTTCTCTTAACTTTTGCCCAAGGTGCTTTGTAATTTCCTCTTAATTATGTTGAACACGAATCCATGTGGTAACAAGGTTTTGAGCGAATTTTAGTGACGTAAGTATGGATAGATGGCCTTGTGGAATTAAATTATCTCCTTTATTTAAATAATGGAATTAAACAATTAATTGTCATAAAGGAAAAGACTTTAAGTGAACTACTCTACTGTGTATAAGAAAATAACTCAGTTGGTAAGATGAATTTGTGCGAATCATATATTGAATCTCTTTGAAAATATAAGTCATGAGTAAAAGGGTGTTTTATCAAAATAAATAACCTTCAATCAATTCTTACTGTGGTTTTCCCTAGCTGTGAGAGTGTCATGTGGTTGGACTTCTATGTTGTTCTGTCAAAAAGAAAAGTGTATTATCCTTTTGGGGGTGAACATTTTCGTGTTGACCTTGTGGTCATCCTCTTAATAAGTGGTTCCCAGAGTTAGTTGTAACCTTGGTGATGACAAGTTGTGTCGTGTTATGTGTCAAGAAAGTCAAAAAATTTTTTATCCTGTGTTGTTCGTGTGTGAATTTTTGGGTCGTTACAGAACATCTGGTTAAAATTGTCTAAAAAGAAATGGAAAACTTCACATTTCAACTCACCCGTAGGAACACACAATCAGAATAAGAGAGAACCTCTGGGTTAAAACCCTTCAAATAAACAAAAACATAAATCAACGTATCTTAGAGCTTCTATGACTAGGCAATACCTATAGGGGAAGTCACCCTTTTCACCATTATAACTGCGAATGATCTCCTTGAATTTATGCAGAGCAGAATGGCGGGTGAGGGCGCCCTTATCTGGATCACCTCTAGGAAACTGAGCTTTATCACTGTAGAAAATGGAGCCCTTATCCCTCCCAGACATGTTGCCTAAGTTCAGTACTTTTTTGCACAGAAAAATAAAAGATTGGTTTGCTCTTGATTTGGCACTGACAATCAAGAATGAATGAGCTTCTACTTGAAGTTGGTGTATCTTGAAGGTAGAGAATTCGCTGAGCATACCGAACGAGCCAATTAGAATAATTAATGTATAACAACTATAATAACTAGTTGGAAATACAAACACCAATTGAATGACATGCAAGTTCATGGCATTCCACTTCCCTATATTCCATTGCAAATGTATAGCTACCCTATTTAATATTATAATATATAATGGCATTGTCTATAGTACAAATTTAAACCACGATCACAATACTGAGAAATACCATCACTAAAATAATTTTTGACGGGCATGGGTAGATAGCTTTAAATTTGATTAAAAGAAAGGGAATGAATACCAACCCTGAGTCCCGCCATGGTTGTTCCATATTTCTTGTACAGTTCTCTACAAAACTCTGTGACTTTGTTCCTGTCAACTCCAAGTCTCTTAACCGCATAATCTGTCATACCCACAATTCAGAATTCATCATTTCATTGAAAAGAAAGCAAAAAAATAGAGCAAGAAATCATCATAACTTTTGAAGAGGAATAATAAATTATGAAACATATATCATAAAATGCAGTTACCAATGAGTTTTTCAGCGCTGACAATAGCTCCAATATTCTTGGTGCGTGCTACAGTGAGTCGTGAACTTAATGGGTGTAATGTATCATCAAGATTTTTAAAGAAAACACGAACCAAGTCAGAAATTGTCTAGAAAAATGGCTACAAAACACACTTCAAAGTGGGTATTGGTTTTTGAAAACAAAGATTGTATTTTTCTTATACGCACCGAATAGTCTTCAGTCATAACAAAGCCTCTTACCTACCACGTATCTCTCATCGAGTTCCATTGTTAAAATACAGAACAACAATAAATCCACCAAAAGCAATGTGATTATAACCCTAAATAAAAAAAAAGTTGGCAGATCGAGGAGTAGTTGTAATGGAAAACATATATTCAGAGCATAAATGAAAACCAGTGTTAGGTTCAGAACTGTTTGACTGAGATATAACAGACAGAGTAGTATTAATGTTCAACATTTTATCTTGGATCAGACAAATAAGAGTTCTCAGACTTTAGCAAAATAAAGTCGCGGGCGCAACAGCCCATAGCAATTGTGTATGTGGATAGAGTAGATATATATATATATATATATATATAGTTTTTCCATCAAAAACACAGCTCCGGAATAGCATATGACATCGATAATATCCTTTGAAACCAATAGATTCAATGAAAGCCCTCTGAACAAATGGAAATACAGAAAACTTCATTTTTGCCTGCTGCTTATATTTTACTTCGAATAGTTGTAGTAGTGATTAATAGTGTGAAAGTGCAACACAAGAAAACAGTCAAAGAGACAAATCTTGCTCGGAGACAATAACTACTCCAAGTGAAAGATAAACAGGAGGCAAAAACAAAATGGTGGCCACCGTCTACTGCAAGAATGGTGCTGCACAAGTTGCGGTGTGCGTAGCGGAGATGCTCAGAAGCAGAATAGACAAAATCGATACTATAACTGCATAGTGAAGATGCCTTGTCCATGGTCTATTTTCAAAAAAGCCATTAATGGAAAGCATGGTTGGACAAAAAAAAAAGCTGCCCAGATTTATAATTAAATACAAGTAGGATACTAATGTAACGAAGTGTCTTTAGTCAGCATCAGAGACATATGCCAAGAGATGTACCTTCTAGCATATTTATGTTTTGAACCATGTCTGAATGAATACATTTGTCACAGTCACATTTTACAAGTTCTAAAATGTTGTAACAGTTTTATGTCAACGGAAAGCATGGTTGGACAAAAAATAAACTGCCCAGATTTTGTAATTAAATACAAGTAGGATACTATGTAACGAAGTGTCTTTAGTCAGCAGTAGAGACATATGCGAAGAGATGACCTTTTAGCATATTTATGAAAATTTTATGTCTGAATAATACATTTGTCACAGTGCTTTTACAAGTATCTAAAATGTTGTAGTTCTATATTCATTTGTTGAATCGATCTTAAGCTTATAGTGAATGCCCTATAAATAAATATAAACTGAAGCGAATCAACAACAAAAAACAAGGAAAAACTGTGCGCATCAAGTTGACGATGTCATTTTCATTGCCACAATTCGAAGACAAGGTCAAACTGCATTTGCTCAAGCAACCTGAAACACATTTGAGGAAATGCAATTGGCAGGTTTAAAGGCGGAAAAATAACATTTTTTGGATGTCATGTATAAGAATTCCCTGCTTCTTATGTATACCACGTGTACAAGCATAGTGAAGGTACGTTGTCTAGTTGATAAAATGTAAGCATATCGAGCGCGAACTGAAAATGATTTGCTGCTTAAAGTGATTCTTTAACAAAATGAGTTCTGAAAACATATCATATTTGAGCTACATTCTGTCAATCTTAAGCTTGTAAAGAAACATTTCTTCACCTTAGATACTTTGCTTTCTCTATCAAAAAACTTGTGCACAGCATGTGCATACAATATTGTTAAAAAAACACTTTAAGCAGCAAGTTATTTGCACTTGACACTGGGTATATTTACATTTTATCAAATAGTTTACGCACGTTGACTATGCTTCGACATGTGGCACACATATGAGCAACGCAAAACTGTATTTGCTTAAATGCGTTCCTAGTTGCTTCGGCAAACACGCTTTCACCTTGCCTTTGAACCATTGTGATGCACATGAAAGTGTAAAGATCATTAAACCTGCAATCATTTGCATTTGAGGAGCCTATATTCTGTGTCTTTCACAAAAAAATTGTTTCTTTCACTCTTTCTGTGCATTGAACTCTCTGATAATTTATTTAATTAAGAACCGCATCTTAGACAGTGTATTCATTCAAACATTGTTCAAAAATGCTGCATAGAGAGCTTCAGCTAGTACTGCCCTGCTTGAATTCGATTGTAAACCTGGTCACTTTTTTTTTGTCTTACCATCCTTTCCATTTATGGCTTCTATGAAACTAGACCATGAAAAAGACATCTTCAGTTTGCAGTTTTAATATTGCTTTTGCACATCGTGGCTAACGCGCGCTTTGTTTTTGCTAGTCTTTATCTTTTATTTTTCAGTAGTTCTTGTATTGATTAACACTGTCAGAGCTGTTTTTGCTGCTGTTCCACTTTTGTCTCTGAACAAGATTTGTCTTTTTCACTCTTTCTTTGCATTGAACTTTGACATTGTTGATCAATAGAATAACTACTTGACATAAAAGAGAACAAACAAAATCAAGGCTGCATCTGGATACTGAATAGCTAAGCCAACAAGTATTGATACAAATCATGGTTCTCTTGTATCGTATAGATGCAATGCACAAGATGCTTGTAAATGCTGCCTAGACAAGCTTCGCTCCACTTGTCCTCTCGTTGAATTTGATTGTAACCCTGGTTGCTTTATTTTTGTCTTACAACAACTTCCATTAGTGACTTCTACGAAAGTAGACGACACAGAAGGCATCTTCAGTATCTTATATTACACTTTATTGTCTTGCCAAAGGCATGGATATTGTCTTCACTTTACCAATTAAACATTTGCATTGTTTTCAATCGTATTGTCGCATGTGTATTTAAATGAGGTTGGACTATAGTTTTAGCTTTTGATTTTTTTATTCTGGCAGCATTTTACTGGTCATTGGCTTTATGTGCACTGTTAAGTGAAAAACCGTAGTAGTTATGAAACATTAATGCATTGACTGTCATGTACAGATTAAGTCACTTTTGACAGTTTTGAGTGGCTCAAGGGAAACGCATGTTTGTTTCTTAGACGCTGTGTAATTTCTCTTTTTCATCTGCCCGCCAGGAGGTCAAGGACTCTGAAGAGCAAGGTAAGTTTTCATGGCAAGGTGAATTAAGCTCTGTGTTTTCATGTTTTTGCCTGCTGTTTATCTTTTACTTCGAGCAGTTATTGTATTGATTGACACTGTGAAAGTTCAACGCAAGGAAACAGTCAAAGAGACAAATCTTGCTCGGAGACAATAACTACTCCAAGTAAAAGAAAAACAATAGTTCCTGAAAATTTCGAGTTCAGAGTTAATCTATTCGCTAGAACTATAATAATGCAAATCTGTGTCTCCTGTCACTTATGACAAGTTCCCCAGCGCTAAAATTTGCTGGGGATTTCATACTTGAGTTGTTCCAATGCTTACAAGAGCAAGTTTTCTGGTCGTCTATGACACTCAATCCTACATTTTTGTATTCTTATCATCAATAAAAATCAGGTGCATTATTAAATTTCATTAAAAGAAAGGGAATGAATACCAGCCCTCAGTCCCACCATGCTTGTTCCATATTTCTTGTACGGTTCTCTACAAAACTCTGTGACTTTGTTCCTGTCAACTCCAAGTCTCTTAACCGCATAATCTGTCATACGCACAATTCAGACTTCATCATTTCATTGAAAACAAACCAAAAAAATAGAGCAAGAAATCATCACAACTTCTGAAGAGGAATAATAAATTACGAAACGTATATCATAAAATGCAGTTACCAATGAATTTTTCAGCCCCGGCATTAGCTGCAATATTCTTGGTGCGTGCTACAGCGAGTCGTGAACTTAGTGGGTATAATGTATCATCAAGATCTTTAAAGAAAACACGAACCAAATCAGAAATTGTCTAGAAAAATGGCTACAAAACACACTTCAAAGTCGGTATTGGTTTTCCAAAACAAAGATTGTATTTTTCTTATACTTACCGAAGAGAAGACAGTCATAACAACGCCTCTTGTCTACCACGCATTTCTTGTCCAGCTCCATTGTTGAAATACAGAACAGCAATAAATCCACCAAGAGCAATGCGATTATAACCCAAAATAAAAATATTGGTTGGCAGATCGAGGAGTAGTTGTAATGGAAAACATATGCAGTGCCTTTAAATAGATCTGCAAGCGGGTAATACCTGGACAATTTCAGAGGGCAAAGCACATGTGCTTTAACCATGTTTTTGCTTATTAATTCAAACTTCAATTGAAAGTTGTTCATGCGATGCAATTTTTTGGGTGGTTTACTATGCTGCCGAAGGCATGGAAATTGTCTTCACTTTAGCGATTAAACACTTGCATTGCTTTCGATCATATTGTGGCATGTGTATTTAAATGACGCTGGACTATAGTTTTAGGTTTTGATTCTTTTATTCTGGCAACATTTTATTGGTCGTTGGCAATATTTGTTCTCTGTGTACCAAAATCAAAATTGACAACAGCCAGTAACTGGTAAGCCCCACATGAGGGAAAAGTATATACTTGGGTATCTCTGAGATCATCTACTAATGATCTATATTCAGAGCATAAATGAAAACCAGTGTTAGGTTCAGAACTGATTGACTGAGATATAACAGACAAAGACTAGTATTAATGTTCATCATTTTATGTTGGATCAGACAAAAAAGAGTTCTCAGACTTTAGCAAAATAAAGTTGCGGGTGCAACAACTCATAGCAGTTGTGTATGTAAATAAAGTAGATATATATATATATATATATATATATATATATATATATATATATATATATATATATATATATATATATGGTTTTTCCATCAAAACACAGCTCCAGAATAGCATATGACATCGATAATATCTTTTGCAACCAATAGATTCAATGAAAGCCCTCTGAACAAAATGAAAATACAGGAAACTTTGTTTTTGCCTGCTGTTTATCTTTTAGTTGGAGTAGTTATTGTATTGATTAAGACTGTGAAAGTTCAACACATGGAAACAGTCAAAGAGACAAATCTTGCTCAAAGACAACAACTATTCCATGTGAAAGATAAACAGCAAGCAAAAACGGAATCGTGGCCACCGTCTATTGCAAGAATGTTTCTGCACATGTTGCAGTGTGCGTAGCGGAGGTGCTCAGAAGCAGAATAGACAAAATCGATACTATAACTGCATACTGAACATGCCTTGTCCATGGTCTATTTTCAAAAAAGCCATTAATGGAAAGCATGGTTGGACAAAAAAATAAACTGCCCAGATTTATAATTAAATACAAGTAGGATACTAGTGTAACGAACCGTCTTTAGTCAGCACCAGAGACATATGCCAAGAGATGTACCTTCTAGCAAATTTATGAAATATTTGAACCATGTCTGAATGAATACATTTGTGACAGTCACAAAGACTTTTACAAGTATCTAAAATGTTGTAACAGTTTTATATTCATTTGTTCAATCGATCTTAGGCTTATAGTGAATGCCCTATAAATAAATATAAACTGAACCGAATCAACAACAACAAACAAGGAAAAACTGTGCGCATCAAGTTGACGATGTCATTCTCATTGCCACAATTCGAAGACAAGGTCAAACTGCATTTGCTCAAGCAACCTGAAACACATTTGAGGAAATGCAATTGGCAGGTTTAAAGGCGGAAAAATAACATTCTTTGGATGTCATGTATAAGAATTGCCTGCTTCTTATGTATACCGCGTGTAGAAGCATAGTGAAGGTACGTTGTCTAGTTGATAAAATGTAAGCATATCAAGCGCGAACTGAAAATGATTTGCTGCTTAAAGTGATTCTTTAACAAAATGAGTTCTGAAAACATATCATATTTGAGCTACATTCTGTCAATCCTAACCTTGTAAAGAAACATTTCTTCACCTTAGATACTTTGCTTTCTCTATCAAAAAACTTGTGCACAACATGTGCATACAATATTGTTAAAAAAACGCTTTAAGCAGCAAGTTATTTGCACTTGACACTGGATATATTTACATTTTATCAAATAGTTTACGCACGTTGACTATGCTTCGACATGTGGCACACATATAAGCAACGCAAAACTGTATTTGCTTAAATGTGTTCCTAGTTGCTTCGGCAAACACGCTTTCACCTTGCCTTTGAACCATTGTGATGCACATGAAAGTGTAAAGATCATTAAACCTGCAATCATTTGCATTTGAGGAGCCTATATTCTGTGTCTTTCACAATACTCGAAATGAAAGGTAAAGAACAGGAAAAACAAAGCGGTAGCCATGATGTACAGCTAGATGCAATGCATAAGATCCTCATAATTGTTGTGCTATTTGCCTTTAAACTTGCCGATTGCATCTCCTTAAATCTGTTTCACAAATTTCATAAGTATGTTTGAAGGCGCATCTCTTCGTATGTGTCTGTCTTGCCATGGTTTTAATTAATGGCTTCTTTTAGACTAGAGCATGAAAAAGACATCTTCACTATCCACTTCCAGTATTGGTTTTGCTTATTTTCATGCTGGGCACTTGTGCTATGTACACTGCAATGTTTGCAGCACTGTTCTCGCAGTAGACAATGGCTGTCACTTTGTTTTAGCTACTCTTTATCTTTTATTTTGACTAGTTATTGTATTCATTAACATTGTAAGAGTTCCACACAAAGAAAGAGTCAAAGAGACAAAACTTGGTCAGAGACAATAAGTACTCGGAGTAAAAGATAAAGAGCAGGAAAAAACAAAGTGCTGGCCACCATCTATTGCAAAAATGGTACTGCACACATTGCAATCTGCATAGCGCAGATGCTTTGACGCAGAATAGACAAAATCAATACTAAAACTGGATACTGGAAATGCCTTCCCCATGCTCTAGTTTCAAAAAATTCATTCATGGAAAGCATGGTTAGACAAAAAATAAACTGACCAGGTTTATAATTAAATTCAAATAGCATGCTGCTCTGACAAAGGCTCTTTAGTCAGCACCAAAGACATCTGCCAAAAGATGTAGCTTCAAACATAACTCTTTAGTCGACACCAAAGACATGTGCCAAAAGATGTAGCTTCAAACATATTTACAAAATATTTGAACCATGTCTAAATGAATACATTGTCTGAGATGTCCTTTTCAATTTAAAAAAGTATTGGCAATTACCATCGATTTTTGCTTCGTGGTGCTCTCCTCAACACTGTGCTTAATCGGGTTTCCATAAATGCAGGATTTGTAACCTGTTGCTTGATATATGCACTGGACATATGGTATCTTCGAAAATGAATACATTGTCTCGTTCGCACAAAATTTGTTTCTTTTACTCTGTGTACGCATAAAACCCTGTGATAAATTATTTGATTAAGAAGCCGATCCTATACAGCATATTCATTCACACATGGTTCACAAACGCTGCCTAGACAAGCTTCGCTACACTAGTACACTACTCATATTTGATTCTACAACTGCTCAGTTTATTTTTGTCTTGCTGTGCTTTCCATTGATGACTTCTTTCAAACTAGACCATGGAAAAGCCATCTTCGGTATACAGTTTTAGTATTGCTTTTGTACATCATGGCTACCGCTTTGTTTTTTCTGCTCTTTATCTTTTATTTTGAGTAGTTCTTGTATTGATTAACAATGTCAGAATTGCTTTTCCTGCTATTCTGCTTTTGTCTCTGACCAAGATTTGTCTATTTCACTCTTTCTCTGTGTGCAACTTTTCGCAATGTTAATGAATACAATAACTACTCAAAATAAAAGACAAAAAGCAAGTAAAACAAAGTAACAGCCATTGTCTGCAGCAAGAACGATGCTGCAGACATTGCAGTGTACATAGCACAGGTGCCCTGAAACAGAATAAACAAAATCAATAATGAAAACCATGGTAAGCCTGGCACATACCAAGAGATACGCCTTCAAACATATTTATGGAATTTGCGAAACACATTTAAGGACATGCAATTGCCACGTTTGAAGCCAAAGAACACAACATTGATGAGCATCTTCTACATTGGATCTATATGATAGAAGGCAACCATGAATTTTTGCAACTTCTATTACTTAACATTTGCATTCTATTCATTTGGACACCACTACAACAATGTTTTTTGCTCTTTATGCACTCTACATTTGATAAAATTCAATTTTCTTCTACCTCGTTGCAAGATAGAAGTTACTTTTCAAGATTATTACAGTTTCTTATTTCACTTTCTCTCCTCACCAAAATACAATCTATGCACACTCATTTGAAACCTTCTAAGAGTCAAAAAGTCTCTTATAAATATCTAAAATAACACTGGCCAAACAAACGAACAATTGCTTAAACATTCTTGCTGCATTGCATAGTCGATTAATTTGCATTGCGAATGTTTGTGGCTGACTCCAATCGCTCGTCAAAATGCCTTTGAAACATTTTAGCGTTTGTGCAACTTTCTTAGCTTGTGCTAAGGGCATTGTTGCATTTAGCCTTGACTGCATGAGTAGACAGATCTGTTTCATGCTCTAAGATCAGTTTTCCAAAAATCGGCATCTGCAAAAAAACGTTTCTGCTTAACTAATTTCATGCTATGCTTCAAAGCACATGGCTTACAACATTTTTAAATGAAAGCTTCTGGGTCCTTTGCTTTCAGCATTCGAATATGCTGTTATAACTATTCTAATTTCTTCTTCCTATTTTCAACGCTGTACTAAGTTTATTGAAATACATGTTTTCCCTGCATTGCTTGTGTATTTGCATGGAGCACAATATAGATTTAGTTGATTCTACATGGCTCCAGCTATAAATGGCTGCTTTTTCTTGTGTATTTCATTGCGCAACTTGCTTCATTGTATGTACAAAGATTCTTTTCGTCTCTACTTTGGTTTGCAACATTCACTAACTGCATAACATGTGTTGTGTGCATTTCAGATTCGTGACAAAAGCAAAATCACAGAACCAAAGACATTTCATTGCTATTTGCTTGAATTGCTCCTGCTCCATTGCAAAAGGTATAAACATTACTCTTCTTTTCTATATTCTGCTCAGAAAAGTTTTTTTTTAAATAGAGATAGAACAAACCGAATGCAAAAGAACATCCATGCCTACCACGATAGTTGATGTTGAGCAATATACATTGTCAGACAACATCGTACAAAGCATAGACAATGTCTTGCATAGGTTCAACCTTTTCCGAGACTATGCTTTCAAGTACGGTGTCGGTGACTGCTTGTTTGATTCCTTTGCAGTACTGCTTCATTTCCGATACACATCACTTGAACTTAGAAGCGGTGCCATTGAACACTTCCAGACTTTGCTCTCTGCCTCCAATCCTGCAGCATTAGCTTCTCTACAGTTAGAACTAGATCCTGAAAGCCTTTTTCTTATGCACGGTGTTCATAGCTGGGAAACATACTTACATCGCATGAAACTGTCTGCAGTGTACTCGCCCGAAGCTACTGAACAAGGCCTATGGGGCGACGTCTTCTGCATAAAATGGCTTTCCAAATGGCTGAACTTGCCAATATGGGTTTGGTCTGCAACAAGAGGCAGAAATTATCTCCAATTCATCCCAAATAGCCAGATACTACCATATTGTATTCTTTTTCATGATTCCAACCCTCTTAGTGGCCATTATGAACCCTTATTCTGGAAAAAAAATGCGCCTTGCCCTGAACCAACAAACAATGCTCATCTAATGTCCCGTCAAAATTCTGTAGAAATGCTTTGGAGCAGTTTATCTAATCAACTACAGCAACTATGCCTTGTTAGGCTAGAGACAAATGACAATATCAATGCTGATAGCCTTTTCAGTTGTTTTTTCCACATTCGCAACAATGAATTTGACCCTCGCTGCCTGCGCAGATATGCTGCTCAGGCTTTTTGTAGTTCTATTCTTTGACAAGATCATACAACTCTTCACTTCCTCCATACCTGGCTTCATCAGAACCCCATAACAAACATACCGCACATTGGCACATGGCAAGGCCTTGTGATAAACATAGCCACTTTCCATGACCACAACAATATACACACAGACGACTTCATTATTCATTGGTTATGCCTACTTTTTAAAATAAATATTCAATTGTGGGACTCGCATCCTTTCCAAGTTTGTAACATTTATTCTGGCAATGCACGACTTGGAAAAGCATATAATCTCATCTGATTTTCGCTTCCCGAACCAAATTTCCACTACGAACTATTGGCTACAAACCCTCGCTATGTTCCAATACTTGGTGCCATTTATACATCAGAATATACAACTGTCCACATGCATACAGAAACTCAAAGCATAACTTCGCACACAAATGCGCAAACCGCTATGCACAACCGGAACAAGAAACCGTCAAAATTTTCACTTCGCTCGATAAAAAGAGATATACGCAAGCAGACACATAACAAAGCTGTAACAGATCCCAATGTTATACATTCCCTGCTACTCAAAGGCGATTCATGTGCCAATTTCTTCAATGCCAAAACAGCTCTTACGTCCACATCGCTTAAGACTGCAACAGATGGCATTGTCTCTGCTGGAACAGTCGAGCGAAAAGCAAAAGACTCTTCGCAACTGCAAATGCCATCCGCCATAAAACAATGCAGCTCGGCAATACCGGAATTGTCCCTGCGAAAGCTAAAAACAATTATGCGTAAACATACACAACAAACAAGCAACTCTGCACAATTCATTGCCCGTTTTCATGCCCGAACAAATGACACACCAATCCATACATGCGGTATTTGTAACCAACTCCACTTCAAGCACAATCTGACATATTTTACAAATTCAACTAAAAAAACATATGCTCAATTGGCATCAACAAAAACAATGCCAGAGTCCAATACAATTTGTCGACCATGTTCAACAAGCTTGTTGAATGCCAAGTTGCCAAGATTGACATGCCCTCAGCGAATTGAATTGATTCCAATGCTTCCAGCTGTGGCAATGCTTTCTGAACTTGAAGAGAGACTCGTGTCTCTGCGACTTGCATTTGGTCAAATACGATGCCAAAGCCATAAACGTCCCCAATACACGTTAAAGGGAGCAATAATAAATGTTCCAACAAATATTGACATAATCCAACAAGCATTGCCAAGATACCCAGAAGAAACAAAAACAATTGCTGTTGCACTTAAACGACGCCTTGAATACACAAAAGCATATCATTCAGGTAATGTGCGCCCCATAATCATTATGGCAGCTCTTAAACAATTATGTGCAACAACATTATATCTTATGCATAAAATCAAACTAAACCATGACTGGGATCAAACACTGTCTACAACAGTCAACTTTGAAACAATTAACAATGAAGAACATGAACATATCTCCTCCGAAAACAGCTCATCTGATGATGACATCGATAATGACAATGCACATGACACACTAATTCATGGTTTCACTGACTCCTCCACTATCCACTACCTTAAAGACAAGATCATAAATGTTGCTCCTGCAGAAGGCTTTACACCATTGGGTATTTTTCAAGACAAGTTCTCAGAAGAGATGAATTTCCCAACTTTGTTTTTTGGGCAACCTCGAAATGAAACAACAACAAAAACAATCGCATATCAAAAAATAGCACAATGGGAGTTAATGCACTCAGATCGTAGATTTTCTTATCACATAACAAATATATTTTTCAAAGCGATAAAAATACTAATTGACCAAGTCAATCGTTCGATATGGCTTAGAATCAGAAAGGGCCAATTAAAAGGTCGAACACTATTTGCCAAAGACGTTAAATACAAACCGAACCTAGAAAACATCTTAAGATCTGACATTGGATACATCGATTTCAAAAAAATACGCATTTCCCCAGACTACATGCAACAAACAAGAAAAAACCTTTTTGCAATGATTCGACAACTTGGCCCGCCTACTTTCTTTGCAACATTCTCAAGTGCTGAGCATTGTTGGCAGCCACTAACCGAGGCCCTCAATAATTTATACACCCAATATCAGAACAATGTCCCTTTACAAAAGCCAACACGTTCAGATTGCAACAACTCTAACTTTCTTGTTAAAAATGATCCCGTTACATGCACTCGTTACTATAAACATAGACTCTATGCATTAAGACAATTACTTTGCAAAGACAAATCCTTCTTTGGCCATATAGAAGATTTCTTTTGGGTCACGGAATTCCAAAATAGGGGAAATGCTCATAGCCATTGGCTGATTTGGACAAAAAATGCACCTGGTCTTTGGAAACGATGCCAACGACATTATAGAGTCGTACGTTGACCAATACATTACATGTGACACTAGCTCGTTCCCTCAACATATCGCTCAATTGCAATGCCATCACCACACACAAAGCTGCAGAAAAAAACAATCCAAGTGCAGATACAATTTCCCCCAGCCTCCAATGGCTTGTACAAAAATACTTGAACCTGTAGAGCAACCGACAGAATCTGCTATTGCAATTGCACATTCGATTTTCTTTGTTCTCGAGAGCAAACGATACGATACTTGCATAACACATGAAATGTTCCTCCATGAACTAGGTCTTGACGAAATAACATACATACAAGCAATACAATCAACACTCAAACAACCAACATTGCTGCTCAAAAGAAAACCAGCTCAGGCATGGAATAATAGCTTCTCTAAGAAAATGCCAATGGTTTGGCAAGCAAATACCGATGCTCAGTATGTGCTGAACGCTTATGCAGCAGCAACATATTGCTGCTCCTACATGACCAAGATTGATCGAACAATGACAAAAGCATTCGCCAGAATTCGTGCTGAGCACCAAAAGATGCACCTAGATGCTATTCAAATGATACGAAGCCTAGGCAATGCAATGCTAAATACCCACCAAATGTCTGCACAACAAGCAGTCCACATAGTTCTTTCTATCCCTTTAAACAATACATCACGAAAATGTGTTTTCATAAACACTTCAAATCCCGAAGAGCGCACTTTCATTCTAAAACCTCCAACTGTACTTCAGCAAGAACCAGATGAATCAACAAACATCATGTGCCGCTCTATCATAGACCACTACATAGCACGACCTCATTCTTTGCATTCCATTTGCTTAGCTGACTTTGTTTCCATTCACAATGGCAGCAAAAATAAAAAACCTCGAACCAAGCCACTCATCATCAAATCTGTCAACTATAGCAAATATCTTGACGTAGACAACTATTGCCGTGAAAAGCTTTTGCTTTACATCCCTTTTACAGAAAATGAACACAGCCTAAAAAACAAATTTGCAACTTGGAAAGATGCATATGCATTTCACAAACACACTATCCATTCCAATGAATCCAAATACCGCTACACTACTAACAACAAATGGGGGTGACATGGACACAGCAATTCACGATGTGCAATTGTCTCTTGAATCCTCTGAGAAAATGACAAACATAACTACACATAAACAGCCCCCCTTTGAAGACTATGACATACAACATGATTTACCTTTTCACAATCGACATCAACATTCAGACATTGCAAAGAAACAATTTCAACTAGCAAAACACCCTACCATCCAAGACAACAGAACATATTTCAAACAAATGCAACTTCTCAATAAGAAACAACAAACCATTTTGAAAGACATCTGCTTTAAGAAAAATAAAGACCCATCAATTCCTATCTACCTTTTTCTCACAGGAGGTGCTGGAACAGGTAAAACATTTGTTGCAAAATTGATATTTGAAACATTGGCTCGTATTTACGATAGCTCCATGCATAGCGACCCCTTGAAAATCAAAGGCTTGATCTTGGCATTCACGGGAAAAGCTGCTTACAATGCCAGTGGAATAACACTCCATTCTGCTTTCCTCTTGCCTTTCAATCGATCTGAACTACGCCCACTAAGCAATGAACGATTGGATTGCTTGGCAAAGCACTACCAACAATTACAACTTGCTCTAATAGATGAAATATCCTTGGTCGGAGGTCAACTTCTATACTTCACAGACCAGCGACTGCGTCAAATAAAACACATGCCCACAACTTGGTTTGGAGGGATTGACATGATCTTTTGCGGAGACTTCTACCAAGCACAACCAGTCAATGACTGTCTTGTGTTTAAAAACCCCAAAATTTCCAGAGAATTGATTGCCTATGACTTCTGGAATACACATGTCAAAATATATGAATTGACTGAAACAATGCGTCAGAAAGATGCTGCCTTTGTCTCTGTCCTGAACAGAATTCGCATTGGACAACATTTAGACTCTGACCTTGCATACCTCAACCATACTTGTATTCGGCCAATCCCAGTTGATCCAACACTTCCATTCCTTTTCTACAAAAACATAGATGTTCTCCAACACAATAAAAAAATGCTTGCACTTGCTCCAGGCTGCAAAATTGTCATTGACTCTATCGATGAACAAGATACAACACTAGAACAAATGGAAAGCTACTCTAAAACTGTGGAATTGCCACAACATATAGAACTGAAAGTCAACATGCTAATTGAACTTTTCGCAGGGAACTACGACATCCAAGACGGATTGGTCAATGGTTCTGACGGAGTTTTCAAAACATATACAACAACAAATGGCTTTGATGCAGTATGGATAAAATTCAATGATCCTTGTATTGGAAAACAACAAAGATCAAAACATCCGCAATTGACAACAATGGCAACAGAACTAGATTGGACTCCTATTGTTCGAGTTGCTAGACCCTTGCATAGAACATCATTGAAGACACCAGTCACAATAAGAAAGCAATTCCCTGTACAACTTTGTTCAGCACGCACAATCCACAGAGCACAAGGCCTCACACTTGAACGACTTGCTTTCAGTCCCCTTGGCGTGTCGTCCCATGGATTGGCATATACTGCTCTATCGCGAGTCAGAACCATTTCCAGTCTTTACTTGTTGTCCCCGCTTACGAAAAAAAAATTCAGCGTCAAACAAACCATCAGCACAGAAATGGAACGACTCCGAAATGAAGCTAAATGGAATATTCAGCATGAATTGTCCACAGCTGATATTTCTTCATCTATTATGATTGCTTCGCTAAATACCCGAAGTCTTCATGCTCACAGAGAGGCCATTCTACATGACCATGAATTAATGCAATCTCACATTCTCTGTTTACAAGAAACTCACATTGCTTCCCCCATTGCAATTGACTACCTAGACGGATACCAATGCTTATCTGCACACCATGTCCATGGTCTAGCAATTTTTATTGCAAACAATATACCTTTTGTAGAAAAACATTGCTTTCACGACGCACATGTAGAGTCACTACTGACAAAGATATTACTGCAACACCAGTGCATATCTATTGTCAATGTCTACGTTGCGCCAAATGCAAATCTGGAAAACATTTTCATTGTTCTCGACAATGTGTTCCGATCCCTTGATTTAAGCATTCCCGCCTACATTTTTGGAGACTTCAACATCGACATGCAAAACAAAAATAGGAAAACAACAATGCTTTTAGCATTTATGCAAAAAAACAGTTTCAGTTTCCATATACAGCATTCAAGTGTCTTCACTAAAAACATGATCGACCATATATGGTCAAACACAATCCTTGAAACCTGTAATACATTCGAAAGATTTGCTTATTGGACTGACCACCCAGCAATTTTTGCTCTCTTCAAAAACACCAACAATAGCACTGCACAATTGTAAGTGCATACACACTGTTCTATTGAATCAGGAAAACAAATATCTAGTTTCTTCATTATTTTCTTTCCTTTTTGTTTGCGCTCTACAACAACCATTTACATATTTGAATACTTTGCAGATAGTTACAACCACAAAGACATGGAACACACCTCCAAGAACAAGGACATTGACAGCAACGATATTTTGCAAGAATCCTCTAAACGGTAATCTTTTTCTAATGTTTCTTTACTTTCTTTTCATTATTCATTTATTATCAGACTTATTCTTTCAATAAAAGCATCCTAACCCCATTGTAAATGCAGTCCAAAACCAGCAACACAGCAGCCATCCTCCATACTTGACATTTGTGCAGGCAAAGTTGCAACTGTATTTGAAGGTGACATACTCGTTGTCTATGGTCCAGCACATGCAACCAACATCTCCCCCTCAAAAGCCGAAATCCTCCATGCTGATTTAGTTGACAAAAATGGTCAAATGACAATCACTTTGAACATGAGCAACACCTTCGTGCACAAATTTGCATCCACTGTGGTCGCTGGCAGCGGCCTACGTGTTACTGGTTTCACCGTCAAAGAGAAAACAAAGTACGAACGAGGAGATGCAAATTGTTCTTTGTCCGCAAATGCAACAACCACCATGGAAAACATACCCACAGTTTGCAAAACACGAAAACTTACACCTGACATGACAATAGAAGAGCTTCTACATTCAAATGCAACATTCTCTGTTGGGTCATTTGCCGCAATTGTAACAGGAATCCACCACATCAACGACCTTTTCACCCTCTACGTTAAAGACTCTGACACTGAAAATGGAAAAGCAACAGTATTGACACACTCCCTTCTTTCATTTTTAGATACATTGCACTGCATTATTCCCTTCAATTTTAACTACGCACCATGCTTTGTCATTGCAGGTACATTTGGGAAACTTTCATGTTCCATTGTGTCATACAATAAGAGATGCCATTGCAGCAGGCAACATACCACTATTGCTCTTCAAAAACTTTATCAGACAAGGAATACAGGGTTCACGTATTGTACGTGCAGGCCATTCATCCTTCATTGACCCATTAAATGATGAATCTACAAAAACATTTTTACAGTCTCTCATAAACACAAACACAGAGGCAAGTACACTGCAATTTCTCTTTTTTAAATTATCTTCCATTGACAAATTCAAATCTATCAATTATGTCAACTTCATCTTCCTTGTACAGATTGCAGGTATACTTCGCACAAAGAACATATACCTTCCTCCTTTCCAAGCATTCTGTGTAGAATGTGACCGTCTCACAGAACCTGATCCAAATGACCTGAAACAAATCTCACTTTGTGCAACTTGCAATACATCAAAACCATATAAATATAAGCACTTTCTCCATTGCTCCTTGCAAACAATAGATGACTCCTTGCACTGCACATTGCGAGAGCCATTACTGCAAAAATCCTTCCCTCTCCTTTGTCAAACACAGTATGAAGAATATCAACAAGACATCTCAAAGACTGTATTTCTTCTCCGTCAATTCCAAATCAAAGGTACATTCACTTTGACAGTTGACAACTCAATATCCACAATCAAAGAAACATAGCTTCCTCTTATCTTTGGTAAGTATCTGCATTTTCCATTTCTATGAATTACACATCAGTTTAATTCTTTGTTTCCAGTCTAACATACTCGATTTCTTCTTTCAGATTTCTGGAACATTTTTGCAAGCCACTCACATACACAAACAAATTTGATAACAGGCTCCCCGTATAACCGGCAACAATCAACTATTACTGTCTATGCTTTTGACAATACCAACAAACAGTTTCCTAGTCTACTTGTTACATATTATAGGCTTTGCTTTTGTTTTAGCATTTTTGTAATTACAATACTATCAGACAATTAATACAACTCTATTTGTCTATTTTCATTACTCTTTACTTTCCTGCCATTTGCTTACATATCCAACTATTACTTCACTGTAGCATACCACGTTTTTCACAAAATTTGGATACAAGCATCTAATATCTCTGACTTTCTTCTTTTTATATCAAGACATTAATTCTTGTCACCTATTTTTTACTATATCGCCTACAGCTGTTTGCTATATCTTACAAATTTGTTCTATGTCTACTATGACCTGTTCACTGCCTCTTTGAAACTTTGAAACAGGTTATGTAACCAGTTACAACAATGTTGTTTTTGTTTAAATATATATATGCAACATTCAAAAGCGTAAAATTGGAGTTTCAAATAATTGAATATGTTACAACTATGGGGTTTAATATTGATATCGTTTTTGTAATCCTTTTGTTTGGTTTCTGAAGAAAATATTCTATAACATAGTAAATGTGTTGTCATAGACTGTAGTAATTGCAAGACATGCATGAAATGGATATGCTGAAAAGGCCTTGAAATTTTTCAAGTAAAATCGATTCAAAACAAATGTATATTTTCCTAGAACTCAATCTCTTTAAACTCCATGCCAGTAGTTGTAAAAAAAATTATTTACATTGACAACAAATGAGACCATACTTGGAGTTGACAGGAACAAAGTCACAGAGTTTTGTACAGAACTGTACAAGAAATATGGAACAACCATGGCGGGACTCAGGGTTGCTATTCATTCCCTTTCTTTTAATCAAATTTAATAATGCGCCTGATTTTTATTGATGATAACAATACGGAAATGTAGCATTAAGTGTCGTAGGAAACCACAAAAATTTCTCTTGTAAGCATTGGAACAACTTAAGTATGAAATCCGCAGCAAATTTTATCACTGGGGAACTTCTCATAGGTAACAGCAAACACAGATTTGCATTATTATAGTTCTAGCGAATAGATTAACTACGAACTTGAAATTTTCAGGAGCTATTGTTTATCTTTTACTTGGGGTAGTTATTGTCTCCGAGCAAGATTTGTCTCTTTGACTGTTTCCTTGCGTCAAACTTTCACAGTGTCAATCAATACAATAACCACTCAAACTAAAAGATAAACAACACATAACAACTGTTATTCTCCTGAGTTTTGTTTATTGACTACCATGGTCAAAGCTCTGTTCCAAACTTCCTGTTTTGCCAGACGCTGCCAAGATGCTCAGAAATCTCATGCAACTTGCCTTTAAACATGCCAATTGCATTTCCTAAAATATATTTCACAAAATTCATATATATGTCTCAAGGAACATCTCTTGCTACATGTCAATTACAGTATGCTTTCGATTAATACCTTCTTTCAGCCTAGATCATGGCAAAGGCATGTTCCATATTCAGTTCTACTATTGATTTTGTTTATTCTTTTTCAGAGCACCTGCACTATGTACACTGCAATCTTTGCAACCCTATTCTCGCACTACACAATGCCTACCACTTTCTTTTCACTCCTCTTTATCTTTTATTTTTACTAGTTATTGTATTAATTAACAGTGTGAAAGTTCCACACAGACAAACAGTCTAAGAAACAAACCTTGCTGAAAGACTCGAACTAAAACATAAAGAACAACAAAAAAACAAAGTGCTGGCCACCGTCTCTTGCAATAACGATGCTGCACAAATTGCAGTGTGCATACCACTGCTGCTCAGAAACAGAATAGACAAAATCAATACTAAAACTGCGCACTGCAAATGCCTTTTCCATGCTCTACTTTCAAAAAAGCCATTGAACAAAAGCATCGTAAGACAAGAAAAAAAAGCCACCGGCTTTATAATTAAATACAAGTATCGCATTAGTGCAGCCACTATTGTTTGGCCTTGCAATATATTCAGTTTGAAACAACTCAGCTGTTTGAAACAAGTCATCAACAGAAAGCACAGTAAGACAAAAACAAACTGACCAGTTGTACAATCAAATACAAGTAGCGTACTAGTGTGGCGAAGCTTGTCTAGGCAGTGTTTGTGAACCATGTGTGAATCAATACACTGTATAAAATGTCCACCTTGCACATACCAAGCAACAATACGCTTTGTAAAATGTGTAGTGCACATACCGAGCATCAGGTTACAAATGTCGCATCTATGGAAACCCAACAAGCACACTGTTCACGACAGCGCCGCGAAGCAAAAAAACTGATGGTGATTGCTGATACTTTGTTTCATTGAAAAGGATATCTCAGGCAGCGTATTCATTCAGACATGGTTCAAATATTTCATAAATATGTTCAAAGCTACATCTTTTCGCACATGTCTTTCATGGTGACTAAAAAGGCTTTGTCATAGTACCGTGCTATTTGTATTGAATTATAAACCTAGTCAGTTTTTTTTTTGTCTAACCATGCTTTCCATGAATGACTTTTTTGAAACTACAGCATGAAGATATTGCTTTTGTCTACTCTGTGTCTAAGCACCTGTGTTATGCACACTGCAATGTGTGCAGCACCATTCTTGCAATAGATGCTGGCCACCACTTTGTTTTTTCCTGCTCTTTATCTTTGACTCTTTCTTTGTATAGAACTTTCATAATGTTAATGCATACAATGACTAATCGAAATACAAGATAAAGAGTAGGTAAAACAAAGCAACAACCATAGCTTGCTGACAGAACACTGCTACAAACATTGCTTACAAAGAATCGCTTTAAGCAGCGGGTTACTTGCACTTGACATTGCATATATTCACAAGTTCTTTGCAGTTCGCATTGGATAGATTGCCAACTTCTTTGCAGTTGGAAAGTTTAAAGGCAAATTGTGCAGCGTAAAGAAAATGCCAAATTTTGAAGGAAAACAGTAAATTAGCACTCATTCACATCGATGTCCTTCTCTTGTCACTGGTAAAAAAGATTTCACAAAAATGCTACAGCTACTCTGATATGATTTTAGCATTTTCAAGGCTTATTTTTGCAAATAAATTATTTCAGCTTTTAAAACAGATACGGCTACAGATGCCCCACATACCGTATCCAGCTACAACCCACTTACATGCTTCAAGTGTAACTGTGGAAAATACGGTATCTGTGCACTTTTAGCCATCCCCGCACTCAAGTTCCATAGATTAACACATGCTGCCATGTATGCAACCCTGAATAAGAATGTATCACTGTGACATTGTGCATGTTAATTAAATCTTGCACCAATTTTTTTCAATATGTTTTTCTTAGATAATAAGTTCTTCATCTAATTTAACAGAATGGCAACCCCAAAATCACTCCGTCTGTAATCCTTAAACAAAACATATCTTCGCCTCCAAATACACTCACAGAGCTAAGCACACACAATCGACATAAATTAATTGCAAAGACTGTGCAAACCATTACATGCAACTGATTAAGATACATAACCTATCGTGCTATTGCCATTAAAACTGCAACCGTCACATTGCTTTCCAAACATTCCCATCTCCTACAATGGCAAGTAAAATTTTACATGCTCACAATTATATGCAAATAGTAAAGGCTAAAAAAGATCAATGCCTTACAAACACAACCAACAAATTTACTAATCTCTTTTCCCTTACGATAATGCTTGCAACGACATCTAAAAACGAGTGAAAAAAATTGAATTTTAACCTTTCTCTGAAAAATGGGTATTCCAAAATGCTGATATTGCTTATTTCTGTATCAACTAACAATGTTATTCATCTGAGCTACTGCATAATGTTACTTACACCTTACTATTTTTTGACCGCACATCCATCTCTAAACCATAAGACCGTATTCTCCGTCTACCTGCATCGCCCGTGACAAATTATATATAACACAAACCAAACTACAAATACAAAACTTCTTCGATTTACCAAGCGATTGATACGAAATTAAGTCTAACCTCGTTTTCAACTAGATGCTCTCTGCAAACTCAATCTAAGTCGCTTAAAACACAATACAACTGCACAACAAAATAATTTCAATGTCTTCTATTTACTGACTCTAAATTCAGACAATGGTAAAGCACAGAGACAGATAAAAACTCATCTCTCCGATTATAGTCTTTCCGTCCCCTACAAACACAACTCCACAATTCCGCCATTGCCACGCCATAATACCAAAAAACAAGTTTTCCAAAGCACATTGCCAAAACCAAGGAACACAATAACACGTATCTAGCCTCTCCCAACACCTGTCATCACCATTACCGCCTTCTGCGAATGACAATAACTTCCCATTACAACACAAGCGTGTGACTATTACTCCCACCTTAATATCTACCTAATCCATCACAGCCTTCTAAAATATCACCCAAAATCCATATTACAATTAAAACAATAATAATCTTCTTGTTACGTAACTTTCAAACAAATATAAATACGACCTATAAATAATCAAATCCACATCTAATTCATTTTTCCCAAATTTATCACACAATCCCTTTATATATTAATTGTTTTCAAAATATTATACTACTTTCAAAAATAACATGTATCACAAACACCATACTTAGACTTAATACATCTCTATTCAAAACCGTTGAATCATTTAAAATTGTGTTATTAATCCTTATAACAACTCTCAACAACTTTTATTAACCCTCATTTTCAAACATGTTTCTGCAACATCGATCTAGTACCCTAAATTTGAGTCCAACATACTTGCCCCCTTGTCCTTTCCAACTCATCCTTGCAACAGATTACAGCTACATTATCGAATAATGCTTCGCCAATAGTGTTTGCCATCTTCAACCAACAACCACCACTTCCATTGTACAGCGAGTACTACCAACCATGCAATCACACAATACTTCGCCAAAGACATCTCCAATCTTCAACAAAATAGAAGCAGCCTTGCCCCAGAACACACCCTGCCCAATTGCACTACATTGCGAGCACCCTCATTTTCGAACACGTTTCTGCAACATCGATGTAGTTCCCTAAATTTCGGTCCTACATAATTGCAACTTGTCCTTTCCAATTCATACAATCGCATAGCATTCATTGCACAACGAGCAATAACAACCATGCATTCACACAATACTACAACAAATACAATAGCAACAACAACAAACCAATAGTGTTCCCCATCTTCGACAAGCGACCAACACTTTCATTGTACAACGAGCACTAGCAACAACAACAAAACAAAGCCTTCGGCAGGATTTGCCATATCATGGCCTTGTTTTTTCATACGTTGGTTTCATAATTGAATGTTGAAGAAACAAAAAGAATTCTAAACCGACATGGATTTTGTGAATACATGTATTATTGGGAGAAGCATATAAAGTTTAGTATAAGTTTTAATCAAAAGCAATATTTGTTTTATTTAAGTGAATTTAGTTGGACTAACCTAGTTTTTTTTTATATACACGTGTCTACGGAGGTTCGCATATATTCGCGTGATTCAGTTTGGTCCTTCAGTTCCGAGAATGTTAGCACCTCAAATCCCACGTGGCATCTGTTAACAACATTTAGGCACAGAAACAGCCAAATGTCTACGTGTCTTCACGGCGCTGTGATGTCCACGAGCCAAGGCACTTGTCACAATTTGGTACTGATTAACGTCTCACCAAAATAACTCCCAATAAACGAGATCAAATATGAAAAGAAAAGCCGAGTCCTTCAAAATGACACAAATTAAATCCCAAAAGAACAGTGGTGATTTCCAGTCCATATCGAAAACACAGACATTTATGAAAAGAATCGACTGTCAAAGTCTGGTTTTTAATTTTGATTCAAAATTTAGATCGAAAAGACAGCTGACCAGAACTGAAGTAGCATTGTTAATTGTATAATTTGTATATATTAGAGTTTAGTACATGTCAATATTAATGTATGATTAAGAAAGAATATTAATTTTTATGAATGAATGATTCATCGCGATTCGCGATCATTTGAAATAGATATTCCTGCGGCTGCGCGGCGCCATATCATTCCTATTTTATTCCTGGAATATCATGTAATGTCAAAGTGATCGTGAATCCGTGATGAATAGTTCATGTGATTTATGAGGCCGACCTTAACTTGTATTGAGAAAACAGACATTAATGAATAGAATCTCGTCTATTTTGATTTTGCTTTTGCTTTAAATCGTATGCAGATGAAGATGACATTTGTTCCACTTCCACCTTAGGGATTCGTGATTCAAAATTGAGCCCGTCACAATCGTGAACATTAATTTTTTGTCAAAATATTGTTTTAAAGATTCAGAAATCAGTCAAATCAGATCGAAATCATCGAATTTAATCACTAATTCTAAACGTCTAAACGGCCGTCACGTTTAACCCCTGGCTGCAAATAAAGTTTTACGATAATTTGAAATAGGTACCAATACCATATTACTACCTTTGAAATAGTTACCAATACCATATTACCACCTTTGCCACATTACAGCTCGGAGCTCCTGGAATTTTTGACCGTATTTTATTCCCAGGAAAATTATCGTTTTAGGCGGTTACACGTTTTGCAGTCCGTATATATGGAGACCCAAAAACCTTAACATCTTTCTTCTCTTTAAGCTAAGTTTTTTTAAACTAGCAGTTGCACATGAGTTGCAATCTAAGAATTATGCAAACGTAAGAGCTCTCGAACACGGTATGGACAAACATCAAATATAGAGGAATTTTGTTAGTTATAGTTGCAAATGTTTTGATAGACATGTATGCAGAATGTGGAACCTTAGATAAAGACAAATGTATTGTTTAGCAAAATGCAACTTATGTTCTTCGCTCAAACATCTATCATAGATCATAGAATATATTTTACAACAAATTACACCTCTAACAAACTTAATAATATTATCATCACTGGCGTAATTTGCAACTCATGGGCAATTGCTAGTTATTTAACGTTCATTCGAGTGTCTCAATATTATTTGGTTTGTTAGAGATTATATTAAAGTTTATATGACTTTTGGGCCATAACTATTGGAAGAAATATTGATTTGTGCCAAATAAAATGGTTGTAGAAATTGTTGACAAGGAGTATGAATAGAGGACATAGATATGTCAAATTATATATAGTTATGTCCTTCATACAAAATGGTAAAGAAATGAGAAGAGTTCAAAATTATTGTAATCAGATATATTTTTTAAGTTATTGTTCTTGTTGTCATGTACAATTTAAATATATTATTATACATAATAATCGTGGCCAATGTCACATACTATTTTCAAGTATCTCCTTTGAAATAGAGGTAACAATAATATTTCAATTATTTTCAACTAATCAATATTTTGTAAAATTATTTTCTTAATTAAATTAGTTAAATATGTCATAAGTTTAATGTTGTAACATTATAAAACTCTAGAAAAAACAATACAAATTTTCATTGGCAACAAAATAGAAAGATTAATTATTAAATAAAGAACATTGTTGAACTAGTTAGACTATTTTGTACTGATTTCCATGTATAAGAAACGTCTAGTTGTACTTCAAATATATATTCCATCTCTTTATAGGATTTGAAGTTTTGACAAGTGAAGATTACTATTACCGCCTTCTAATTGTCATTCCACATTGTCAGACAAGTGTTTTCCGTCAACAAACGCAAGGACAATCTGTCAAAACTGTGTGTCACTGTCTATTACAACAGGAGGAGGAGGAGAAATTGGTGGGGAGGAGTCGCCGAGAAAATGCAATGTGATCTTTTGCAGAGCTGCATAACACTCTTCACTCATCATCATGAGAGACATGGTTTGTAATTTACCCAGCCCAACCAAACCAAATTAGGTCTCGAGATTGATAATGAATGAATTTGTAGCAGTTATATATGAAAAAGGAAAAATAGGCCATCACAAGATGCGAGGAAGGAGTGGAAGGAAAAATAGATACAGAAACAACAACTCCTCCAACAACTTCAACAGCTTCAACAACTTCAACAATTACAACAACTTCTACCTAGTTTTCCAATACAGCCTGTTGTACCCATCCAGTCCATGCAGGCACCCATTCAACCCATGCAACATCCTCTTCAGTATGAAGTGTCCTCTTCAGCCCATGCAACGGCCCCTTCAGTCTATGTAGCAAACCATTCATCCCATACATTAGTTTATTCAAATTGTGCATTCCATTTCTACAGGGAGCGTATGACGATAATAATGGAATGAACTGGCGAAGAGGTGAAGCAGGAGTAGAAGTAGATGGTTAAGAACAGAAAGATTGAGACTTCATTTATAAGGAGAAGCAGATATTTTCCGTAGTTATTACAGATATGGATGCATTGATTGTTTAACCACAAGCAGTGATGACAGGGGACAAAAGCATGGCAGTGAGAGGGGAGAGAGGCCACTGAAGTGACAAGATCCATAGAGGGTATGTCAACAAGCTCCAAAACAATATCTAAACCTACGTAGGCAGTGCAGGTGGTGCCTCTACTTTTTAAGAACGAGTCCTTAACCGATAGACCCGGGCTGGTAGCTGCAATAGGTGGCATATTTACCTGGCAATTTTAATGTTAGGGTTACAAATCAGTTTCCTGCCACAATTTTCATGATATAGACTATGCCGGAGAATGTTACAGGGAAGAATCCTGCTGGAGTTTGACACTTTCCAACAGGGCCAACACCAAAGGAGATGCCTCCAGGGAACTAGCAATCGCACACGAAGTGAGCGATGTGAATGTTGAACGGGAAGTCTACAATGAAGTTGATTTCGAGGGACCAAAACATAAAAGGAGAAAGAGGGTTATAAAAGAGAGGGTTAGGACAAGGAAAATGAATTGGCAAAGGATAATGTTGAGCACTTTACAAAGTGTAGGTCTTCGCGGAAACACATTCTGGAGATATCGTATAAAGCAAGGTGTTGCGACCAAACAATTTAAAGGAAAACTTGGTTTTTTTGTTTAATTTGGAAGTCAACAATTATAAAAGAAAATGTAATTTTGCATTGTTGATCCCTACTATTTAGATTTCAGGGACACGTTCAAGTTTCACAGTCGTAAACTTTCGTATTGAGCCGCAGAACAGTTGTGGGACACGATGGAAGAAGTCATGAGTAACACGGGATGTAAAAATAGAAACCAGTTATTGCTACAACAATGTAAACCATTATTGGAATATATTTTATATTGTAACAAAGTTTAAGTAACATTCCCTAAGGTCCTTGTTCCGTGTTTTGTTAGAATGCATTTTAAAAAATCTCTGTGGACATTTTCAGGTACATGTACTAAATTTCAAAGGTGATTGAAACGCAGCTCCATTTCATGTTTGTGGATGCTCTATTTAGAGCCACATTTATATCCAACATGCTTGAAGTTTAAAAAATTTCTATTTACATATGGCTATTGTTTGTTTTCTTCACGAATTGCATGGTTAAGATTGGCAAGAAATTCGCTGCTTCAACCTAGAATAAGTACAATAGATCTTAAATCGAGAAAACAAGTTATCCCTTTCATATTTGCACATTACACATTACACTTTGATGGTTTTATCAAGTAAAATCCCTCTTTGCACGGATTCAAATGTTTATGATCTCCATCGTGATCTGCCCTTCACTTTGCGTTAATGTCTGCCATTTCTTCTTAAAGGACTTTTGATGAGCTTGTTCAAAACAATCTCCATTGCCGCAACTGTATCAGTCAAATCATGTAAAACATGGTCCTATTTGTACTATATTTCAGTTACCCGTTGCATCAATTCCAATATATAGATATATAACACAAAGATGCGTATAATAACATTAATAAACCATTATAGGTACCAATTTTTTTTAGGGTCATGTGCCCTTATAAGCACCAAGTGTAATATTAGTGATGATTTCCCTTCTATTGGAGGAATTAATTTGGTGCCAAATATGAGAGTTCCCGTAAAAATACAAGTATTCTTGTTGGAAACATGCCATCCAATCTTCTTCAGTGTAGTTTGGGAAAGATCGGGTTGTGAATTTTCCAATCCGTTAAAACTACAATATTCAATTCAATAAGAATTAAAAGAGATTGTAAGTTTTTAAAATCCTTACAAAGTGACCAAACTCATAATCGTTTAACTATGCATATCTTTCCAATATGTGTATCATATCATTTAATTTTGTTTGTTGGACATATATATTGCCTCGAGAATTTACCAAAGACAATGCTTCACCCATCCATCGAAATGTTGCAAAAGTATTATCTAATATTTTATGCCCAATTGTTTGTGAATTGCTAAGTTTATTATATTTTCTTTAATTAACTCTATATTATTATATATATCCGCGATTTCATTGCACTTATGAAGTTCACTTGCCAGTTGTCGATCATTAAAAGTACAATAGTTAAAATGTTGAACTACAAATAAGCTTATAACTTTAAACATTTATATTACATATTATTTGAAGCTCCCAAACTAGAGGTCAAACACAACACTTCTGCAGACACCAAAATTTGGTATCAATACCCTTGATTGCCCACGTGCACATCTTTCACCGTGGTCCTATCTAGACCCATTTTAATTTAATTCATTTCTTTTATTTAAATTCCCATCTATTGTCCGAACACTTTTAATTTGTAATTAATCTTCTTGTTTACCTAGGTTACCGGTTCCTAGTTTCTAGGTTGCCCATCTATCCGGTGAAAAGCCTCTCACATTCCTATATAAGGGTATGCTGAGACTCATTCACTACATCAGAGAATTGGGAATGTTTAGTAAGGCGTATAACAAGACAATTAGAGGTTGTATTGTATTGTTTAGTCTTGGATGTAAGTATTGTATTGTATTGTATTGTTTAGTCTTGGATGTAAGTGGTATCAATGTGTGTTAAATAGTATTTGTGTATACCTTTTAAAGTTCACCTTTGATACTATGGACTTCTTCTTTGTCACACTTTAATGTTTTATCCAATCTTTAGAGCAATGTATAAGGATGAAAATCCTTTCTAAACCCACAAATTTTACCAATTTCCAAAAAAAAAAATTAGTTTACAAACTATGTACATTATATTTACTAAAATACATATAAAAAAACACTCATCTTATGAATTATTAATATTATTAAGATATTATATACATTATTTATATTATATACTATATATAATATATATCATTAATAATAATTATAATTTAAATTTGATACATTATATTATATTTTATTATGTATAGCACTTCATTATATTATATTATATTATATATATATATATATATATATATATATATATATATATATATATATATATATATATATATATATATATATAATGTTTTACTACACACTCTATATGTAGTATAATTACATACACCATATTCATTTATAATATTATAAAATTGTATCATTAAGTTAAATTACATAACTAATATTAGTATACTTATTACATACTATATATATATGAATAATATTGAGATATTATACATTATTAGATAACAAATTATATATCTTCTTATTCTTGTTATTCATAATATTTACTATATATAGCTAATAATAATTAGCTTTTAATAAATTAATTATATTAATAATATTTAGTTCACTATATCATATACATTTTGGATATTTGATAAATAACATATCTTCTCATTTTCTTTTATTTATATTATATAAAATGTAATTATTTTGTATTATTATAGTAAGATATACCTAGCTACTCTAAATAATATTAAAATATTATATACCTATTTATATTTAATAAATAACATGTTTTCTCATTCTATATTTATAAGATGTATCATTATTATTTTTGTTATAAATTAAATTTTATAAATTACATTTAAATAATTTTAATATTAAATGATATTTTATCGTATATAACAATGTAATTAAGATATACCTAGCTACTCTGAATAATATTAAAATATTATATACCTATTTATAATTAAATAAATTTGATATTATATGATATTTTATTGTATATAACATTACTTTTATAAACTATTATTATATATATAATAAAATATGCACATATAATATATTGTATTACACTTATATAAAATTTAAGGCATTAATACCATTAATATAATTTGTTACATATATTATGATATTAATAAAATATAATGTTAATAATTTTTTAACATTTATTTCCTACAAAATATAATATTATTTAAGTTAAACATAATAAATTATGTACATTAATATATTCTATTAAATAAAGAAATAATATATTAAGATATTATATTTACTCAAGTTTTAGTAGTATAAAGATATTATATACATTTTTATATTTAATAAGTAATATATTTTGTCATTACTCATTTATAATAAAATATGCACATATAATATATTATACTATACTTATTTAATATTTAAGGTATTAACATAATTTGTTACGTACATAATAATATTAATAATTTTTTAACATTTATTTCCTACAAAATATAATATTATATAAATTAAACATAATAAATTACGTACATTAATATATTTTATTAAATAAATAATATATTACAATATTATATTTACTCAAGTTTTAGTAGTGTAAAGATATTATATACATTTTTATATTTAATAAGTAATATATTTTTTCATTACTCATTTATTTATTCTCTCATATTATATTTATCTATACTACTATATCATATTATAAATATATATAATATTTATTTTCTCATATTCTGATTAATATTATTAATAAGTTTATAACATTTATTTTCTACAAAATATATAATATTATATAACTTAAACATAACAAATTATGTACATTAATATATTCTATTAAATAAATAAATAATATATTACAATATTATATTTACTCAAGTTTTAGGTACTGTAAAGATATTGTATACATTTTTATATTTAATAAGTAATATATTTTCTCATTACTCATTTGTTTATAATATTTATTCTCTTATATTATATTTATCTATACTATATCATACTATAATTATATATAATATTTATTTTCTCATATTCCATTTTATACTATGTATAGAATTATTATAATATAAATAATCTTATCATATTTGTTATATACCATATATAATGACATTAATAATATTTTTATAATAAATAACATATTTTCTCATAATCCTTTATTTGTAATATTTATTTATATTACATCATATTATAATTATTTATAATATTTAGTTTATCACATTCAATGTAATATTTATGTATTGAATTACCACGATATAAATAACCTTAACATATTTGTTGAATACCATATATACATACATATATAATGATATTATTAAAATATAATATAATATAAATTTCTTTAATATTAATAAATTATATACTATCACTAATAAATAACTACAACTGCAAGTTAAACATAATAAATTATATAAATTAATATATTTTATTGATAACATCTATATTTGCTAAAATTAATGAATATATATATATATATATATATATATATATATATATATATATATATATATATATTACTTTGAAGTGAATTTAAATATTAAAATACTGTATGTATATAATATATATAAATACATATCATATAATAACATATTAATATATATTAAAATATTGTATGTATATAATATATAAATATATTAAAATATTGTATGTCAAATAATATATATATATATATATATATATATATATATATATATATGTCAAATATCATTATATTAGACATACATATATTTTAAAATTTAGTAACAATATATATTTGTATATAATTATATTTTAAATATATATTTATTGTATAATCATATTTATGTAATTATATTAATTTGTAAATATATTTACTAAAAAACATATTTTTTTAACATATATTAATTATATATATTAAAATATTGTATGTATATAATATATATAAATATATGTCAAATATATTAAAATATTGTATGTCAAATAATATATATAAATATATGTCAAATATTATTATATTAAACATACATATATTTTAAATTTTTGTAACAATATATATCTCGAAATGGATTTCCCTAAATTCAGAAAACTTATAAAAACATGTGTAAATTGAGTGAATAAAAAATATTGTTAATTTTTGTCACGTATGTAATAGATATCTTCTTGTCATGTGAAGTGGGTGGGTGGGTGTGTGTGTGTGTGTGTGTGTGTGTGTGTGTGTATTACTTTTCATCATGGAAGTGTAACACACCAAAAATACCAACACGAGGACAACAAAGTGAAATACAGGATACTTTTTTTTTTAATTGCTTGATACAAAACATGACACAACATGTCGTCACAAGGTTACAACCAACACTAAGAACAATTTGATACATGGATGGCCATAAGGCAGCACAGAAACATTCACATCTTTCAAGGACAATTTACTTTTCTTCTTGACATGACAACATAGAAGTCCAACGACAGAACATTCTGACAAAATAGGACAAGCCACAGTGAGAATGATTGAAGGTTACTTATTTGGTAAAACACCCTTTTAGTTCATGTCTCATGTTTTCGGAAAGGCTCAAAATATGATTCGCACAGATTCTTCTTACCAACTGAGTTATTTTCTTATACACTGAAGAGTATTTCACTCAAGTCTTCTCCTCCTACTGCTAAAGCTTATTATCTTTCAGATCCAACCATTATTTTTCTTAAAGCTGTTCGAGAGTTCACCCAAAAGGGATAGTGTTCACTAGGTTAGCTAGGGATATCAAGGTTATAGAATTTTATTGAACAAGGATAGTTTCTTCTCTTGATTATTTCAGAAATCTATTGTTCTCAAGTAAATCATCTCTATATATTAGCTTGTCTAAAAATAAAATCTTAGTTACTTCTATAAGGATTAACCACTCCATTTAATGTTTACTTATATCACATTATTACAAGATGTCCGAACGTTTTAGACTAACACTTTATTCTCAAAACAAGGTTTTACAATACTTATACCAATGTGATGATAGAATAACATCTCTCACTAAAGTGAGTTACTAGTCTGACCTCAAAAGGGAAGCGCACTTCGCCACGCAGTTTTTTCCACATACCAAAACAAGAGATCTTCCACACTCCTTGCAAGCAAGGTTACAAAATTTACAACGCATTGAACTTTCTACGAAGAACTTCATAATATGAACTGATGAAACTCTTACACTTACACTCTTTTCCTGTAATCTACTCGCATAGTCCATCTGCACAAATATTTATTAGAGTCAGTTCGCTAGAACTGAGCATGATAAGATATAAACCTCACTTAAGAATTTATGCCATCTAGCAATTAAATAAATGAAAATTCGCAATCTTCCTTAACAGATAACTTTCTAACATACATACAAAGCTTAATTACACATCTCATGACAATATATAACGTACTCAGTAAAGTTCGCTTCCTTAGGATCTGCTTCACAAGGGTACAATTCCAAGTGACTAGAAACACAGCCTTAACCAAGCAATAGAGCGTACTTAAATCACAGCAACAATGATAATGCCCACCTGATGTCTTCAACCGATTTCACCTTTAATAACCAACCATTATTTTTCAATTAAATAAAGACACCAATGCCATTAGGTTTATATAACAAAACAAGTATCTAACTTATATTATTTATCGATGTTTCCCAAGTACCAAACCTTCATAGAAAACAGTGATATGAGAGTATAATTAGGATATCTATCTCACAACATTAAGGAGATATCTATGTTAACAAGGATTCCACCAATCCACAAGTTCATATACCATTTAGGTAATCTTTTTTTTTGGTTCCTTATTCCACGTCTTTAAAGCTTCAAGAAGAACAAGGGTCCAACTTATTGGAATGAGTTACGATTGACAAGATTGTCATGTTTGCTAATATGTCCAAGTTAAAATTGACTTACTAAGATAAGCAAACACAGTCCAGGCCACTATAAAAATACCAGTAACCACCTTATCTCAACTCCCAAAAAGGACAGAGATAAAAACCCCACATCCTGGTAAGAGGATGGGAAGAAAGCCATACATAAATAATTCACGAGAATCAAGCACCAGGATGAAGAGGGAAATACCTTCAATCTGAGCAAGGAAGACTCAAAATGGTTAACACCACCGGCACAAGCGAGTTCCAAGTTTTTTTTTTTTTTCTGGGTTGAATAAGCATGCACGAAATCTACGAAGATGAAAACCGTCCGGTAAAAAGATGTGGAAACCCGCATAGAAAAAGGAAAATTTGTAATTAATACATTTAAGCTGGTACAAGACAACCAACTCGACAACCCGGCAATAACGCCATTTCAACATGCTCGGGAGGTCCGAAAACCCGACTCAGGGAGAATCTAGGCAAATCGGAATTCGGGTTGCAGGAAACAACCGACGCGAAGCATGATGTTTTGATGCTTCCAAGTTCCGAAAACCCGCCACAAAGGAAACAGAGCAAATCGGGTTTCGGGTTTCGGGGAACATCCAACACGAAGCATGATGTCGCGATGCTTCGGAGTTCCGAAAACCCGCCACAAAGGAAACAGAGCAAATCAGGTTTCGGGTTTCGGGGAACATCCAACATGAAGCATGATGTCGCGATGCTTCAGAGTTCCAAAAACCCGCCATAAAGGAAACAGAGAAAATCGGGTTTCGGGTTTCGGGGAACATCCAACACGAAGCATGATGTCGCGATGCTTCGGAGTTCTGAAAACCCGCCACAAAGGAAACAGAGAAAATCGGGTTTCGGGTTTCGGGGAACATCCAACACGAAGCATGATGTCGCGATGCTTCGGAGTTCCGAAAACCCGCCACAAAGGAAACAGAGCAAATCGGGTTTCGGGTTTCGGGGAACATCCAACATGAAGCATGATGTCGCGATGCTTCGGAGTTCCGAAAACCCGCCACAAAGGAAACAGAGCAAATCGGGTTTCAGGTTTCGGGGAACATCCAACACGAAACATGATGTCACGATGCTTCGGAGTTTCGAAAACCCACCACAAAGGAAACAGAGCAAATCGGGTTTCGGGTTTCGGGGAACATCCAACACGAAGCATGATGCCTTGGTGCTTCTGAGTTCCAAACACCTGATTCTCTCCCGAAGGCAAACCTGCAAAGCCAGCTCCATTCAAGATTCCACAGAAACCAACATTCAAGGGAAAAGCAATAATCAGGGCAACCAGATAAATCCACATTAGGAGATCAGTAAGCAAGAATCGATATAAAGAGATCACTTCTATATAGCAGTTATAAAGATAACCTGTAAAAGGGAAAAGGAGAGGTCAGTTCAAGCTGATATGATAAGAAAATCATTTGGAACCCATCTCTTCCTGGGCATCTCTTCCAAGGAGGAGTCAAATGAGAAAACATTGCATGTTATGTATTTACCAGAGTTCAAATGCTATTTAACCAGTAAAACAGAAACACATCAACATTCTGAAAGAACCCACATCTACAGCAGTCAAACCAAATTGCAAAGGTTGATTTATCCAAATGCTAAAGGAGATAGATCATTAAGAAAGAGTTAGTCTTATCATGCCTGTTTGGGGCTTCCTCAATGTAGCCATGTCGAACCAAGGCTCCAGCAGCTACAACATATTTCAAACATTCCCTCTCCTCAGCATGTAGATCTCTTAAGCAAGCTTCAAGGCAGCTTCAGGAGCACACCCAAAATTTTGACTTTCATCTTCCCATTGGAGTAACAAGACCCACACGGGTACCAAACAAAACGCTCGTCGGATAAAACTACAAAGCAGAAGACGTCTTCAAAATACCAAACAGAAAACTTATCTAAACCAATTTAAAGTGCCCAAAGGCTTGCTCACAGCACCTCTTCCTTCTTCACATTGCCTCTGCTTGAAACTCGGTGATCTCCTTCCATCTTCAGTCAAATTTTAAACACTTCTAAAGAGATGTCTCCAAGCTGACCATGTGGCAAAATACAAGGTTGAAAGCAAATTACGATAATGCACCTTTTTACAAGGTTTCAACAACTCAAAGCCACTCCAAGACCACTAACCCCTAGCATCATTTTACATGCAAACAGAAAAAAAAAGAGATAATAAAACAAATCAGCAGTTGCTGCCAAACTAATACTCCACTTGTGTTGTTACAGCACCCTGCAGATACTTGCACCAATCTTGGCACGGCTAGAGATAATGTCAGAAACTAAAACAAGGTTGATTCGTTGTTACCAAAGGGAGCCTCACCCATTATAGCTTGCTTCAAAAACCATCATTTTTTTATCCTCCCAAGCTAAGCAGAAAAAACTTGATATTAAAAGCCCGCAGCCTACCTGCCGCTCAAACCCTAATCTTCCTGGCGGATAGACACAGCTAAAGACAGAAGAAGTCAAACAATAGATCCAAGAAAAGAAAATTAAAACTTCTTTTACCAACCCCGAAATTGATAAGGAACAGATCCGCCTCCAAGAGCCACCCTTCTATGGGTCACAACGCAGAACAAGAAGGAAAAACAAAAGGGAGCTTCAGCAATAAATTTCCTCGAGTCTCCTGGTCATACCCTCACTGCCACAAGGACGAATAGAACAAAATAACTTGAATGAGGGTCCCGAATTTGAGGATGCATTCGATACAGAGCAGATACAACCCAATTGGACAACCTGCTTGTTGGAAACGCTCACAAAGGCTTCAACTATACTGCAACATGCTTGTTGCCTGGCTATTGACTGGTACAGGCTGTCGCTGTGGATCCCCGACAAGAACACACCTCGCAGCACCCAAAGGGAGTGGAGGTAACACGCCCACCTCTTCAGCTAGTAGATGTGCGCGGCTAGCAGAAGGAACAGCGCGCCACTCCACCCGACACGCCACAGGAAACAACAACAAAACCCACGTCCATCCTTTCATGATAACAGGCCCTCATCCTCGGCAGAGCAGAAGAACAGGCACGCGAGGAAGGGGAATAGGATCCATGAGGCACAGAAAGGAGGGAAATGCAGCAAGGCAGAGACAGAAAGGAAAACCATGGCCACCAAACACAGTTTACAGTCCGGCAAAAACCCAAAACTGCGCCCATACGCAATAAAGAAGGAGATCGAAATAAGATCATGGTGGAGGATGTCAAAACTCTACCGACTCCCACTCCCTCACGCCAACCAAGAGCATTAAAAGCTCATTAATGAATAACCAGCAATACCTCCCATCCGCCAACTAACCACATCACAACAATATTTTATTTTATTTCATTTTTGGGAGCCCATGCTTGGGGACAGGCCGCTTGCCAGGAGAAACAAGGCTGATATATATATACAAATATGCGGAACATTAATTTTAGAGATTAACAATGGTCCATCAACATTCTAGAAATAGTCCCCACCTTCAAAGGCGCCACCACAGGTCGCACTCTTCCTTGTCCGCGCAACGAGGCTTGATCAGCGAGAGCGACAACAAAAATCAAAGGATGATGTTGATCAAAAACGACATACAGAAAAAATAATAATAACTTACAATCATTGATCGATATTACAACATAATTTATTATTATCATTATTACTAGTAGCCATTGTTAAACTCGACAAGGTGAAACACTAACGTTTCAAAGGAAAAGCAACAACGTTCAATTCTAAGAAGAACGGTCGTCAGCAGAAGCAAGGAGCAACGACGAACGGGGCATTACATTCTCCTCCCCTTAAGAAAGCATCGTCCTCGATGCGACATTACACAGAGGAAAGAAAATGGTTCTCAACCAAGAACATGTACAGGAGAAAGTACACTTTATGGTTTAAAATTCTAACTCGATTAAAGCACTGTCACACGGTAGCCTTAAGAACATTTGGTAGAAATTTTAACTTTCAATGTTCTGTGAAGATTGGCAGTTCTTTCTTGTTCATCATTTCATTAGCCTCTTTCCATTAGCATTATTCTTAGTTTTAATTTCTTTTAAAACTTCAACATTGAAGAGTTTAGGTTTATTCTTTAACGTGGGTGCCCAACATGAACTGCTAGCACAACACCTTACCAGGTTCAAAAAACACTACAGCTTCCTCAGCTCACAGTATATTCTACATGACTGTATTACACCACAAAAAGGTTACTCAATTACGGAACGGATTAGGCACAGACCACATCGGATAGCACTCGATACGCACCAATGGCTGACATATTAAATGTTTGAACAAAGAGTACTGCAATCCGCAAGATATTTCCTCAATTTACATCAGTGAAGGACTCACATAACACCAAACTAAGTTACAGGTATACAGTGTCCACTAGGGAAACAATGACATGTCCACAACATCATAACACATAACCATCTGACATGAGTAACACATACATCAAAAGACCACTACCAAACATCACAATAACTCAACATATATCCTGAAACATCAACCATACAGACAAATATCATAGGCCTCCCTCAAACTCTTATGCCTCCCTCAAGTCTCTTATGCCTCCCTCAAACTCTTATGCCTCCCTCAAGTCTCTTATGCCTCCCTCAAACTCTTATGCCTCCCTCAAACTCTTTTGCCTCCCTCAAGGAGGCCGGTTGTCTCTCTGTGCCAGACGCACATCGAGTTTGAACACTCCTAACCCAAGTGACATAATAACGCGTAGTTCTCAATAACCCGCTAGTCATATGTACCCCTTGGGGCGTACCCCCATACAACGAAGCGGGTCCATAGGTCCAACCAATCCATGGTGCATCCCATGACCCTATTCCACACATCACGACATTAGAACCAGCACAACAATCCAGTCAAAGTGCCAAGTGGCAAAGTACAAGCCTTGGGCAAGGCGGTAAGAATTCCAAAATTTAAAAGAAATCCCCAAACCAAGCTAAAATAAATGGCCAAGTAGCCAAAGTTAGCATCAAAATCCCCCTGTTAGTGCCACAAACCACGGAAATGCCCAAAATTGTAAAGCATTGCAATCAAGAAAAGATGCTGGTCCTTGCAAAATAAAATAAAAAGCTCAATTTACGAATAAAATCAACTTATAATAATGTCACATTACGATAACTGTGTGGCCTTATCTAGCCACCAAAGGGGTACTCAACGAGTTGCTGGCACTCGGAACATCGAGCCTCAGCTCGTAAAATATATATCAATCCCGCCACCCTTCGACAAGGCTAAACATAGTCATAGATACACTAAGGTTGCATACATACAACCACATAGGGAGCGAGGAAAAAGTCACATGTAGTCTACTAAACCGAGTTTTGACTCGAGTTATTGACCCATGGTACACCATTCTTCACTCTCAACATACACTTCTACCGATCTCCCTCAGGGTCGGCTAGTGTAAGGCTCACAACATAACATGTAACTACATCACTAACACCATGGTGGTACACACATAGCTACCATAACGTCTCATGTATGGTAGGTATACGGGGTAGATCACAATCATACATTCACAGGGTGCAATACATCACTTTTACTACATTCTGCACCCAAGGTGCAAACACAATACGATAGGGTTCATACACTCACTGTATGACCCTAATTCACGACATGAAGCATTACATATTACACAACTCATATATACGATGAACATAGTAATAACATCACAACATTACAATACATTGCTTCATAACAAGGTAGTACACACATTTCTTCAGAACATGGTAAAAACATCATGATACAACTTGTTTCTTTTAACATCAACTAGTCATACAACACATCGATACACCCACATATCACAATATGCCACAACGCTCCAACACTACATCATCCACAATAATTCTTTTCACACGCCACAAACAGTTATACACACGTGAACTCTTCATAGAATCCACAAGAAGGAGATAGAATACCTGAGTGACATACACATCACGTGCGTTCACAATATCACAATTACGACAATAATCACATCACGCTTAAAGCACATTACTCTTCCAATATAAATCATCATCATCACGCAGTATCATCATGTAACACCACCCTCCACCACGTAACATCATCATACAACACCAATCCAGCCCATAGGTTCGAGAGCATGAACCTACGCTCTGATACCAAAGTGTAGCATCCCCAAAAAATTACCAACACAAGAACAACACAGTGAAATACAGGATAATTTTTTTTTTTTTTTTTGACTTGCTTGATACAAAACACGACACAACATGTCGTCACAAGGTTACAACCAACACCAAGAACAATTTGATACATGGATGGCCATAAGGCAGCACGGAAACATTCACATCTTTCAAGGACAATCTACTTTTCTTTACGACATGACAACATAGAAGTCTAATGACAGAACATTCTGACAAAAAGGACAAGCCACAGTAAGAAAGATTGAAGGTTACTTATTTGGTAAAACACCCTTTAGCTCATGTCTCATGTTTTCAGGAAGGCTCAAAATATGATTCGCACAATTTCTTCTTACCAACTGAGTTATTTTCTTATACACTGAAGAGTATTTCACTCAAGTCTTCTCCTACTTGCTAAAGCTTATTATCTTTCAGATCCAACCATTATTTTCCTTTAAGCTTGAACGAGAGTTCACCCAAAAGGGATAGTGTTCACTAGCTTAGCTAGGGATATCAAGGTTATAAAATTTTATTGAACAAGGATAGTTTCTTCTTTTGATTATTTCAGAAATCTATTGTTCTCAAGTAAATCATCTCTATATTAGCTTGTCTAAAAATAAAATCTTAGTTACTTCTATAAGGATTAACCACTCCATTTAATGTTTACTTATATCACATCATTACAAGATGTCCGAAAGTTTTAGACTAACACTTTATTCTCAAAAACAAGGTTTTACAATACTTATACCAATGTAATGATAGAACATCACCTCTCACCAAAGTGAGTTACTAGTCTAACCTCAAAAGGGAAGAGCACTTCGCCACGCAGTTTTTTTTTTTTTTCCAACATACCAAAACAAGAGATCTTCCACACTCCTTGCAAGCAAGGTTACAAAATTTACAATACATTGAACTTTCTACGAAGAACTTCATAATATGAACTGATGAAACTCTTACACTCTTTTCCTGTAATCTACTCGCATAGTCCATCTGCACAAATATTTATTAGAGTCAGTTCGCTAGAACTGAGCATGATAAGATATAAACCTCACTTAAGAATTTATGCCATCTAGCATTTAAATAAATGAAAATTTGCAAAGTTCCTTAACAGATAACCTTCTAACATACATACAAAGCCTACTTACGCATCTCATGACAACATATAACGTACTCAGTAATGTTCACTTCCTTAGGATCTGCCTCACAAGGGTACAATTTCAAGTGACTAGAAATGCAACCTTAACCAAGCAATAGAGCGTACTTAAATCACAGCAACAATGATAATGCCCACCTGATGTCTTCGACCGATTTCACCTTTAGTGACCAACCATGTATTTTTCAATTAAATAAAGGCACCAATGCCATTAGGTTTATATAACAAAACAAGTATCCAACTTATATTATTTAACGATGTTTCCCAAGTACCAAGCCTTCATAGAAAACAGTGATATGAGAGTATAATTTAGACAACTATCTCACAATATTAAGGAGATATCTGTGTTAACAAAGATTCCACCGAACCACAAGTCCATAAATTAATTCTAGGTATCCTTTTTTTTTTTGGTCACTTAATCCACGCCTTGAAGGCTTCAAGAAGAACTAGGGTCCAACTCATTGGAATGAGTTACGTTTGGCAAGATTGCCGTGCTTGCTAATATGTCAAAGTTATGATTGACTTACCCAGAAAAGCAAACGCAGTCCAGGCCACTATAAAAATACCAGTAACCACCTTATCTCAACTCCCAAAAAGGGCAGAGATAAAAAAACCCACATCCTGGTAAGAGGATGGGAAGAATGCCATACATAAATAATTCACGAGAATCAAGCACCAGGATGGAGAGAGAAATACCTTCAAACTGAGCAAGGAAGAAACAAAACGGTTAACACCACCGGCACAGGCGAGTTCCAAGTTTTTTTTTTTTTTGGGTTGAATAAGCATGCACGAAATCTACGAAGCTGAAAACCGTCCGGTAAAAAGATGTGGAAACCCGCATAGACAAAGGAAAATCTGTACTTAATACATTCAGCTGGTACTGACAACCAACTACATCGGCAATTCAGCTCCGAAAACCCGACTCAAACAATTAGGCAAATCGGATTTCGGGTTGCGGGAAACAACCGACCGAAGCATGATGTTTTGATGCTTCCAAGTTCCGAAAACCCGCCACAAGGTTTCGGGTTTCGGGGAAATAACGCGAAGCATGATGCTCGATGGAGTTCCGAAAACCCGCCACAAAGGAACAAATCGGGTTTCGGGTTTCGGGGAACATCCAACACGAAGCATGATGTCGCGATGCTTCGGAGTTCCGAAAACCCGCCACAAAGGAACAAATCGGGTTTCGGGTTTCGGGGAACATCCAACACGAAGCATGATGTCGCGATGCTTCGGAGTTCCGAAAACCCGCCACAAAGGAACAAATCGGGTTTCGGGTTTCGGGGAACATCCAACACGAAGCATGATGTTGCGATGCTTCGGAGTTCCGAAAACCCGCCACAAAGGAACAAATCGGGTTTCGGGTTTCGGGGAACATCCAACACGAAGCATGATGTCGCGATGCTTCGGAGTTCCGAAAACCCGCCACAAAGGAAAACAGAGCAAATCGGGTTTCGGGTTTCGGGGAACATCCAACACGAAGCATGATGTCGCGATGCTTCGGAGTTCCGAAAACCCGCCACAAAGGAAAACAAAGCAAATCGGGTTTCGGGTTTCGGGGAACATCCAACACGAAGCATGATGTTGCGATGCTTCGGAGTTCCGAAAACCCGCCACAAAGGAACAAATCGGGTTTCGGGTTTCGGGGAACATCCAACACGAAGCATGATGTTGCGATGCTTCGGAGTTTCGGGATTCGGGTTTCGTCCAACACGAAGCATGATGCCTTGGTGCTTCTGAGTTCCGAACACCCGATTCTCTCCCGAAGGAAAACCTGCAAAGCCAGCTCCATTCAAGATTCCACAGAAACCATCATTCAAGGGAAAAGCAATAATCAGGGCAACCAGATAAATCCACATTAGGAGATCAGTAAGCAAGAATCGATATAAAGAGATCACTTCTATATAGCAGTTATAAAGATAACCTGTAAAAGGGAAAAGGAGAGGTCAGTTCAAGCTGATATGATAAGAAAATCATTTGGAACCCATCTCTTCCTGGGCATCTCTTCCAAGGAGGAGTCAAATAAGAAAACATTGCATGTTATGTATTAACCAGAGTTCAAATGCTATTTAACCAGTAAAACAGAAACACATCAACATTCTGAAAGAACCCACATCTACAGCAGTCAAACCAAATTGCAAAGGTTGATTTATCCAAATGCTAAAGGAAATAGATCATTAAGAGAGAGTTAGTCTTATCATGCCTGTTTGGGGCTTCCTCAATGTAGCCATGTCGAACCAAGGCTCCAGCAGCTACAACACATTTCAAACATTCCCTCTCCTCAGCATGTAGATCTCTTAAGCAAGCTTCAAGGCAGCTTCAGGAGCACACCCAAAAGTCTGACTTTCATCTTCCCATTGGAGTAACAAGACCCACACGGGTACCAAACAAAACGCTCGTTGGATAAAACTACAAAGCAGAAGACCTCTTCAAAATACCAAACAGAAAACTTATCTAAACCAATTTAAAGTGCCCAAAGGCTTGCTCACAGCACCTCTGTCTTCTTCACATTGCCTCTGCTTGAAACTCGGTGATCTCCTTCCATCTTCAGTCAAATTTTAAACACTTCTAAAGAGAAGTCTCCAAGCTGACCATGTGGCAAAAAAAATACAAGGTTGAAAGCAAATTACGATAATGCACCTTTTTACAAGGTTCAACAACTCAAAGCCACTCCAAGACCACTAACCCCTAGTATCATTTTTACATGCAAACAGCAGACAAAAGAGATAATAAAACAAATCAGCAGTTGCTGCCAAACTAATACTCCACTTGTGTTGTTACAGCACCCTGCAGATACTTGCACCAGTCTTGGCACGGCTAGAGATAATGTCAGAAACTAAAACAAGGTTGATTCATGTTACCAAAGGGAGCCTCACCCATTATAGCTTGCTTCAAAAACCATCATTTTTATCCTCCAAGCTAAGCAGAAAAAACTTGATATTAAAGGCCCGCAGCCTACCTGCCGCTCAAACCCTAATCTGCCTGGCGGATAGACACAGCTAAAGACAGAAGAAGTCAATCAATAGATCCATGAAAAGAAATAAAACTTCTTTTACCAACCCCAAAACTGATAAGGAACAGATCCGCCTCCAAGAGCCACCCTTCTATGGGTCACAACGCAGAACAAGAAGGAAAAACAAAAGGGAACTTCAGCAATAAATTTCCTCGGGTCTCCTGGTCATACCCTCACTGCCACAAGGACGAATAGAACAAAATAACTTGAAGGAGGGTCCCGAATTTGAGGATGCATTCGATACAGGGCAGATAACAACCCAGTTGGAGATCCTGCTTGTTGGAAGCGCTCACAAAGGCTTCAACTATACTGCAACATGCTTGCTGCCTGGCTATTGACTGGTACAGGCTGTCGCTGTGGATCCCCGACAAGAACACACCTCGCAGCACCCAAAGGGAGTGGAGGTAACACGCCCACCTCTTTAGCTGGTAGATGTGCGCGGCTAGCAGAAGGAACAGCGCGCTTTTCCACCCGAAACGCCACAGGAAACAACAACAAAACCCACGTCCATCCTTTAATGTTAACAGGCCCTCATCCATGGCAGAGCAGAAGAACAGGCACGCGAGGAAGGGAGATAGGATCCACGAGGCACAGAAAGGAGGGAAACGCAGCAAGGCAGAGACAGAAAGGAAAACCATGGCCACCAAACACAGTTTACAGTCCGGCAAAAACCCAAAACTGCGCCCATACGCAATAAAGAAGGAGATCGAAATAAGATCATGGTGGAGGATGTCAAAACTCTACCGACTCCCACTGCCTCACGCCAACCAAGAGCATTAAAAGCTCATTAATGAATAACCAGCAATACCTCCCATCCGCCAACTAACCACATCACAACAATATTTTATTTTATTTCATTTTTGGGAGCCCATGCTTGGGGACAGGCCGCTTGCCAGGAGAAACAAGGCTGATATATATATACAAATATGCGGAACATTAATTTTAGAGATTAACAATGGTCCATCAACATTCTAGAAATAGTCCCCACCTTCAAAGGCGCCACCACAGGTCGTACTCTTCCTTGTCCGCGCAACGAGGCTCGATCAGCGAGAGCGACAACAAAATCAAAGGATGATGTTGATCACAAACGACATACAGAAAATAATAATAACTTACAATCATTGATCGATATTACAACATAATTTATTATTATCATTATTACTAGTAACCATTGTTAAACTCGACAAGGTGAAACACTAACGTTACAAAGGAAAAGCAACAACGTTCAATTCTAAGAAGCACGGTCGTCGCAGCAGCAAAGGAGCAACGACGAACGGGGCATTACATTCTCCTCCCCTTAAGAAAGCATCGTCCTCGATGCGACATTACACAGAGGAAAGGAAATGGTTCTCAACCAAGAACAGGTAAAGGGGAAAGTACACCCTATGGTTTAAAATTCTGTTCGATTAAGGCACTGCCACAGGGTAGCCTTAAGAACATTTGGTAGAAATTTTAACTTTCAAGGTTCTGTGAAGATTGGCAGTTCTTTCTTGTTCATCATTTCATTAGTCTCTTTCCATTAGCATTATTCTTAGTTTTAATTTCTTTTAAAACTTCATCATTAAAGAGTTTTGGTTTATTCCCTATTGTGGGTGCCCAACATGAACTGCTAACACAACACCTTATCAGGTTCAAAAGACACTACAGATTCCTCAGCTCACAAGTATATTCTTCATGACTGTATTACACCACAAAAGGTTACTCAAATACGGAACGGATTAGGCACAGTCCACATAACATAGTACTCGATACGCACCACTGACTGACATATTAAATATTTGAACAAAAGAGTACTGTAATCCACCAGATATTTCCTCAATTTGCATCAATGAGAGACTCACATAACAACAAACCATGCTACAGGTACATAGTGTCCACAAGGGAATCAATGACATGTCCACAACATCACAACACATATCCATCTGACATGAGAATTCACATACATCAAAAGGATACTACCAAAACATCACAATAACTCAACACATACCTGAAACATCAACCATACAGACAAATATCATAAGCCTTTCTCAAATCTCTTATGCCTCCCTCAAAGTCTCTTATGCCTCCCTCAATGCCTCCCTCTCTTATGCCTCCCTTAAAAGTCTCTTATGCCTCCCTCAAACTCTTATGCCTCCCTCAAATCTCTTATGCCTCCCTCAAACTCTTATGCCTGCCTCCCTCAAGGAGGTCGGTTGTCCCTCTGTGCCCAAGGCACATCGAGTTTGGAACACTCCTAACCCAAGTGACATAATAACGCGTAGGTCTCAATAACCCGCTAGTTATATGTACCCCTTGGGGCGTACCCCCATACAACGAAGCGGGTCCATAGGTCCAACCAATCCATGGTGCATCCCATGACCCTATTCCACACATCACGACATTAGAACCAGCACAACAATCCAGTCAAAGTGCCAAGTGGCAAAGTACAAGCCTTGGGCAAGGCGGTAAAAATTCCAAATTTAAAAGAAGACCCCAAATCAAGCTAAAATAAATGGCCAAATAGCCAAAGTTAGTATCAAATCCCCCATGTTAGTGCCACAAACCAAGGAAATGCCCAAAATTGTAAAGCATTGCAATCAAGAAAAGATGCTGGTCCTTGCAAAAATAAAAAAAAAGCTCAATTTATGAATAAAATCAACTTATAATGATATCACATTACGATAACTGTGTGGCCTTATCTAGCCACCAAAGGGGTACTCAACGAGTTGCTGGCACTCGGAACATCGAGCCTCAGCTCGTAAAATATATATCAATCCCGCCACCCTTCGACAAGGCTAAACATAGTCATAGATACACTAAGGTTGCATACATACAACCACATAGGGAGAGAGGAAAAAGTCACATGTAATCTACTAAACCGAGTTTTGACTCGAGTTATTGACCCATGGTACACCATTCCTCACTCTCAACATACACTTCTACCGATCTCCCTCAGGGTCGGTTAGTGTAAGGCTCACAACATAACATGTAACTACATCACTAACACCATGGTGGTACACACATAGCTACCATAACGTCTCACGTATGGTAGGTATACGGGGTAGATCACAAATCATACATTCACAGGGCGCAATACATCACTTTACCACATTCTGCACCCAAAGTGCAATCACAATACGATAGGGTTCATACACTCACCGTATGACCCAAAATCACAACATGAAGCATTACATATTACACAACTCATACATACGATGAACATAATTACATCACAACATAACATACATAGCAACATAACAAGGTGGTACACACGTTTCTTCGAAACATGGTAAAAATATCATGACACAACTCATTTCTTTTAACATCAATCTAGTCATACAACACATTGATACACTTACATATCACAATATGTCACAATGTTCCAACACTACGTCATCCACATTATAATTCTTTTCACACGCCACAAACAGTAATTCACACGTGAACTCTTCATAGAATCCACAAGAAGGAGAGAGAATACTCTCATCCCCAACACATCAACATGATGACAAATACGCACTGAGTGACATACACATCACGTGCGTTCACAATATCACAATTACGACAAAATCACATCACGCTTAAAGCACATTACTCTTCCAATATAAATCATCATCATCATTAGTCATCATCATGCAGTATCATCATGTAACACCACCACCACCATGTAACATCATCATATAACACCAATCCGGCCCAAAGGTTCGAGAGCATGAACCTACGCTCTGATACCAAAGTGTAGCAACCCAAATACTTCACACATGAGGACAACACAGTGAAATACAGGATAACTTTTTTTTGACTTGCTTGACACATAACATGACGCAACATGTCTTCACCAAGGTTACAACTAACACTGAGAAAATTTGATACATGGATGGCCATAAGGCAGCACGGAAACATTCACATCTTTCAAGGACAATATACTTTTCTTCAAGACATGACAACATAGAAGTCCGACCACAAAACACATTTACAGTTAGGAAAAGTCACAGTAAGGTATGATTGAAGGTTAATTATTTGATAAAACACCCTTTAGCTCATGACTCATGTTTTCAGAAAGAATCAAATATGATTCACACAACTTCAACATATAACTGAATTATTTTCTTATACACTGTAGAGTATTTCACTCAAGTCTTCTCTTACTTGCTAAAACTTATTATCTTTCAGAACCAACCATTATTTTCCTTTAAGCTTGTACGAGAGTTCACCCAAAAGGGACAGTGTTCACTAGCTTAGCTAGGGATATCAAGGTTTTGAAATTTTACTGTACAAGGATAGTTTCCTCTTTGATTATTTCAGAAATCTATTGTTCTCAAGTAAGTCATCTCTATATTAGCTTGTCTAAAAAAAAAATCTTAGTTAACTTCTATAAGGATTAACCACTCCATTTAATGTTTACTTATATCACATCATTACAAGGATGTCCGAAAGTTTTAGACTAACACTTTATTCTCAAAAACAAGGTTTTACAATACTTATACCAATGTAATGATTGAATATCATTTCTCACCAAGGTGAGTTACTAGTCTGACCACAAAAGGGAAAGAGCACTTCGCCACGCAGTGTTTTTTTTTTTTTTTTCAAACATACCAAAACAAGAGATCTTCCACACTCCTTGCAAGCAAGGTTACAAAATTTACAACACATTGAACTTTCTACGAAGAACTTCATAATTTGAACTGATGAAACTCTTACACTCTTTTCCTGTAATCTACTCGCATAATCCATCTGCACAAATATTTATTAGAGTCAGTTCGCTAGAACTGAGCATGATAAGATATAAACCTCACCTAATAATTTATGCCATCTAGCATTTAAATAAATGAAAATTTGCAATGTTCCTTAACAGATAACTTTCTAACATTCATACAAGGCTTAATTACACATCTCATGACAATATAAATCGTACTCATTAATGTTCACTTCCTTAGGATCTGCTTCACAAGGGTACAATTCCAAGTGACTAGAAATACAACCTTAACCATGCAATAGATCATACTTAAATCACAGCAACAATGATAATGCCCACCTGATGTCTTCGACCGACTTCACATTTAGTATCCAACAATGTATCTTTCAATTAAATAAAGGCACCAGTGTCATTAGGTTTATATAACAAAACAAGTATCAATCTTATATTATTTATCGATATTACCCAAGTACCAAACCTTCATAGAAAACAGTGATATGAGAGTATAATTTGGATATCTATCTCACAATATTAAGGAGATATCTATGTTAACAAAGATTCCACCGATCCACAAGTTCATAAATTATTCTAGGTATCCTTTTTGGTTCACTTATTCCACGACTTTGAAGGCTTCAAGAAGAACAAGGGTCCAACTCATTGGAATGAGTTACGTTCGGCAAGATTGTCGTGTTTGCTAATATGTCAAAGTTATAATTGACTTACTAAGATAAGAAAACGCAGTCCAGGCCACTATAAAAATACCAAGTAACCACCTTATCTCAACTCCCAAAAAGGGCAGAGATAAAAACCCCACATCCTGGTAAGAGGATGGGAAGAATGCCATACATAAATAATTCACGAGAATCAAGCACCAGGATGAAGAGAGAAATACCTTCAAACTAAGCAAGGAAAGCACTTAAAATCACTTCAACGATGTAACGCCATTCGGCACAGGCGAGTTCCAATGTTTTTGGGAGGGTTGAATAAGCATGCACGAAATCTACGAAGCTGAAAACCATCCGGTAAAAAGATGTGGAAACCCGCATAGAAAAAGGAAAATGTACTTAATACAGGTTTCAGCTGGTACATGACAACACTCAGCATGCCATGTCAACATGCTTCGGAGGTCCGAAAACCCGCCACAAAGGAGGAGGAAAATCAGGATTTCGGGTTGCGGGAAACAACCGACGCGAAGCATGATGTCTTTGATGCTTCGAGGGAGTTCCGAAAACCCGACTCCACAAATTTAGAGCAAATCGGATTTCGGGTTGCGGGAAAACAACCGACACGAAGCATGATGTTGCGATGCTTCCGGAGTTCCGAAAACCCGCCACAAAGGAACAAATCGGGTTTCGGGTTTCGGGGAACATCCAACACGAAGCATGATGTCGCGATGCTTCGGAGTTCCGAAAACCCGCCACAAAGGAGCAAATCGGGTTTCGGGTTTCGGGGAACATCCAACACGAAGCATGATGTCGCGATGCTTCGGAGTTCCGAAAACCCGCCACAAAGGAACAAATCGGGGGTTTCGGGGAACATCCAACACGAAGCATGATGTCGCGATGCTTCAGAGTTCGAAAACCCGCCACAAAGGAACAAATCGGGTTTCGGGTTTCGGGGAACATCCAACACGAAGCATGATGTCGCGATGCTTCGAAAACCTGATACACAAAGGTTCCGAAAACCTGCCACAAAGGAGCAAATCGGGTTTCGGGTTTCGGGGAACATCCAACACGAAGCATGATGTCGCGATGCTTCGGAGTTCGAAAACGCGCCACAAAAACAAATCGGGTTTCGGGCCACAACACGAAGCATGATGTCGCGATGCTTCGGAGTTCCGAAAACCCGAGAACAAATCGGGTTTCGGGTTTCGGGGAACATCCAACACGAAGCATGATGTCGCGATGCTTCAGAGTTCCGAAAACCCGCCACAAAGGAGAGCAAATCGGGTTTCGGGTTTCGGGGAACATCCAACACGAAGCATGATGTCTGCGATGCTTCGGAGTTTCCGCCACAAAGGAAACTTAGCCCAAATCAGGATTCGGGATTCGGGGAATCGTCCAACACGAAGCATGATGCCTTGTGAACAAATCGGGCTTCTGAGTTCCGAACACCCGATTCTCTCCCGAAGGCAAACCTGCAAAGCCAGCTCCATTCAAAATTCCACAGAAACCATCATTCAAGGGAAAAGCAATAATCAGGGCAACCAGATAAATCCACATTAGAAGATCAGTAGGCAAGAATCGATATAAAGGAGATCACTTCTACTTATAGCAGTAATAAAGATAACCTGTAAAAGGGAAAAGGAGAGGTCAGTTCAACCAGTTATGATTTAGAAAGTCATTTGGAACCCATCTCTTCCTGGGCATCTCTTCCAAGGAGGAGTCAAAATAAGAAAACAATGCATGTTATGTAATATCCAGAGTCCAAAAGCTATTTATTTAGTAAAAAAAAATAGAAACACATCAACATTCTGAAAGAAACCCACATCTACAGTAGTCGAACCAAATTGCAAAGGTCGATTTATCCAAATGCTAAAGGAAATAGATCATTAAGAGAGAGTTAGTCTTATCATGCCTGTTTGGGGCTTCCTCAATGTAGCCACGTCGAACCAAGGCTCCCGCAGCTACAACACATTCCAAACACTCCCTCTCCTCAGCACGTAGATCACTTATGCAAGCTTCAAGGCAGCTTCAGGAGCACACCCAAAAGTCTGACTTTCATCTTCCCATTGGAGTAACAAGACCCACACAGGTACCAAACAAAACGCTCGTCTGAAACAACTACAAAGCAGAAGACCCCTTCAAAATACCAAACAGAAAACTTATCTAATCCAATGTAAAGTGCCCAAAGGCTTGCTCCCAGCACCTCTGTCTTCTTCACATTGCCTCTGCTTGAAAACTCGGTGATCTCCATCCATATTCAGTCAAATTTTAAACACTTCTTAAAGAGAAGTCTCCAAGCCGACTTTGTGGCAAAAAAAATACAAAGTTGAAAGCAAATTACGATGATGCACCTTTTTACAACGTTCAACATCTCAATTCCACTCCAGACAACTAACCCTTAGCATCATTATTACATGCAATCAGCAGACAAAAGAGATAATAAATCAAATCAGCAGTTGCTGCCAAACTATTACTCCACTTGTGTTGTTACAGCACCCATGCAGATACTTTGCACCAGTTTTGGCACGGCTAGAGATAATGTCAGAAACTAAAAACAAGGTTGATTCAAGTTTACCAAAGGAAGCCTCACCCATTAAAGCTTGCTTCAAAAACCATCATTTTTATTCTCCAAGCTAAGCAGGAAAAATCTTGATATTAAAAGCCCGCAGCCTACCTGCGGCTCAAACCCTAATCCTCCTGGCGGATAGACACAGCTAAAAAAAGAAGAAGTGAATCAATAGATCCATGAAAAGAAAAAATAAAACTTCTTTTACCAACCCCAAAACTGATAAGGGACAGATCCGCCTCCAAGAGCCACCCTTCTATGGGTCACAACGCAAAACAAGAAGGAAAAACAAAAGGGAAACTTCAGCAATAAATTTCCTCGGGTCTCCTGGTCATACCCTCACTGCCACAAGGACGATTTAGCTAAAAAAAATATCTTGAAGGAGGGTCCCGAATTTGAGGATGCATTCGATACCGAGCAGATAACAACCCAGTTGGACATCCTGCTTGTTGGAAGCGCTCACAAAGGCTTCAACTATACTGCAACATGCTTGCTGCCTGGCTATTGACTGGTACAGGCTGTCGCTGTGGATCCCTGACAAGAACACACCTCGCAGCACCCAAAGGGAGTGGAGGTAACACGCCTACCTCTTTAGCTGGTAGTTGTGCACGGCTAGCAGAAGGAACAGCGCGCCTTTTCCACCCGAAACGCCTCAGGAAACAACAACAAAACTCACGTCCATCCTTTAATGTTAACAAGCCCTCATCCATGGCAGAGCAGAAGAACAGGCACGCGAGGAAGGGAGATAGGATCCACGAGGCACAGAAAGGAGGGAAAACGCAGCAAGGCAGAGACAGAAAGGAAAACCATGGCCACCAAACACCGTTTACAGTCCGGCAAAAACCCAAAACTGCGCCCATACGCAATAAAGAAGGAGATCAAATAAGATCATGGCGGAGGATGTCAAGACTCCACCGACTCCCACTGTCTCACGCCAACCAAGAGCATTAAAAGCTCATTAACGAACTAACCAGCAATACCTCCCATCCGCCAACTAACCACATCACAACAATATTTTATTTTATTTCATTTTTGGGAGCCCATGCTTGGGGACAGGCCGCTTACCAGGAGAAACAAGGCTGATATATATATATACAAATATGCGGAACATTAATTTTAGAGATTAACAATGGTCCATCAACATTCTAGAAATAGTCCCCACCTTCAAAGGCGCCACCCACCACAGGTCGTACTCTTCCTTGTCCGCGCAACGAGGCTCGATCAGCGAGAGCGACAACAAAATCAAAGGATGATGTTGATCACAAACGACATACAGAAAATAATAATAACTTACAATCATTGATCGATATTACAACATAATTTATTATTATCATTATTACTAGTAACCATTGTTAAACTCGACAAGGTGAAACACTAACGTTACAAAGGAAAAGCAACAACGTTCAATTCTAAGAAGCACGGTCGTCGCAGCAGCAAGGGAGCAACGACGAACGGGGCATTACAGGAAGGGTTGGTTAAATATACTCCCTTCATAATGAAATTTGGACTAGCCCTTCAAATTTGATCACTGGTCGTGAATATCGTCATAGACATGTATGAGGAATGTGGACACACACATGAGGCACGTGAATTGTTTGATAGAATGACACATAAAGATGGTGTATCATGGAATGCAATGATTGCAAGATATATGTGCCCAAAATGGGTTGGTTGAAAAGACTATGGAAGCATTTAAGAAAATGTAACTGTCACGTGTAAAGCTGGACTTTGCAACATTTGTTAGCATTCTCCCATCCTGTGCTGAAATGGGAGCTTTAGAACAGGGTATGGACATCAATCAAGGCATAATTGAAAGGAAATTGTTATTATCCTATGTTGTAGTTGCAATTTATGTGGCAGATATGTATGCAAAATGTGGAAGCACACACAATGCATGTGAATTGGATGACAATATGCCTAGGGAAATGTGTTCTCACAAACAACAATAATTGTAGGATATGCACAAAATGGGTTAGTTGAATAGGCTGTGGAAACATATAAAAATGCCAACTGTCAGGTGTAAAAACTAGAACTTTGCAACTTTTGATAACATCTTCCCAGCCCTGTGTTGAAATGGGAGCTTTAAAACAATGTATGAACATCCATCAAAGCATCATTGGATGCAAAAATAATACACGGGTTATTCACTCTAAACTTCCTTACAAAATGTTTCCCTCTAAAAAATTCAAACATTTAATCAATTTATATGCATTCAACTTTATGTTCAAGATTGCAATCTGAGATCTATGTTAGACATCGCTTCAAATTTGTATACCCTAACATTTAAAATCACAGGAACACGGAAAGGAATAGAAACTAAAACAGATTAGGTATGAAAACAGGAATAGTATGAAGAACAGAACCAAACAAAAATGGAATGAGTTTGCATGCCAACTATTAGACGAAATTCCTCAACTAAATTAGAATGTTAGAGCAACCAACATGACCGCATAATTATATTTTGAAGTTTTTAATGATATATGGTTTGCATATGTTCTGGGAGACGAGCCATTTAGGTTTGGCACAAAGGCATGCGACAAAACATTTTTGGTCTGTCATTGTTCGATATGTTTAGTTTGTTCTTCTACGAATTTCAATGGTTTGATAGACAGCGAAAGTTTATACTGATCTGTCTTTCATTCGTATAGTCTTGGCATACGTACCTGTGTGTATAGGTGTTTTTTGAAGCGAGAAAAGTGCAACAGTTAATAGGAAAAAGTAAGGGAATATAACCAGAAGAAGTTAAGACAAGAAAGGATTACAAAAACAGTTATTTGTACATGTTCATATATCAACACAATAACAGAAAATGTAAACAATGTAATGAAGCACAATAGTTGTAAATAGCCACACAACAAACAACTATATATTGTGGTTTCATATATTTAGGTGAAACAGATTAAAAAAACAATGCCAAAAACACACACAATGGAAGTTTGTAAAAACTATAGAGTATTTGCACAAGCTTTATTTTGTTAGCGGCATAGGCTTGCAAATAAAATTTAAAAATACAGTCACTGATTTCTTGCAAAACCGATGGCATAGAGTCTCACCTTCTTGTTGTTCACGTTGGTTCATCTTTGGAGGATCAGGAAAATGTGATGGAAAGAAGACACTGTCAAACCATGACATATTTCCACCCTCGAGCCACACAAAAGCAACTACTACAATGAATGCATTGAATGTGGCACAATAAATGCATTAAGTCCGTGAGAGGACCTCCCCTTTTCTCCTTGCAAACCACAAATCAAATGCATGACAAGAAATGAATTCAATGCGTAAGAAGAGCTCTAGTTTTCCCCTCAACAGTGGCAAATAAAGGGAGCTCCCAATAGAAACTTGTCAAAATTGAAAAATCAAAGCTTCAAACTTTAGTGTAGCAGCATTTAAAAACAAATGGCCCAGTTTTATTGGAAGCAATGCAAATAACTAATTGCTAAGGTGAAAACAATACCCTAGCCTTCGGGAGGATAATAAAGATGAAGGGTTTCTTTATTCAATTCAACATTTCCATAGTTTGTGCTAACTCAAGAGTACTCAATTCTCATTCCTAACACCTCTTCTTCTTCTTCTTCTCCATTCTTCACATTTTTCATCTTCAAATATTAGGTTCCCTTTACTTCCCTAGTGTTAGTAAATATTCAAATTAAAAGAAAAGATGATTTAAAAAATGTAAAATTACTATAATATAGTTAAAAGACCAACCCCAAAAAATAAAAAATAAAAAATCATCTAACTTAAACCTAGGCATAGATTATCAAAGGTAAGCAAAACTTATAGTTTTTGTTTTTTAAAGAATTGTCTAAATTTAATAAATGAAGATTCAATTATCCGTCTTAAATGTACAACTTGCAAAAACATGAGATAGGTAGCCGAGCCGTAGACCGTAGTAAAGATTATTTATAAGAATACACTTTTTGGTACACGTCTTGTTTAACACGCAAACGATTAGGTGGAAGATTCGTGTGGAAGGTTCCCGACAGTAGACAGCTGGAAAGCATATCTGTCTGTTGGCAGAGCTGTGGATACGGGCTCTATTAAAAAAAGCTTTCACTCACCTCCTGTACTTAATTCCCCATGCGCCCTTCCTTCTTGATTTCGGAGGTCCGATGTCTCGTTTTTATTGGATGTAGGTATGTTTTTTTTGGTTTGATTTGTAGAGCTCTGATGTCTACATAGCATGGCCATGCCTGTGTGATTGATGAATGTGTCTTTCTTTTCTCTCTCTCTTTTAGTCGTTTGGTGAAATGTATTGTCGTCTGTGTGTTTCTTTTTTTATATTATTGCGAGTCGGATCTTCCACAAGAATAGCGGTGGCGTGGGAGCTGAGCGATGGAGTGAAGAGTCGGTTCACACCAAACCACGGGTAAGCTCTTTCCGAACTTATCTTATGTAATCATTTATATATTTTCTGTAAAACAAAGTAAATATTAGTATGTATCACCTTGTGCGTAGGGTTTCATTCTGCACCCTAGATCTTCGATGTTTATTTCTATTTTTATTTAGGGCTTAGACGTTTATTTCTATTATTTTTTTAGGGCTTAGTTTGACTTATGTAATAAATGATGGTGGAATAGCGTTGGGAGAGTAACTATATAGCAATGGTTGTGTGAATCCTAGGGGACTAGTCTTGTCCCAGTTGGCCCATTTATCCCCAACTTGGCAAAATGTAAGACCAAGGCAATGATGAGTTAGCTTGTTGGGTCTAGTACCCCTTTGTATACAAAAATTAAAAAATATAAAAAAATTTAATAATAAATTGAAAATTAAAATTTCCTAGAGTTAAAAAAAATTTAATGAAATTCAAATAAAAATTTCCCATCGTAGGTAAGATAGTTTAAAAATTTGTTGAATCCATTCAACATTTCCACATCAAGAAATTTTATTTAAACACATTATTTTCATAAAGTTAGATTACACCAAGAAAATTCATATATTTTTTAACACAAGTAAATGTTTAAGTTTTTATTTATGACGTATATAATCTTTAAGAAGTTTTAATTATTTATGTTGTGGTAAATTCTATTTGAAACATGTTATTATAGTATTATTTAAAGGTATATTGTTTTTAGCTGAATAATGGTTTTAAATTTTTTACAAAGGTTTCTTTTTTAAGGGTGGTAAATCTTATTTCAAAATACATCTGTGTAATTCTGTTTTTTTTCAAAAACATAATAATTAATAAATTAATAAGAATTGATGAAATTTTAAAAATTAGAATGTTTGAAGATTTGTAAATAAAATTAATTTAGATAAAAATCTAAAAATAAAAATTTAAAAAAATGAATTTATTTTTAAAAATAATTAAAAATAAATTTCTCTTAAAAAATTAAAAGTGACAAAAATTAATAATAAAATAAAAAAAGAAAGTTGAAAAGTATTAAATATTAATTATTGAATTTTTTTTTTTTGAAAAAAATGTAAAATATTGTTTGTGATATGTATTGGGAGGGTAATGATGCAATGGTTGTTTTAGATCATCATTACTAAAGATGTCAAAGTCATATGTTCTGTCTAGCAATATTCGACAATTATTTAAATTTAAAATTAATAAAAAATTCCAAATAAAATTAATTTCAGATAAAGATATAAAAATAAAAATTAATAAGAATTGATGAAAAAAAAATTAATTTATTTTTAAAAATAATTAAAATTAGATTTTCCTTAATAAATTAATAACTATAAACTTAAATTAAAAACAATAAAATAAAATAAAAAGTTGAAAAGTATTAAAATAAAAATATAAAATATTGTTTATCACACCTACTAGGAGGGGAATGGTGCAACATATGCTTTAGCTAATAATCACAAGTTTGGAATGATCACATTGACATCCCTCACACAACACAAATCATCATTACTAAAGATGCCAAAGTCACACGTCCAGTCCAGCAGTGCTCAACGCCGATTTAGGCATGTGTGGAGCCTTTTCTTGGGCTACGCCACACTTGTGGGTTTTACCCTTTCAAAGAGTTATCCTCCATAAATTGGCAGGGCGTTTATGTTGAGAGGACGTTTGTTAAAAAGACATTTTTTAATGTAATCAATTAGCTAAAGCTATGGGTAATTTATCTTTTTCCACTGTCGACATTAGTGCTGCTGTGAAGCCTCTTTTTTGCATCCCTCAAGTTGTTAATAATCTGCATTTCACAATTCTTTTAACCATGGGTGGTCCTCCTTTTCGAGTTGAGCCTATTTGTGATCCAACACGAAAAGAAAATTAGATTTTCCTTAATAAATTAATAACTATAAACTTAAATTAAAAACAATAAAATAAAATAAAAAGTTGAAAAGTATTAAAATAAAAATATAAAATATTGTTTATCACACCTACTAGGAGGGGAATGGTGCAACATATGCTTTAGCTAATAATCACAAGTTTGGAATGATCACATTGACATCCCTCACACAACACAAATCATCATTACTAAAGATGCCAAAGTCACACGTCCAGTCCAGCAGTGCTCGACGCCGATTTAGGCATGTATGGAGCCTTTTCTTGGGCTACGCCACACTTGTGGGTTTTACCCTTTCAAAGAGTTATCCTCCATAAATTGGCAGGGCGTTTATGTTGAGAGGACGTTTGTTAAAAAGACATTTTTTAATGTAATCAATTAGCTAAAGCTATGGGTAATTTATCTTTTTCCACTGTCGACATTAGTGCTGCTGTGAAGCCTCTTTTTTGCATCCCTCAAGTTGTTAATAATCTGCATTTCACAATTCTTTTAACCATGGGTGGTCCTCCTTTTCGAGTTGAGCCTATTTGTGATCCAACACGAAAAGAAAATTAGATTTTCCTTAATAAATTAATAACTATAAACTTAAATTAAAAACAATAAAATAAAATAAAAAGTTGAAAAGTATTAAAATAAAAATATAAAATATTGTTTATCACACCTACTAGGAGGGGAATGGTGCAACATATGCTTTAGCTAATAATCACAAGTTTGGAATGATCACATTGACATCCCTCACACAACACAAATCATCGCTACTAAAGATGCCAAATTCACACGTCCAGTCCAGAAGTGCTCGACGCCGATTTAGGCATGTGTGGAGCCTTTTCTTGGGCTACGCCACACTTGTGGGTTTTACCCTTTCAAAGAGTTATCCTCCATAAATTGGCAGGGCATTTATGTTGAGAGGAAGTTTGTTAAAAAGACATTTTTTAATGTAATCAATTAGCTAAAGCTATGGGTAATTTATCTTTTTCCACTGTCGACATTAGTGCTGCTGTGAAGCCTCTTTTTTGCATCCCTCAAGTTGTTAATAATCTGCATTTCACAATTCTTTTAACCATGGGTGGTCCTCCTTTTCGAGTTGAGCCTATTTGTGATCCAACACGAAAAGAGAACACATATATATGAAAGGTTCTAAAAGTGGATGGTTTCGTATATTTTATACAAAGAATCAAAGGACATGATATCCAAAATTCTCTTAACCTTTGCTCGAAAGTTGAAGGATAGGGTAGTCACTTTCAGGGGGGAAGGAATTCACCATTGTTGAAAACCTAATATCCTTCATTATGGGCTGAGGAATGTATGATATAAAGTTTATAGGAACAAGTTCGACAAGGAAGCGAAAGAGAAGTGGTTTGTGGAGGGTGACGAAGTTTTAAAAATTGGTAAATTATGGTTGTTATGCTCTTCTCTGCCCCCACCTTACAATGATGTCGCCAAAATGATGGTCATGTATTTTACTTTGGAAATCCGTTATTCTATGTTGCCTCTTCATAACCTTGTGTTGTTGAATCACTTCAGGGGCTTTGCTAAGGTTAGTCTTTCTTACTGCATCTTGCATTTCTTAGAAAATAATGTTTTGGAAGAGCAAGCCCATGCCAAAGCCCTTCCCCTACATCAAGGAGTTATATTCCTTTCACATCAGTATTTCCATAATGTAGCACTTAATTACCTTGTCCCCCCATACTTCCCCCTCCCCCCAACATCCCAGAATCAGAACAAAAAACCCCCCAACTTCCCATCCCACTCACCTCTCCCTCCTAAAAGAGTGTTGGGTAGTATGGACAAGGGCAAACAAATTACGATCGAAGGCCTCATGACCATGAGATACTCTACCCCCGAACCCAATCTTAGCATTGACATGCAAACCCAACTACAACACCAGACTAATGCCATAAAAACCATTGAGGATAATGTAGACTTTCTAGGTCAAGTTGGGTTCACCAAAATGATTAACCAAAATTGACTAAACTAATGTAGTTAAGTATAGTTAATTTAATCTAGGAGGACATATAAACACAAAAAATAAGTGTACTAAGACAACATGTAAATGAAATGAGTAAATAAACTAATGAAATTAAAAGTCCTAATGTGTAAGAAGGGAAAGGAAAGAAATCAACTGATAACTGATGACTATCAGACTATGTCGCAATGATATATATAAAATTAGAAAGCATGAATGACTGTGTAGAAGTGCCGAAAATGATAGACCTAAATTTCCTACCTAAATTCAAGGCACCTAAAAGAGGACCGGGGTGCCCAACAGGTGCTCTGGTAAAGGATTCTCAAGTGCTCTTGTCTCGGGAAAAATTTATGAAACTAGTCCTCTTTAAGTGTTGTTGAGGTGATCTAAAACTCTAACTTACTGTCATATTGAGATGCATTTTGGTCTGTTACTGCACCGAATGCTCCAAATATTCCAAGAGGATTAAATAACCTACAAAATGCTCCATGATATTCCAAGAGGATTAAAGATGTAAAATGAATGGGTCAGACTGAGGCTCAGCTACTATAATAGTGGCCCTCACTTACTAAACTAATCATTGCACGTTTTGTCTTTGTTATTTCTAGCATGTGAGCTTATAGTGTATGCTTGCATGGGGTAATGGTCCCCTAGGTTAAAACAATGTTCCAGTCACACTTAATTGGAAGTAGCTGAGAAATAGCATGAAAATGTAGACAATGCAATAGAATGTAGTGCATGAAATACATTTCATAGAATCCACCCCCCTATGGTCATTACTGATGTCAGATTTCTTAGTTTGTGGCCTCCAATGATGGAGTATATGTGGATGCTTCAATGGCAATATATGCATTCAAATCTATATGGAGTGATAATATTATATGGTCGTGTATCTCCCTCATTATGGGAAAAATATATCTTTGATAGCTTTATAGTGGTTATCTTGCTCTAACCTTGGTTGTGGAAATTACACCTTAACTCAACTGATAAAACGACCCCCCTTTTAAAAGATAAAAGATGAAAAATCGCTATAAGAGGCCCATAATTTGATAGTCGTGATCGAAAGTACAAGCAAGTGTACCTCAATGTTTAAATCCCCAATGATGGGACCATCGAGAGTGAGCTTTCAAATCGCACTCCCTAGTACTAAATCATCGGTGCCCCAGCTGAGGCTAAAATATTCGCGGGATGTCTGGAAACAGACGGGCATATGGGTACTATATTGGTCTCAAATTCCTGAAATAAAATAATGACAAGGTATGGCTAAATTGTTGACGTGGGGTTACATGGCTAGTGCAATTAAACACTGAAAGGTATACAATATAAATATTAGTATGCAATTTCTTACATATCATTTGAATAAAATTGGACTAAAAATGCAACGATGTCATTCTTTATTACACCAGCGGTTGTAAAATGACGTTCTAGGAACACGTCAAAAACGTAAACACTTGACCCGAAATCTAGCTCCAAAACATCTATATTCTTCCTAAGTGAAAGGTCCATGATGTTTTTAATCTCTTGAATGATTCATCTAAATGTAGTCACTTTCACCTAACCCTCTTTACTTTACCATGCATGAATCAAGTATAAGTTAACCCAACCTAATTACTCTTACATTCATCTCTGAGGTCAATGTGTGAACGTTCAACTAGGAAGGTGTCCTAATCAATGTGAGCTTTGGTTTAATGAATGTTAATCCATGAATAAAAAACAATGTACACACCATAAATGCATACCTTATCTTTAGTGACTAGTAGTTCCATTAAAAAAACTACATTTGAGCTAAATTGATCCATATTCATGACTTATGAATATCTAAACAAAACATACTGGGAACAAAATTTGAGACCATGAACATAATAAAGAACATAAACACTGAGATCCATTAAACATATGTATTCGGAACAATACCTTTAAAAATTATATTTAAAGCATTTAAACAATTCTTTACAGTAGCTAGATTACATCAAAGTAGGGTTGATCCATAGCAGAATGAATACATAAAGAAATAACATCCTAATGGCTACAAGGTCATTATAGGGTTAAAAGAGTTCTAGCCCTGATCACTCCTATGCATCTAAATTCTCTCTTACATCTCTTTCCTTACATCACACAGTCTCCTCATTTGTCACACTCCCCCCATGTTTAGATCTACAAGTTGCATTCTTAAGGATAGCCATGGGAGATCTCCTTCACTACCTCAACAACTATTAAAGAGTCTAAAAGGAACATGCCAAGCTTATATCAGTTTATACCCCACGTTTACTCGTTGTAATGTCTAAACATATCAAGGATTGCCAAGGGATTTCCATAACTAACTCTACTTTACAACTCTTAAAAACAATGATTATATCTTGGTATATTCTTTCCATTTTGGGCTGAAAACCCTCCATGTATCTAACCTATAGCCACTATCATGCCTACTTTGCATCCTCACATGTTGAAGATTTTCATTGCTTAAAACCATGAGATGTAACCTAAAATGTGATTGTTGGAAGTCTCTTCTAAACCCTTTTCTATTTCCATGCTGTAAAACCTCCATGCGCTCCATGTCCAAATCTTACACAGGGGCAGATTTCAAAACTAGTTAATTGTTCAAGTTGTCTGTGACACAATCTTGGTTATCATGGGTAGGCCTTCAGTCCATGTGACCACCTTCCTGCGCTGTCTTCTGATGATGATGCACGAACTGCCTTTCTCTGGGACTTGGTCATTTACATTTTTGGGATCAGACAATCCATAATTAGATTTTAGCATTTTGATCCACTCTAGAGATGGTGCACTATCCTTATGAAGGTCTTATTACCCGCCGCCCTACTTGGATGATTGCTTGACGAACCGCCGCCTTTCCGAAGCGGCAGTTTTGAGACCGCCAAAATTTCTTGAATGTTTTACTTTCTTCCAGACCATCGCTTTAAGGCACATGGAAAAAAATAACATATGGTCAATGTTGACTGAAAATATAGAACTGGTACAATGAATAGGTTTTTCTGAGATGTGTCTCTAAGAACAAAGGTATAACATGATATTTTTCTAACACTCAGGGTATGAGCCTATCAGTGCCTAAAATGTCTAGTTGTAAGATTTAACTCCATTTGTTCAAAAACTACAAGAAAACAACTAGCTCTAGTTTGGGGACATGTTATGGATTTGAGCAATAGTAAGGACATGCCATGTGAATCCCATAATATCAATTTTGTTCAATAAATGTTGACCACTTCCTTATCCATTGAGCTTCATAGAGTTATTTGGAAAATACCTGTATCCAACTCTACGCCAAAGAAAAAAAGTTATTTTGCTACTATTGTACCAAGGATTGGGAACATTTTAGTTTAAGGATATACTTCAATATTCATTGTCAAGCATCCACCTCACCCTGTAACCATTCATTCAAATAAATCCCATACTAAGAGAATTGGACCTACATTCGAAGTTGTCCAAGCTCTTCACCCTTAGCCTTCAATGTGTCCATCAATATTCTCCATTTTCTTGCTAAGGTTTCTTCATCACGTCCATCCTATGTGTTCACCTGGGGATAATAAATTTCCTTTTACTCTTATTCTTAATAAAGGCCCTTAAAATTTTAATTTCCTTGGATTTATTCTCAACCTCCACCAAGATCTTGTCACATTTCACCTGATTATTACCTTGGTTCTTTCCACTTAGAAGTCCTTCAAATTTTCCTCATGAATGTAAGCTAAACCAATACACATGCCACCCTATATCTAGTTCCTTCACCCTAAGTGTGAATCATAGACAAGGCTTCATACCAGAAGGGATTTCTGCAAGGTCTCCATAGAAGTAAGCTCCAATCTTCACATGTACCAACAAGTTATGAGCTACTTCCTAAATTCGCTTAATCTCACAACTGCTCTTTCTGTTACAGGAATACACTCTCTTTCGAGCCAAACTATTCAGTGAGAAGTGAGAAACCTTCTCTCCTCATTGACCTATGTATGTCTTAATCCTCTAGGTAGTGGAAGGATGGACTCGTAACTTCATGTGTAACAAGAAGCTTCCACAACATAAATCCATGTATTTCACAACCATTCAAAAATAATACCAACTCAACTACAGATCACATTGTACGAAAAACAACTGAAATATATAAGGTACTGCAAACTAAAAGTCAGAATGAGCAAGAACCTTTGGGGAGGTCACTTATACCTCCCAATGATGATACATGGGTGCTCCTTGCAAAGTGTTCAATAACATCATAAAACCCCTACACACTCGCCAAGTATATGTTTGTATCCCATTCTCATGCCCCAATGCGGCCTCCTTGTCCATGCTTTATTTTAGGGTACTACCCCGAAACGATGTTACACATGCCCCCAATTCTTCTTAGGTGTTCGGAATCCATAAAAGCTCGCCAAGTTTGTATCCCGCATACCCCACTCGGCCTCCGTCTTCCCCCCTTCTTCTTACATTTTTGTCTTTAATGACGAAACCGCCGACCTACCTGGGCGGCGGTCCCTTAACCACCACCCTGCAAAGGGTGACCGTCCTATATGCATTTTCCAGATTCTTTCGATGATCACGTTAAACATAAATCTTCAGTTTTACACACTTTCTTCAACCACTTTGGCTTGCATTAATGTTTTTGGTTCCCTAGTAATAGTGTTTTTCCTTTGTTTATAGTAAAAGAGTTCAAATGGGAGTTACCCTCTAGTAAATGCATTGGTTATAAATAGCCAACTTATTTTCAAGCAAATGGCCTCTCATCTTCTCAATTCTCTTATTCAATATTTCAATTTCTTGCTTAGAATTCTACTAGCTTCATGTTTTGCATCCAGTTATTAGTTTTATTTTGTTGTTTAGAGGTCATACAATCTTCTTGTTTCAGTCTTGTTCCATTGATGTTCTATTTAATCAGCTTAACATAGAATAGATTCATTTTTAGACTAGAATCCATTAACGTTATAGGTTTTTGTTTTGTCACAAGGATAGTTTCTAAAACTCTCAGTACACTTGCGCTATATTCCCGCAATAAATCCCGTTAGGAATTACATAGTCAAGCTATGTTCACTTGCGTTATCCCTCTCCTACTTGCATTGTATTCGGTCTATATCCAAAGTTGTCATTGTTCAAATACCATCTTCTATTGATAATATCATATACACACTTTTCTAGATTCATGAGGACACGAAGGAATGAGGAGATCACACTGAGGGGATAAAATCACACACAACTGGATTTACCACTGTACTGTAAATGTCAGGTTTGAGCTATTAAAGTTATAGTTACAACATATCAAATAAAGTAGTAAATTATTTCATTTCAGTTAAAATTTCACTCTCGATATCACTGGGGAAGTTGTGGGGATTGATAGTTTCTGAGAAACTGTGATTCATTCCTCACTTCTAAGGTAGCATCAAGATCCTTTCAATTCAAAATACTTAGTTGCTTAGATATTTAGGATAAAATCACAACTGCACAAACAAATAGCCATATCAGGTTACTTTGCTTGTTTTCCATTATGTTACTAGATTAGTTGTCCATTTTATAAATATACTAGAGTAGCTGATCTTCAATTTCATTAAAATACGTCATTGAAAATACAAAAATAGAAGAATGCTTGCATAGTGTAAATACCTCTTTCGTAATCAGTTTATTAATTTTAGTTAAAAGTTGAATCATTTTGTATGACAATCACAGGACCTAGAGAGCCTAGAGAGTATATATTTGAACCCATAGTGCCTCAGCAAAATCTACCCACAACATTAGCTGATATAGATCAGGACCTTAGGATACAGGTCTTTTGAGCAACAACAAACTTACAAGCAATTAGTGAGCAACTAAGAGGATTAAACATCGAAGATGACAAAGCTTACACATTTTGGTCAAACCATCCAAACTATAGACTTGCCTTGATAAAATATATGAATGATGTGCAAGGATTTGAAAGAGAGCAAACATTTGGTTGTGATCCTTTGGTTCCATAGCCTAACATAGGAGACCTCCTCATCGACATAGATACTATCTTACGTATTCAAGTTGCTAGAACACCTGTTAGGTACTATGAGAAAATCATACAACTTCTAGTTCTAAACATAGAGGCTAAAAAGACATACGATTACTGGATAGTTGGGAGAAGGGATTGATTCTTCACATGACCATAACAGGTCCACAACAACCACGAACTCATGGTTGTGATCCCCAAGTCCCACAACCCAATGGGCCTACAAATCAGTTAAATATTGACACTGGCTTACGAACACTGGTATTTAGATCCTCACCACTCCCGCCAGATATTATAGTACAGTTCTCCGTATTAAACATAGAAGCCAATCAATCTAATATTTTCTGGGCTAGACCAGAAAATCACCCATAGTTCACTACAAATCCAGTAAACCGCCATCACCATTTTTATGACCTTGTCTTGAGATATATACGAAGCTCCCACAGGTCACTTCCCACGTACCCAACAACCAAGAAACATGATCTCGGTAGAGCTCGACATTGATTGGAGCCTCCGAACAGCGATTATATCTGAATGAACCATTACACCAATTCAGGTTAGGAGGGCCTTCTTCACCTTAGATTCATAGATTCCATTATTGCGTATTGAGGATATAAGATTACCCGATTATCTTGTCTGTATCCATTCACATTCAACATTCACCAGCTGTCTTGACATGACCTCGGGAGGTCGGGTACGAGGAAGAGGTACTTGTAGATTCCCATGCTCGCATATCACTTTTCCATCGTACAAAATTGGTGAACCCGAAGTGAAAAAAATAGTTCTTCCTTTTATTATTTTTCATTTCTCTCATCCACCTTCGCTCTTTCCCATTATTCCATGGGTATTCATATACCCCCCCGAATATGTCGGGATACGATGCATATGGCAGACTTCTCTCAGGTCTTGAAGAAAGTTATATCCAAACAAATAGGCAACCATCGCCCTCACTTTCTGCGTGGGCTGATAACTATTCAAGTAATTACTTGTCGTCATAAACTCCCCCTCAAAGAACTAGCTCAAGTTCTTCATTCTAAATTGAGGAGTTTGATCAGTTTGCACAAACACAATAGCCAGAGCCATCAGGCTTTAATAATATGATGTTTACTGGGGAATCCACTTCATCTCCTTGGGTCTTGTTCAGACCATAGATTGGTAGAAAATCAAACCCACTCCACTTTTTGGATGAGGAGTACTTACACGCTTCAATAAAAGTGAACAATGTTTCCAAAACATGTATCCACCGATAGGAAGTTTTCTAATACAATCTGATACCCTATTCCAGGAAAACACCCCCATTCCTCCACCTATGGGAAATGCCCTGGGTGAAGCTTAGCAAGGTAACGATCAATTCATAGTAGGGTATGTTGGTGTAGGTGTTTTTTGATCACTTTATTTAATTATTTAGTGTTATTTCCACTTCACCATGTGAGTCATCTCACTTAGGTGGACATGGATCTAGGTGTCATTTAGTTATGACAGATTCTCTTATAGAATCTGTCATATATGTAAGTGTGTCATAAGAGTTACATTCCCATTTGGGGAAGTAACTCCTCTTCTCAATTATGGAGGAATATTCTCTTACATGGGAGTTACACATTTACTCCCCTATTTGTACTCCTCTTATTTTTGGTCCATGACAATCTAAGAGCATTCTATTCCACTCCATTTTCTAATCTTGAGCTTTTTATGCATGCACATTGCTTCTTAAAAGTTTGCTTGCCTTATCTTGCAACTCCTTTCTTGGTAAAGTGCAGCTGTTTGGTGCATGTGTATTCCTTCCAGACCCTTTTCCTTCACTCCTTCAGGGTATCACACCCCCTTACAACCTCAAGCTATACAACAAACACCCCTAAGGAAAAGCACTGCGTCTTCACCAATGGAGGTCATTTCAACCTTAGCTGAAAAGGTTAAAGGGCTGGAACTTCCCTCAAGCAAACCAAAATTCATATGTTGGGCAAAGCAAGAATCCCCAACCCCTCTGCATCATCCCAGTTAGGTCGACCTCCTTACAGGAACAAGGCACGTTAGGCATGCCTCCTCAAAATCCTTATAGTTACCCATAACAAACACCAACCAGGACCGCATTTTCAAACGCCGTAGCCAGTTGAAAATATGAAACATCTTGGCTTGGCACCAAACAACCCCGTATCAGAACAAATGCTCCTCCTTATTTAAAATTTATTCAAAGTCACCACAAGGAGACATGTTATCTTATCCCAAGATGTTCGTTCAACCACAGGGATTCCCTTATGTCCCTACAAATGCATATGTTATGCCATATCAACAACCCATTCCACCTCAACCCCCTTAACAAGCCACCATCGATGGTACAAGGCCTACATAGTAGGGGACTTATTCAGAATATTTAAAAGAGCCCCTAGACTTCACCATATGAAGCATTATGCTTCCAAGACATCTTCTCGATTTGCCCAAATACAAAGGAGAAGGGGACCAAAATGCACACATTAAGGCTTATGCCACAGCCATATGAGAGTTACTTCCTTGGGACGGGGTTGTTGCTAAAATATTCCCTAAGACCTTAGAAGGTATTGCCCTTGATTGGTATTACCGAATACCTGAAGCCTTGATACACTCATTTAAACAACTTGTGTCAGAATTCATCAAAGCTTTTGACATGAATAAATTATTAAGAACATGAATCAAAAGGGAGTTCTTACATATTAAACAAGAACATGATGAGTCCGTTACTCATTTTATTTAAAGATGGTGTATGGTTCTCTACTCATCAACAAGTAACGGCTCCAAACATGGATCAAATGGAACTATGTGATTTATTCCTTAATTCTCTCAATAGAGAGATAAAGGAAGAAGTCCAGAAGTTCCCACTAAGAACTTATGATGAGGTACTCGAGAGTGCTCTCGGAATCGACCAAGCAGTGATAGATAGTGGTCGTAAGACATATGAGATAAAATGGGAAATTAACCACTCCCACTCAAAACACTGTAGCCTATTCTAATGGAGGGAATGCTAATCAAAGACCTAAAATCCTTAACAAGAACCACGGAGTTACAACAAATGGAGTAACTGACCAAGTTAAAAGGGAAAACGTTGTAAACATTTTTGAGGCCACCTATTAATTATCAACGAAATAACAATTTTACTCTAACAATCAACGCGATGGATTTTAATCGTCCACCACGACAACAACAACAATGAAAAATCCAAACACAAAGTCCAAATCAAAAACTCAACTAGATATGGTAGACTTCAAAACCAAAGGCAACATCCTCAAAATTTCAACTCTAACAGTCTAGTAACCTTATCAAAATTTTGGGCCACAACAGGTTATAAATCAATATCCTCAAAATTATAATCCCAATTTATATTGTGGATTCCACAAGATTCAAGGCCACGATACTAGGACTTGTCATGAATACGATAAATTCATGCAACATTTTCCAGAAGATCAAAAGTAACTCTTCATAGATATGTTTTTAGCAAATTCTATAGTACCCACACCATACGCTTATGCAAGGGCAGTTTCCCCTCAAAATGCACCCCTCAAGATCTTTAATGATCCGCTCCCAAACCATTATAACAATAACAAGCTAGATCCTAACGGAACAAACAAAGGTGTTCATAACAGGAAACAATGATCATGAAGCTTCAACTTCATTAAATCCATCATTTGCACCCTAACTACGAACTCGACCCCAAACCAAGATAGTTGGTTTCGTAGAGTTAGACACCGAGCTACCTGTAGAAACCATAACAAGAACATAAGATTATTCATCCCAACCTACTCCAAGTTATCCATTAAAACCAGACAACAGTCAACAAACATTGGTAAAACCCATAGGTGCCTATGATTTAATTAACGATTTAACTAAAACCTTCTCTCACATCTCCTTTTTGGATTTGTTAAAGAATTCTCCTGCCCACAGAGCTACTCTCTTAGAAGTGTTAGGCCTTGGTCATTTAATCAACATCACTCCTCCCCTAGAAACGCAAGTAAACCATGTGGACTTTTATGTTTATCCTCCGGGGCGGCCAAATAGGGATACAAAATTTATATTCGATATAAGAAAAATGCCAACAGATGCTGAAATTACACGAAGAGGTGACCCAACTTTACATTTACAAGTTTGGGTCTACAATAATTATGTTAAACGTGCAATGGTTGATGATGGGGCAACAGTTAATATAGTCCCCTTTAATTTTATTCAAAAGTTAGGATATGGAGAGACAAACTATTCCATGACGCAAAATACGCTAAGAGGTTATGATAGCCTCAAAGCCACTTCGATTGGAACCATAGTTTTACCAGTCACTTTAGGACCTAAGATGGTCCTCACCGAGTTTTATATTATAGACCAGGAAACCGATTATAATATGATCCTTGGTCGGCCATGGATACACCGCATGAAGGCAATCCCTTCAACGCTATTCTAAAAAATAAGATTTCTACACTTAGGGAAAATATTCGTGGCACAAGGTGACCCAAAACCTTTCGATATACACCTAGCTGATTTGAAGAAAAGACCAGGGCATTCACTCCGAGTTTGAACTCCCGACAAATCAACTCATCAAACTAATTAATTCGAAACCAAAAGAAGAGTTTATACCCACCACAGAGTTAAAAATTACAAATCTAGCCGAGGACATTCCAACACTCAAAAGTGAGACCAATGTTATAAAAATAGTGTCACTAAGGACTACCAGCAAAAATTGTCAAATTGCTGAAGAAAGACTTACCTATTCTCCTACCATTTGATTCCATGGGTATGCAGACACACCCTGAGAATTGCTTCTCTTCCATCATATGAAGTTTTTATGGTAGAAGTAACCAAAGCAAAATAAATAGATATGACAGATATTCCAACATCCATTTTTCCAAACAAGTAATGGAATCGCCACTTCGATGGAGCTAAATGTCACTTTTGAGCTAGGGCAGGAGTGATCTTTACTTCACCTGACAAAAAGATCCTACCTTTCGCCTTTAAATTAAACTTTGAATGTACAAACAATGGGGCTGAGTACGAAGCTCTTCTCCTTGGCCTCATTCTAGCTAAAAGAATGGGTGTCGACAACATTAGAGTGCTAGGAGACTTGCAATTGGTTGCAAATCAAGTCTCTGAGGTATATGAAACTAGAGCTAAACATTTACAACTTTATAAAACGACAGTATTAGATCTAAGTAGGGGATTTAACTTCATATCAATTGAAGCAATCCCATGAGAGCAGAACCTTCTCGCAGACTTGATAACAACCTCAACTTCTCGTTTCACCCCAAACAATGAGTTAGAGGATACAAATTTCACGATATCACTTCATACCGAACCATTAGTGTGTAAAATACCAACAAACTCACTCCTGACTCATGGAGAAAGTTGAGGATGATTTTTCTATCATGGATCACTTTGACAGATGATAGAGTCACTCTCAAATATCTAAACACCTATGCGGAGCTACACCTTTCTCACCGTATAGTTGATCTTTCCTCAATACCACATTCCTCTTCCTACTTTAGAAATCCCATGGTAGAGTCTCCTCCATAGAAGGATCTCGATATATACAAGATAGAAAATGGAGAAATCTTGGAACTACCTCCAGCCCCACCTGAATTTGAAGAGGGTGATGCTTCTTTAATAGAAGAAACCGTTGACATAAACATTAGAACGGAGGAAGAACCAAATATTTTGAAGTTGGGATCCTCGTTAACTCCGGAGGAGATACGAATACACACCCAAATCCTCAAAGAATATCAAAATGCTTTCGCATTTAACTATAAAGAAATGACGGGCATCGCACCACATGTCGCGGTACATAATCTCGTCACTAAACTAGATGCAAAACCAATTAAATAAAAGTCAAGACCAATGAAGCCAAAAGTGGCTCTCATGGTAAAAGAGGAAGTAATAAAACTTCTCCAAGTAGGATTCATCAAACCAATTAACTATTCACAATGGGTATCTAATATTGTCCCTGTCCTAAAAAAGAATAAGAAGATACGCATTTGCATAGATTTTCAGGATATTAACAAAGCTTGTCCCAAGGATAACTTCCCATTACCATCCATTGACGTTATCGTTGATGCAAAATCTAGATTCGAATTGTTATCCCTCATGGATGGGTTCTCAGGGTATAATCAGATTAAAATATCTGAACAAGATCAAACCAAAATTACATTCATAAATCCCTGGGGAACTTATTGTTATGTTGTCATGCCATTTGGTCTTAAGAACATCGGCGCTACATATTAGTAGGCAATGAATTATATATTCTACGATCTTATCCATAAAATTGTGGAATCCTATGTGGATGACTTGTTGGCCAAGGCCAAGAAATGCTTGTGATTATCTAGAAGTGCTCTGTATCATCGTCTCACGATTAATTAAAATATGGCGTCACATTAAATCTAGAAAAGTGCATGTTTGTTGTGACAGGAGGCAAACTTCTGGGCTACATTATATCTTCACGAGGGATTGATGTTGATCCAACCAAAATACGGGTTGTTCTTGACATGATCCCACCATTGGAAGAGTCTGGAATTAGATCATTTCTTGGGAAACTCGATGCAATCCGCAAGTTCATCCCAGATCTAAGTTTTTCAATTCATCCAATCAACAATCTAGTAAAGAAAGATTATAGCATCGATTGGACTGAAGAATGCAACGAGGCCTTCGAAGCAGTTAAACACGCTTCTTGTTGTCTCCACCCATGCTAATGCCTCCCAAACCAATCATCCTTTGATCCTATACTCACGAGCCACTCATGTCTCGCTAGCCTGCATGTTGGCTCAAGAAGACAATGATAAATGGGAATGTGCAGTCTATTTCATTAGCCGAACATTGCTTGATTATGAAACACGTTACACACAGGTAGAGAGAGAATGCCTTGCCATAGTCTTTGCAACAAAATGTTTAAGACATTACATGTTAAACCAAGAAATGAGGGTCATTGTAAAAACAAATCATTTACGAACATTCCTTACGCAAGGGTCTTTATCTGAAAAGGATGGACATTTCATAACCTTAATGGGAAAATTCAAGTTGACGTTCATAAACCAAAAATCCGTAAAGGGAAAAATCATTGCAGATTGGCTAGCTAACAATCCACTAGATGGAGGTGATCTGGTAAATCTGGACTTTCCTGATGAGTGTATATACTTCATCAAAACCAGGCCTCCCATCTCTACATGTCCCTGGTATACTGATATCATCAATTTCATCATAGACCACACATACCCGGAAGGTACCACATCACAACAAAGAAGGAGGTTACACATTATTACCACTAATTATGTTGTTTTAGAATAGGTACTCAATCGCAAAGCTTTCGACGGCATGCTTCTAAGATGCGTTGATATAGAAGAATCCAAGAAGATTCTTCATGAATCCCATAGTGGGATATGTGGAGGCCACTTCGGTGGTCATGCCACCGCTCACAAAATACATTGGATGGGCTATTTTTGGCCCACTCTTGAGCATGATGCAGTGGAATTTGTACGTAAGTGCCACAAATGCCAAGAATTCTCTCACAAGATTCACATGCCAGCACAATCCCTACAACCAATAGTGACCCTTTGGCCCTTCTCCACGTGGGGTTTGGACTTGATAGGGAAATTCTCTCCCTCATCAACTGATGGCCATAACTTTATAATTATAGCCATGAAATATTTTACCAAATGGGTGGAGGCCATGCCTCTCACCATCGTACTAGGTTTGGTAATTGCCAAATTCATTCTGAACCAAATTATCTGTAGGTATGGTGTCCCACAAGTCATTATCTCAGATAATGGCACGTCCTTTAAAAATGATGAGGTTCTGTGAGTTATGTAGCAAGTTCAAGATAAACCATCACACAGCCTCTCTTTACTACCCTCAAGCCAATGGGCAGGCTGAAGCGACAAACAAAATGTTAAAAGCTATTCTCCTCAAAACGGTCAAGGAGAACAAGTGAGATTGACATTTAAAACTATATCCGGCCTTGTGGGCCCATCAAACCTCGGTAAGAACACCAACAGGAGCAACTCCTTTCTCACTGGTATTCGGGGTAGAAGCAGTTCTCCCACTTGAGGTTGAAATACCCAGTCTCTGCATCTCATTACAAGGGATTCTGGATGAAGAAGCTTATAGGGAGGCACCTCTCTCAACTAGAAAGCCTTGATGAGGTCAAGCTAAATGCTCAAACAAAGGCACAGATCCTATGCCGATCAGATGTACTGGTAGTACAACAAGAACAGTCTATGAGCAAGAAATATATGAAGGAGATCTAGTTCTAAGACTAGACAACCAAATCGATAAGAAAACCAGACGAAGGAAGAAAGTTCCGACCCAAATGGTTGGGCCCATATTGATTCATAAAGGACTATGGAAATGACGCATATATCTTGTGCACACTAGAAGGTGAGGAATTCGGTGAAAACTGTCAATTCCTTGCATCTTAAATGGTTTTACACGCATAAAACATCATAATCACCACTTGTACATTATAGCTACCTACATTGCATTAGTCATTTAGCTATTTCATTTTGTTCACTCATTTAATAAAACTAATAGTCTAGGAACTTTCTCTTAAGCAATATATTACAAAATTCTGAAAATATTTGCAAATGCATTCAGATCACATCTCTCTCAAACATCATCAACTATTTTAAAATCTTTTCATCAAATTCGATATACAAGCATTGACGAAAACCATACCAAGGCCTACATACTTGGCTTTTCTCTTTGTTTCTACTAGTTGAAGTTGTCCTTGCCTACAGTCTGTTTTAGAAGCTTCTTGGTGTCACATATATCTCTCTTAAATCTCTTTGAACGAAAGGATATCCCAAAGTCATAGATCAGAAATGTCAAAATCAAATTAAATCAAAAGCACCAAGTAAACAAAATATTATATTTTACACACCTCTTTGCCCCATCAACCTTCGGTGATAAGCCCACATCTCTTCCTAATAGTGTGAGGTTGGGAAAGGAAAGAAGTTCTCTTACTCGCCTATATCCTACCTTTGGTGACAAACCCGTGCTTCTTACTAGAGGCATGAGGCAGGGTGTGGGGGGTCCAGTCACACAAATTAACAAATCTTGGTATGCTAAAAACACAAATAAAATTCTATTAAGAGAAAACAAATATCCAAACTCTAAAGACATCAAATCATCAAAACCAGATTTTGTCAACCAAGTTTCCATTTATGAATCTAAGTCTAGATAAACTAGAAAGTACAGTGGCCTTCTAAGTGTGGTATTAGTTCTGAGTAGAGTAGGTTGTGTAGGTCCAAATTTGGTTTCTATTAGGGGTTTGTCTATCTTTCATCATTCTATTTCAGTCAAACTCATATAACATGTGCCGTTCCTAACTCTTGGTGTTGAGTCCTCGCATCTTACTAGTTGCGTGGAATTGGGATTGGGGGAAATTTCATCTCTTTATCACTATGCATTCATCACATTTTTCCAACATAAGAAGAGGTTACAAATATTTCCCAAAGAGTTTAAAAGTTCAGTACTACCATATGTTAGTATCATCTCATATCAACATTACAAAAAACATACAAAGTAAAACATTGTGTTTACTATCATTTGTTATTCATTACATACATTCTGAAAACATGAAAACAAGTATTCTAAAAACATCTAAGTACACATGTGGAAAGAAGTCACAAAAATTGTAAGCACCAAGAGTCAAGATCCAAAAAGAGATACATACATACATACATACATACATACATACATATATATATATATATATATACATATATATATATATATATATATACATACATATATATATATATCAAGTTTCATATATAATGCCATCATCCACTAGGCATGGTCAAAATGCTCAATGAGCCTGAAAAGTAGAAAAAGAAATCATATAGATATCTGAAAAAATGCTACAAAAATGGTCTCTCAATCCCTATGGGATCCCTCAGAGGGTGTACAACCACACCTAGAACTCCGGCTATGCCAGTGCTCCAAATGTAACTGAGGGCTCGTGGTCATGACTAGTAGCTTCCGTCTCGCTACGAGAATGACTCCTCATCAAGCGCTCGGATATCCTATATTTAGCTACCTCCATGCAGAGAGAAGTCATGATCTTCGCCGCATGCCAGACAGTTGCAAAAACATCAGTATGCCTACCGGTTGCTGAGGGATCCCCCACGTCCACGGAAAGCTCAGCACGGGTCTTCTCTGAGGGGAGAAGCAAGGTATCAGTGCATACTCGGTGAATCAAGTCTCACCACTCATCAATAGTCACTGCAAGCAAAGGAGAAAACAATTTAGAAAACGACCAAGAGTAAACAAAACAAAAAGAAATAACAAACTAAGACAATTATAACTAAAAAAAATGTCAAGAGAAGAGTGGCAACTCACTCGGATCTCCAAGCCTCCAAGAAGGATCTCTAGGATTCGCGCCTGCCACTGATGCCACCACTGACTGGTGTCCCTTCCCACATTTGGGGCAATGTGATGGCCTGCCACAAACTCACCATCTCCACCTAAGTCTTGAAAGAGCAACTCCTCTAAGACCAGAGTCACCCTCTTTGCGCTTCGCTCCGCCCTCTTGGCCTGTAAGATCTCCTGAGTGTCATGCCACTCAGGATCACTATCATCTCCCCTACCCATCTCACTGATCTCCATCTCCTTTGTCTCCTCCTCTAGCTCTCCCCCTATGAACTCCTCTGACTCGGATTCCATGCCAATGGGCTCATCACTGCTATGGGCGGGACCCGCGGAAATCCAAAGTAAGGGTGCCTGAGAAGCACCGGCTCTCCCTCGAGCACCACCCTCTTGGCCGCAACAGTTACACCGAGAGTAACAATAGTCCAACCTCGGCCTCTAGGACCTCCCCAAGCCTCATGGATAGATCTATACACTGGCCCCGCCGGAGGAAGCATGTCACTATAGGGGAGGCCGAACTGCTGTGGTACTCTATCAAAGGGGTGGATCTCCAACTTCCCCGCCCTGTCTATCAACTGGCTGGTATTCTGATAGACAATCAATGTAACGGTCTCCTCTCCCCATACCCCTACCATGGCCTGATAAGGAGTGGCCTCCATGTCTGTAGTGGTTAGAGAGGCCACTGGTTGGTGAGGTGCTCTAAGAATTGTCATCCCCATCCACCTCACTGCCTTGACAGCCCCAGGATCCTCTACCTCTACACCTCTCCCATATGGGGTGATATGATCATACACCCAACTCATGACAAGAGTCGGGTGGCTCAGTGACTATCCCTGTAACTGGACTACCTTGTATAAATCATGGTAGGTAGTCCTGAGGATATCTACTCCCCAAGCGTAGACACGTCCATGGCCCTCAATCTGTGCAATAATGGGGCCCCAACAATATAAGAGGGTGTCCCCTCCCTTATCCCCAATCAGTCTGGATGCAAGGATGCCCATGATGGCCTTGCGGAACATGGGAATGTCTGACTCAATGATAGAGCGGATCCTCACTCCCTTCTTCGATCCCATCGATACAACTGCATCTCCCATATAGGTGGCCCACTGAACCACCTGTGATCTCAATATTGTTGTCTTAAGAGACAACCGCCACCCAAGGATCGGAACCCCTAGTATATGGTAAACATCCTCCAGGGTGATGGACCACTCACCCTTAACTCCTGAAAAGCGGAAGGTGTTCCGATCCACATCCCAGTAAGAAAATAAGTCACATAGAAAGAATGTGACTAGTAGGCGCAACGTGAGGGACTTGCGCAATCCTCCAAATGCCAACCCTTTGAAGGGTATCTCACTCTGCCTGAGAAAGTACCTCTAATACTACTAAGAGCCAATCACACTCCCTCTCCCAGCTCCTAATATACTCCTCTTTCTTCTGCATACACCCAAAAACACAAAAAGGAGCAAGTTAGTACTAAAATCCAGTTGGAAGGACTATTAAAAACATGTAAAATGCTAAACATGCAAAAATAAGCTAAGTTTTATATTGTTTTGGTTCTCTGTCATGGACCGCCGCCCTGTGCAGAGCGGCGGTTCCGTAACCACTGCCCTACGTAAGGCGGAGGTCTTGTCTCGCTAACTCAAATGGGTCGTATACCCTAAAAAACACTTAAAAACAAACAAATACATAATTTTAGCTAAAAACAAAACCTACCCTATGGGCGCCCCTCTAGAGACACGTTTAAAACTAATATTTTCAAAAATGACCCCCCAAGAGAAATATTTCATCATTTCCACATTTTGGGTTTAAAAACAATAAATCGAGAAGAACTAACTTGAGACTTCGCGGGTCGATGTTCCACTCTCGGAGGCATGACCACTATGTCACCACGAACGTTTTGACTATACTATCGTCGAAAACCGTCACCGTGGGTCCCAGAGCATAAAAACTATCAAATCAATCCGCGCAAATGAATAGTGAAATAACTTCATTTTATATATATAACTTTCTAAAATTGATTTTGAATGTCTTTCATAGGGTCGGAGCATCGATGAAGGTAAGTTCTAAACCCCACGTAGATGGTAAGTCCTCTTTTCATATCAATTCAGCCTTATTTCTCAATTTATTTTATCTATCTGCACTTGAGTCCCTTTTTTTAATTTTGCAGGTAGCGAGATCTTAAATGGTGACTTTCCAGCACATGAGCGTGTCAGGTATAGCTCATAACTCCCCATTTTGGGAACGCCATACTCGGATCCACCGTTTTACGCTAAGACGCTTCTCCAAGGGGGCAATATGTATGTACCCAAAATTGTAGGGTATTACACCGCCGAAACGATGTTACACATGCCCCAATGATGATACATGACTCCTTGCAAGGTGTTCGGAATCCAGAAAAGCTTGCCAAGTATACGTTGTATCCCGCATGCCCCACTCGGCCTCCGCATGCTTTATTTTGCCCACTTCCCCCCTTCTTCTTGCATTTTTGTCTTTAATGACGAAACCGCCGCCTTGCCTGGGCGGCGATCCTGTATGCATTTTACAGATTCTTCCGACGATCGTGTCAAACATAAATATTCAGTTTTACATGCTTTCTTCAACCACTTTGGCTTGCATTAATGTTTTTGGTTCCCTGGTAATAGTGTTTTTCCTTTGTTTATAGTAAAAGAGTTCAAATGGGAGTTACCCTCTGGTAAATGTATTTGCTATAAATAGCTACCTTGTTTTCAAGCAAATGGCCCCTCATCTTCTCAATTGTCTTATTCAATATTTCAATTTCTTACTTAGAATTCTACTAGCTTCATGTTTCGCATCAGTTATTAGTTTTCCTTTGTTGTTTAGAGGTGATATAATCTTCTTGTTTCAGTCGTCTTCCATTGTTGTTCCATGAAATCAGCTTAGCATAGAATAGCTTCATTTATAGACTAGAATCCATTAAAGTTGCAAGTTTTTTTTGTCACAAGGATAGTTTCTGAAGCTCTCGGTACACTTGTGTTGTATTTCTACAATAAATCCTACTATGATTTGCATAGTCAAGCTCTGTTCACTTGCGTTATCTCTCTCCTATTTGCATTGTATTCAGTCTATATTCAAAGTTGTCATTGTGCGAATACCATCTTCTTTTGATACTATCTTATACACACTTTCTGGATTCACGAGGACACGAAGGAATAAGGAGAACACACTGAGCAAACAAAATCACACACAACTGGATTTACCACTATACTGTAAACGCCAGGTTTGAGTTATCAAAGTTTTCAACATTGATTAGAGCCTCCGAATAACCATTATATCAAAACGAACCATTACGCCAATTCAAGTTAGGAGGACCTTCTTCACCTTAGATTCGCAGATTCCATTATTGTGTATTGAGGATATAATATTATCCGATTATCTTGTCTGTATCCATTCGCATTCAACATTCACCGGCTATCTGGACATGACCTCGAGAGGTCAGGTACGAGGAAGAGGTACTTGTAGATTCCCATGCTCGCATGTCACTTTTCCATCGTATAGGCACCCAACCCAAACTCCCTCCAAAACATAAAATAAAATCTTATGCCTCCTTACATTAATTCTCCCCATAGTTCCCTCCTACACCACACTTAGGCAATCTACCCAAATACCCAATAAGCACACATACACCAAATAAAAGAAGAATATTAAGCAAGAGTAAAGCTCCTACCTTTCCATGGTAGAGCTTATTCCAAGAGCCAATCTCTAAGCTTCTTCAACCCAAGAAATCACTAACAAGCTCCAAAAAAGATCACAAACACTCCAAAATCTTCTAACTCCCAAAAAATGTTAGAGCACAAAAGAATGAAATAACCCCCAAATAAGAAAAAGAACTTGAATAAATAGAAGAGAGAGAGAAGAGGGTGAGGTGACTCCATGTATGATACCACATCACTCATTCTCAACTCTACCTCACAAGTCAAACCTCAACCCCAATGCACCATAAATTGGTGGGTGAGAGGAATGAAAAGTTACACACATAATCCAAGCCCACACTCCCTAAGGACAAAATTAATTACATGAAAAAAGTGCAATAAAATTTTACCTTTTTGTCTTCCCAAAACACATAATGAGGTTTATTTTTGCCCCCCAGCCCATAGGTAGAGTTTGTATAGCAATTTAAGAGGCATGAGATAAGCTTAACTTGTCTCAAACACTTCTAAAATTGGCTCTTAAAGTCAAATTCGAATTTTCATGAAGGAGTAGAGTGTACAACACTCAAGATCACAAGCACTCAGCTTGCAAAACAAAATCTAAGAGCCATCTAGTCTAATAAATGAATTTATTTGACCCATTCATAATTTAGTTTAGAACAAGATTAATTAACTTAAATAATACACCTAAACTCATTAAAGATAAAAGAGAATATACACCTAAATCTAAATAATTAATACAAGGAAAAAATACATCACTAAAATTCAAATACTAAAATTAAATAAATGTGACTAAAATAAAAGACAACACATAACCCCTTTGGTCACAATTAGAGGTAATCCCTCTATGGGAACCCTTAACAACAATTCAAATACACATACACAAAAATACATGTTGTCATGACGACCCTTGTTGAATTCACTTAGCATTCCAATGTGGTTGGTCTCCAATCCCCCCGTTGTTTGTTATGAATATATTTAACTGCAAAACACATAATACCTCCTTTGGCCTCGTGACTGCATCAAAACATCCAAGATAAAATATGTAATTTTAAATCCATAATCATCTATATATGAATCAAAATATCATCTAGGAAATTACGATATCATTTACCATTTCTAACATCTCTATTCTACATTTCATCCATGTCAAAATGATCACAACATTAGTTCAATTATCAAGGCCTACTAAGTGTGACAAAAATATTGTATGTCAAAAATATATAACCATATCAACATCCATATCAAATGTCTCTAAAAGTCCACACACATCATTCTAAGAATCGAAAACCAACAATAGTCTTAGTATCTCTAACATCTAACATCTAACATCTAACATCTAACATCATGCTAAGTCAGAATAATACAAAATGTCCATAAGCAAAGTCAATAGTATAGAAATCAACAGTAGTAAATGTCGAAGGGAAGTGGGCACTACACATTCAAGTTGAGCTTTACTCCGCCCATATTCATGGAAATGTTAATGACAATCCAGTCAATCATGTAATCATTTATTGACTAGTGGGTTGATTTTGTGTTCGTGTAAATGTGTAGTGCCCGTTTTCCTTCGATACCTTGTGATATTGATCCTGATACTGCTAACTATATTATGGACATTGTTATAGTTTAATTTAGCATGGTGTTAGACGTTAGATCATGGTTTATTGTGGACTTTGATTCATATATGGTGCATGATGATTATTACAGACATTTTATATATTGATGTTGATATATTGTTTGACATGGTTACATTATAGATGTTCTTTGAACTTGTGATATTTGGATATTTTGAGTAGGCCTAGAAAATGAGAATTGAATTAAAATTGGTAATGATATAGTTGTGGATGAAATTTTAAGTGATACTGCTGATTGTCTTGATGTTTGTTGTTATTTACATATATGTCGATGATTTTGAAATTATATTTATCTTCATTTGGATGTTCTAATATGGCCACGAGGCCGAATGAGGTATTTGTAGTTTTGCAAGTTTAAAATATCACAACAAACATCGGGGGATTGGAGACCAACCACATTAGAATTCTAGATGAATTCAACAAGGTCACCATAGGAGCTTGTATTTGTTTGTGTGTTTGATTGTGTTAGGGATTCCCATTGGGGGGATCACTTTTAAATGGGACCAAGGGTTATGTGTATTTATTTATTTGGTTCCTTTTTATTAATGTTTGTATGTGTTTATTAAGTGATGTGTTTACCCCTTTTTATTTAAATAAATTGTGCTATATACTGTGAGTAATCTTTTTGTTAAGTTAATTAATTAAAACTATGGGTCATAAGAAAGTAATTAATACAGTTGTTGGCTCTTGAATTAAAGTGTTGTAAGAAATGTGTAAGAAATGTGTGAGAGATATGTAAGTTGATTTTGGAGTATGAGACACTCCACCTTCTTAGAAATTCAAATTTGTCCTTGGAGGCTGATTTAGGAGGCTTGTGGGATAAGTTAAACTTGTCCCATACCTTTTAAATTTATTTACCAACGTTTCCTATGTTTGAAGGGATAAATCTAGCCTTCATTATGCATTTTTTTGTAAGTCAAGCCGAATGTTTTAATTGCACTTCTTTCTTGAAATTAATTTCATTCCTTTGGGGTATGGGCTTGATTTGAGTGTGTAAGTAAAACTATCATATTATTCACCCACATATTTATTGTGCCTCAGAGAATGAATTTGACTTAGTGATTTGGAGTTGAGGATGTGTGAGGTGGCATCCCACTTAGATACATCTCATCCTCTTCTCTTCCCTCTTCTATATATTGGAATTCATTTTATTGTTTTGGGGGTTACACCCTTTGGGGTTGCTTCACTTTTGCATACTTCAATTGGGGTGAATTCTTTTTCTGTTTGGAACTCTTTCTTTTCGAGAAAGTTTGTAGAATTTTTATAGGCCTGTGTTTCGTTGATCTTGGGCTATTTTGTATTGGAAATCTTGTTGGTTGGAACTTGAAACAAACCCCATAATGGAGAGGTAAAATCTTGGCTCTTGAAATGCTTTTCTTTTAATTGTGTAAATGTTATTGTTGTGAATGTTTTGGCATGTGTGTGGGTTGTTTGTGTAGATGGCCTAGGGATGGTGTAGGAGAAGACTATGGGGTATTTCTATTAGAGGCATAAGTGTTTTGGGGAGGTATAAGTGTGGATGGAGTTGGGATTTGGGTTACACCTTATAAAGAAATAGCTTGCATTTATTTACTTGTTATTGGGTGCCATAAGAGGTTGGGGAGACATAAGGAAATGTAGATGAATAATGGGTACTTTGGGAAGGCATAAGGAGCATGTAAGGGATCTGAAATGATATATATATATATATATTGGCCCAATTTTTTCTCAGGTGGTGATACCCATTTGTCCTTTGGGAGACATAAGCAACATCCCCCATAGTTTCTTGCTCCTTTGGCTTGCATAATGGAGCCTGAGTTTTGTTTGCTATGTTTTAATGTGGTTGCAAACTATATTATGTTTTGGACTATGTTTTAATGTGAAAGTTACATGTGTGTTTGTGGAAGCCTATTGTTTCCATGATTTCAAACACATCTTCTATTGCATTGTGGTTGGGGCTCAGGGACCAATGAAGAAGGATGACTTCTCCTTGTCAATGGATGTTTTCATTGGTTGGAGATATTTTCCTTTCCCCATGTTCTATGTTGTGATAAAATTGAAATAAAGAACATGGAGGATCTTCATGTTGTTGTTCTTGAACTGAGAAAGCAAACAGAGATTTTGGAACTAAGAAAGAAGATAGAGTTTTCCTTTGTGAAACTTATTTTTGTAGGCATTTTTCCCACTTTAAGTGGATGACTTGTAATATTATTTGTATTGAATAGTTATTTTGTTTTGGAAATGAAATCCTATGTTTAAATGAGAAAGAGATATACATTAAAATTTGTACTATGTAACGAGACGTAAAAGTGCATTTGAATGAAAGGAAAAGAGAAAGAGTGGTAATTTATAAAGTTGTATGTCATAAATATAAATAGAATTTGTATTCTTTTCCAAAAATGGAGTTACTTCTGTGTAACATCTATGTTGAAATATGCTGAGCAATTTCTGTTTGGAAGAAAGAAATACATATGAAGAAGATATATTACCCTATTTTTGTTGAAATGCATTATTTAAAAAATAGAAGTTGCATTCTTGTTTTTACATTTTGATTGAAGGAAAGATAACTAGTTAAAACTGGCATGAAATGTAATCAACATTTCTATAGTATGGCAAAAGGAATAGATTAATCTTTGGTTGTGAGATGTATAAACTCCATTTTTATTTCACTGTAAACTTTGTAAATTTTTATCAAAAGATACATAACAACCTTATATAACTATGGAAAACATTTTAAAACACTAATACAATCTAAGAAAGATCAAAACGATCCCAAACAAACCAAAATACTTATGAAAAATTTATAGAACCCTTCAAATCGAGTTCAAACAAAAACTCATACTTTTGTTGTATAGAAATTGGTAAATTTGGAATTGCTAATCAATAAATCCATTTGAACCTTGCAATCCATCCTAAAATATTCCAAGTATAATCCTCCATGCCTATTGGGCATGTTCAGAAAGAGTTAATGGAAAATTTGAACAAAATTTATAAGTTTAAAAAAGACCAGTTCACTTTTTAAGTGACTGAAAAAATATTTTCTTAAAAATTACCACTCAAAATTTATCAAAATTAAAATCTTAAGCTTCCTTGTGCAAATAGGACTTCGAGATAGCTTTCCAAAAAGTCCTCGTTTGCCAAAATTGGGGCTCTCGGTTGAAAGTTATGGCCTTGTGAAGTTTTACTCCATCTTGGCTTCAAAATCTAACTGTCAAATTTAAATTAAATATTCTTGGGCAGACCCGCGGGTTAAATATTTTATTTTGCACTTTTTTCCTAAAATGACTTAAGGCATGAAGTTCCCTACCGCTCTGTTGACCCGAAAACTTTCTGATTTGTCAAAATAAGCTAAGTTAAAAAAATTAATTTCGGGAAAAATTTCTAGGTTTTCCCTGGTTTCCCGTAGGCCCGTAACCAATCGGGTGTTGCCACGTGGCTTTGTGAGGCTCTGTCAGAGGCACATAATTCCTTCTAACCTTGGTGCTTTCAAAATTGAAATTTGGGAAAATTTCCTATTTTTTCTCCATGGCCCCGTCGGCCCTTACCCAATCAGGTGCTACCGCAAGGCATAACGAGGCGTTGTCAAACATGCGGTTCACTTTAAACCTTAGGGCTTTAAAAATAATTTTTTGCAAAAATTTGTAAAGTTTATCCACCTCCCCCTTGCAGCCAATCAGATGTTACCACATGGCTTCACAAGGTATCGGGGGAGGAGTGAATCCCTTTTTGATTTAATGCTTCAAAAAAATGGGGTAAAATTCTTAAGTTTCCCTACGCGGACCTGTCGGCCCGTAACCCACTGACCTTGGGCATCGGTGGAGGCGTGGGTGATTCTTAACCTTAACATGCTTCGGGAAAAAAGTCAATTTTTTCTAAGATCTGTCGGCCCGACTTGGAAATTTGGGACTGACATGTGGCGTCTCTATTGGGAAACCCTTTCGCCCTTTCAAAAAAATATAAGGAAAAAATTCAATTTTGCCTTGGCATTTTTTCCACCCAAATTTGGACACGTGTCCCTTGCAAACCTCAATCTTAAATTTACTCTAGCGAAGTCCCCGCAGCTCGCGGGAAGGGGCACGTATGAATTTTTACTATTTTTTCCAATAGTGAAAAAAGAAAAACTACCTCCCTAGCCCCATCGATCTGAATCCCTTTTTGGGAAAAATTTCTTTCCCAGGCTTACAGGGCTGCCTTTGAGGAAACCTTTCTTCCCAAGGCCCGCCAGCCAATAACTTGAGTTTTATAGGGAGTTAGAAGGACTTCTTTATATCACTGGAAACATGAGAAAATTTCCTATCTAATGGCAATGTTTTCATAAGATTTAAAGTGTGTTAATTTTGATAAAAACTAGGTTGATTCTCTTAATCCTGTTAGGGGGTGGGAGAGTGAGAAATTGCCATCTTAATCTTAATGATTATTATAACCCTTAGTTTTGACCATGTAAATTTAATAATTTTTGTAAATGGGAAAATCATGAGCTAAGATTTGTATTTGACCTCGAAACCTTGCTTGAGGCAACTGTTGTTTTGTATCCTGGTAGCAGACACTTTTAATAAAAAAAAATTATCCCATAATTTTTCTGACTAATCCTAGATTGTTCTTGTGTCTCAAGTGGTTTGTTTTAGCAGGAATTACAAAATGCAAATGAATAAGCATTGGGGCCTTTTTTGTTTTCTTAATTATATATCTTTGGTGGTTTTCGTCACTGCAAAATGCCTTCCTAAAAGATGTAGAACACGAATTTGAGTTTTTATTTGTGAATCATAAAAGGGAAACTCAAATTCATGTTTCCACACCTTCCAGGAAACATAAATTACCGTAAACAGTCACTATTGTATCATAATGCGAGACAAAAAAAAATTCATCATATTTTTTTTAGAGAATTTTATATGTCATTAGACAGTTGATAAGCTCTTCCAAGTCTTGCAACGACTGTGCACCTAGATTTTGTATTGATGAAAACAAGCATGGATCGTCTTGAAGCGGACTTTGTACAAAGTCTACTCGGGAACTTGTTGATCGGGGGTTCCAAGATAACACAAACATATCAAAGTATTGTCTCGTATAAAAATTACAATTTAACTACCATATTAACTACCATATACGAGAATAATAGAGTCTCATTCTAAAACATTCACTCGTTAAACAAGTATGGCTCACCGGTGGAGGGGCTCAATGATCAATGATTTTTCCCAAATCACTTGTTTTCTTGCAATGACTCCTTTAAATTAAAGGGGGATACAAAGTGATCCAAGAAGCAAGCATTTCTATTGGGTCTCAAATATGAGACCTTTTGAATTTTCTCCATTTTTTAGATTTTTCATTTTAAATCACAATTTGCACTGACGTGAATAATGCAAGCAAGATAGAGACTATCCAGTGGAATATATTAAATTTCTCTTCCCTTAAACCCTTTTTTCATCACCCCTTATCCTCTTCCTTTTTTCTCTTCCTCAAATTTTAATTCTTTTCTTCATCCCATAATTATTAGTTGATAGATTAAACATGATATGTCTCTATTTATAATTAACCAGAATTCAAAGTAAATAACAAAAAAGCACAGTTGAAAAGAAGGGATGGGTAAATATAAGTCATATAAGGAGTACTGAGCTCGCAAAGTCTAAACAAAATAAAAATCTTACACAGAAAAAATAAATTTTCAAAATAAATCCTATGGTAAAAAAATGAGGAATCAAAACATTGGAAATCAACATGAATTCCTTAAATAATAAATAAATACATAACACAACAATTAACTAGGTACCAACTAAAACTTGGTGTAAATAATTATCATGCAATATTTCAAAAAATGAGAGTAAAGACAAAATGTAGAGATGAAAATACCATATTAAAGTATAAAAGTTAGAATTTAAAATATAATATAAATGCGTATATTAAACATAATTGCGTACAAATATCATTCCTTCAAATAATATGAGCCAACTCGTGATAAGGGGAGTAAAGGGAATAAGTGAGTAAGATGGATTTCTCCTTATGAAGGATGAATTAAATAAATTTTGATGGAGTGGAAAAAGGCAATCCATGTAATGCTAGGTACAGATGTATCTTTAGGAATTTAGCTGGCTAACATATTGTGGCTTTTCTTCTAATACCTATGCGGAAGGTATGACTCTTCTATTTGGCCTGTGTGAGGCTAAGAAGAGGAATTGGAATCGCTTATGAATTGAAGGTGATTCTAAGGCTATCATTGATATGGCCCAAGGGAGTTCTCCAAAGGCCTAGCATTTGAAGACTATATGGTCGAATATTAAGGCAATTTTGCCTTCCTTTTCAGAGGTTAAATTTTCACACACAATGAGGGAAGGTAATAAGGTGGTGGATGGTTTAGTGAATAGATGGGTTGGTTTATGGTCCAATCTTCATTTAAGTTACCAATCTTGGGATTTGAGCTTCCCAAATGATATTTAGCTGCTTTTGGCAGGGGATGCACATATGACGTTGGTGGAAGGAGGTATATGATTTGGAAGGCCACCTTCTAATTATTTCCTCTCTTGGTATGATGTCGGTTGAGTTGAAAGATTGTGGAAGAGATTTAGGGATTTGACACGCATGAAGTTTTTATTGTTTTTTGTGTATGTATGTGTATTAAAGGCCAACCGGTGGTGAGGTGATGTTTATCTCTCACATCATTTTCTCACCTTGCGTGTGTGCTTTCCTTCCCCTCCGGTTAGGTGTAGCTTCCTATTCTTTCAGTATGGTGTCAGAGGATGGTCTGGCTACGGTGCCAAGCCAGAAGAGGCATCAAGCTCAAATTGGGGAGTCTATGAGAGATTATTTTGCAAATTGGATGAGGAGGAGAATAAATAATGTTGGGATGAGTTGTTGGCTGGATAAAGTCTGGACGGTGGCAAGGCATTTTGAAGCTGAAGATGAAGAGGGTGAAAATATTTATATTAAGTTGAAGCTTATACTGTATCCTAAGCATTCAGTTGGGTGTCACAATGTCTTTGATGTCACAATGTTGCAAAGACAGAGATACCATACTATACTAGCAAAAATTTCAATTTTTTTCGAGCAACAGTCAAAATTATTCAATTTGAATAAAATAGTGGTCAGTATATGTGCATGTTGCACATGTAGGGGGATATGTAGGGACGGTGCAGTTGAAAGGTGTAGATGAGAGTGTTGAATCCAGACTAAGAAGATGTGCAATTTTTTTGTTTGAGAAACACAAAACATGCCATTTATTTGTACAAGAATTACTACAATTATACAAGTCAGTGCATGCTTTCATTTTTTTCCAACCATGTGTACACGACTTTACCTTGAAAGTTTTCACAGAAGTAAGTTCTCCTCTGTTCACTCATATGCTTATCATACTACCCATTGCATAATTTTTTTGGTCCTATTCTTTTTTATTCGGTTCCCACGGTTTTTTAAATGGTATTGTTGTACAATAATTGTGAACTACAAAACTTACGTGTTCCTTTCACTATATTGCTAGTGTAACAAAGGATCGCAATTACATTATCTTTTTTGTTTTTTGTTTCCTTTGTTTCCATTTCACTTTCTTAATGATAACACCCCTCAATATTTTCTTATCCTTTAACTCAATACACTAGAACACTTTGAATTTCTTATTTGTTTGATGGTTATTTTAAATAATTCTTATATGTGGATATCACAGGGTAGAAATCGGGGTCAATATCAAATGACTTGATTTGCACACCTATTTTTGTAGTCTATTTGGAAGTTTGAGTTGAAAAAAATACTCATATTAGAAAATTCCTAATTATGAAATATGATAAAATTTTAAAGATTTTTCGTATTTTCCATTTTTTTCATTCAACCGTATATAACTTTGTATTTTCAGTGGTAAAATCTTAAAATGCTGGATTTAGAAAATTAATGTTATTTCTTATTATTTTATACCATAAATGTTTAATTTATGAACACCTCCAAGATTTAATAGTTAGGAGCTAAAAGGAATTTAATTTTCTAGCATTGTTTATAAGGTTTTCGATAGTCCCTAGAAGATTGGTGAGATTCTATTTTTTATGAACCATTTTTTTTTTCATATTTGAAGAATCACTTAATACTCTTCATATGAAAGATTATAACTTTAAAAAAATTGATAGACATATGAAAGAGAATTAAGCATTTCTTTAGATGTGTGACTTTGCAAATTGTAGATGTGGAACCTGATAGTAAATATATACGGCCCGAGAAACAATTCCATAACCCACATGGCATACCTTTGCATCTCCCTAGGGAAGCAATTAAGTTGATACATGTTTTATTTTATGGGATGAAGGCTTCTTATTGCTGACATATTTGCAGAAAATCAACCAATTAAATTTTTTCGCCGTACATGCATTGAAATCGAATGAACATAATGTTTCTTTTTCCTATGGTTGTCAAGTTTTTTGCAATGACAATGATCTTTCAAATTGGACAGCTCAACACTTGTATGACTTGGAAAGGAAGATGCATCTAGGTATTCAAGATTGTATTTTCTTGGAATATTCATTCATGCTATCTCCTTCTAATTGCTCATCAAATCTATAATGGTCTTTAAATCGTAGAACTCTACATGCATGCTTGTCTTGAGCTTTGTACCTTGGCAAGATTTTCCCAGGGAAATAGGATCTTTTGAGTGGCTCAATATCATAGTGGACTTCAAGTTTATCTTCTTCGTATCCATGAATCATGATATGCACGATGATCAGTTCCTTGGCTCCATGTTCACCTGCTTTGTTATGTTTTTTTTCTTCTATGAATGCCTTGTTCTACTAACTCTACTCTACTTGGTTCTCAATTTTTGATCATCTCGAACATACATATTTATGAAAGCTTGATCTCTTTGTTTCGAGCATTTATTTTTTATAGAACTCCAAATTATGCGATGTTGGATATCATTATCATTTCAGCTACCTTAGGTTTCCACGATTCTTGAACTTGGTTCAAACTCGCTTCATGGTAACACCTATGTTATTGTTATTATGGATTTGTCTACCCATGTTAATTTGAGAGCCTACTCACGTAACCTGGAAATTATGATCTCATTTTCCCCTCTCTTCATCTCTATACATTCAGCACTCAACCTCTGTTCATGTTTCTTGTATCTTGGGTGCAAAGTTTAGGAGATTCGATCATGTGTCTATTGTATTTTAGTTTTGTGTTGGAGCCATTGTTATGCCAACATTTGAAGGAAGAAATGAAAGAAGTAAAAAACATTGGCAACCATTGTAGTGCCGCCGAAATAACGTTATGCTTGTGCAGTCACTTATTTTTTCTTCAGTTTCATTTTTATACTATTTTTTCTTATATCATTGACAATCCATAAGGAACTACTAAAAAATTTAGATTGGCATGTGTTGGCCATAATGATGTGTCAACTCTAATATAATCACAAGAATTGAAATGAGATGAGGAAATCACATCAGTTGTTTGGATCCTGATTTGGTTGCCCCTAACTCTGTCTCAATGAAATCTACAATTTTCCATGCTTGAGAGAGAGTACCTTCAAGAAGTTCTAACTTGAATTTGGAATAAAAACACAAACATTAAGACAATTATCAGCGTTATCTTGCATAAAATTGGAGAAATATGGAAATTAAATCTGATTAGGTAACTGCCATCATTTTTCAAGACTATTTAGTTGATTTTTTGAAATTTATTTTCACATCCACTAATTTATTTTCCACTCATAGGTATTCATTCTTTTATTCCCTAAATACATCAATCCTATTTGAGGTTTAGAAATATCCAACCATCCTCTAATTATGGTTTCCCTTTTCTTGCCATAAATTCAATCATCTCTTGGTCGTGTATTCTATATCCTCATTTCCATGAGTAATAAGAGTTTCTGCTTGTATAATAAACTTGTGGTTAGCTATCCACCCCCTCTCAAGAGTTTCCTACCACATCAAAACCCTCTCGAAAAAATATTCAGGATATATTTGTCATAGTCTTCATACACTATCTTTTTTAGTAATGAAAATATGAAAGAAAATAACTTACTCATACATATGTTTTAGAATATCATAAAAGAGTCAATCCATCATTATTTTTGAATCATACCATTACCCTCTATAATATCAACACGACATATATAACTTACTTGAGCACCCCCATATTCTTAGGTCCCTTGGGAATACATTCTTCATTTTCTTTTCCAACATTTTCTCTTTAGGAAAATAGGTTTCTTGGGACTCCTACAACTCTCCAATGCGTTTTATCCAAAAATCAATCATTTGAAAACCATATACCACCATTTGTAATAACCCAACTACACTAGCCCATCTCCATCCAATAATTGCCAATCCCGATTCTTATGCACACAAACACTTGTTCCAATAATGTTCCTACAAATTTATGGTTATTAAAGCCACATTTTTAAATTGTAACAATGCTTGCAAAATAATAAGTTAAAGTTGACATGGTAAAAATATATTCGGGTTTTTAATCTCGAGAAATAATCCATGACCTAGGTGTTTTCCTCCAAGAGATATCCTACGAAAAAATATGTAGATAGTATTTTTGGATTGTTTTGAGCAATGTTGTGCTTAATACTGTAGCAACGAAGAAGATGAGGACTAACATTACAAATAACATGGATATTATACAATCCAACACAATATAAAAAACGTATATGATACAACTTTTCATGATAGATGCCGTAAGATCTCTCAACCTTTAGAGCCCAGCTTTTGTTAGACACTTCTAGCAATATAATAGTTTCCCTCTTTCCAACTTGTGAATATTTTCTCTAGGTTCCAAATTTTCCCCCTTTCTTGGAACTCATTCCAAGATTTTAAAATTTCCTATCTCTACCCTGAAATTTATTTTTCTCTATATTTCCTAACATAAAAATTTTTTACTACATCATGTTATGAATGGGAAAAATATGTGGCATTCTCATAGATCTTTTGTAACAAATTTCTATATGTGAAAATTATAGAGAAAATTTTCCATGAAGATGAATGTTTTGTTGTTTTATTTATCATTTATTTAAAAAAAATATTTAATAGAATATTTCTTTCCCCACATTTGATAGAACATAATAATAGGAGTCTAAATGTTATCATTAAACTCGATAAAGTCCTATACACTATGTAAACCAATACTAGCTGAAAAGTATATTTTGGAATTTCATTGGTTCTTGGGGTTGAATATTACAGTTGTTTATATGTTTTTCATGATTTTACATGTAAGATACTTATAAATATTTAAAATAGCCTTCACAATAAGCGAATTACATATTTTAAATTTGATCCTTATCATTCATTTAATCTATTATATTAATAGTGCATAAATAACATTATTTTGTATTTATTGGGTTTGGAATAATCATGGTCTCATGGAAAAAACCTGGTACCCTTCGTTTGATCCATTCAAAGATTCATTCAATAGGTTACCCATTTGGATTAGACTCCCGGGTCTACCTTTGCAACTATGGACCGAATCTTGTTTAGAACCTAATGGTAACACTTTAGGAGGTTTTGTAAAATTAGACAAAGTAACCACTCGGTGCATCCATATTATGCACAAATTCTAGTGAATTTGTATCTTATCTTGATCTTCCAGACAAGATTAATATGCTAATAGGTGAAAGGGTTTGGACTCAAAAATTGTATTACAAAAGATCGTCTTTTCGTTGGCATTAATGTTTTCAAACAGGACATTTGATACAAGAGTGTGTGTAGCCTAAAATTAGGGTAAAATCTTCATGGTGGAAGGATTCTCTTCCTTCTCACTATATCATCAAATCCCCTTCAGTTCATGAGGAAGATTTGTTGTCAGAAAATAGCACCTCTAGGGTTAAATCTACCCTTGTGGTAGAGTATTCTTCTTAGGTGCCCTAATATGGTTCACATACTTTAGAGAAGATTCCCCATGTTTTAGCGGGGTTGGTTAAGGAGAAGGAATCTCCTTCTTCTCTTACTAAGGTTTTGTTTCAACATATTTATTTTATCAATATTATTCTTCCATGTGGATTTATGGGTTTTTCCCTTTTTTGTCGGTTGTTTGAGTCAAGCTTCTTTGGCTCTTTGTTGTCTATTTTTTCAGTTCCATGTGAGGTTCACTATTATATCTTTATTGTAATGGTCCTTGGAGCCTTTCCACCAATTATTTAATAAAACACATTATTTTATATTTTTCAAGCGTATTATTGAAAAATTATTATCACTTAAAAATTATTTCATAAATATATGGGTAAGTGCACCAATCTAGGGGGTCAAAAAGTAGACAAGAAAATGAAAATGAGCAATGCGTAACCACGTTACATTTTCTTTGGTTTGGTAATTCACAAACCTAAAATGCATGCGCATTATACTGAACTATAAATAAAAATACCCTCAGCCCTATTCATTTTATTTTCCCACTAATGTGAGTTTCAGAGCAAAACCCTGCACTCACATTTTATATTTAGCTGCATCTAGCTCCCACGATTGTCTTAGAATCGCCGTGAAGATCAAAATCGACAATGACACCATAGAGAAGAGGTAGGATTTTTTTTCTCTAAATTTCATTGAAATTTGATAATTATATTGTAGCATTTGAATTGAATACTTTTTCTTATTGTTATAGTTCCACCTCAAGCCCAACCAAAACCTACAATTCCTGTGAACCCTCATAGCCCTCCTACAGTTGTTGAACATCCCCCAACTAGTTAGGAGCATTTATCAACCCATATAGTGGAAAACAAGATTGAAATTGAGGAATTAATAAAAAATTCAAAAAAATGAGGGATTCCAATTCTATAAACCCCCACTGTGCCTCTTTTACAAACACAGTGGAGGTATTAGTAGCTCAAGTTGACACAAAAATGAGTCAAATTGATCATTGGACATATTATAAAGAGCGTTGTAGGGAATATTAGACCAAAAAAAATTCATATGTGAATGTAAAGTAAAAATAAATTACAAAAGAACTCATATGCACCTTATTTACAGACCCTCGAACCAGTTTTCCTATTCCGTTGTCATGCAAACAGTTTCCAATCAATTGGTACAATAGTGACTTGATAAAAAAAAATTGCAACTGATGGTGGATGGTGTTTAATTCTCCACCTTGCAATAACAATAAGGTTCCATAATAATTTTTTAGGAAACTCTATTGTGAGTTTATCCTCAAAAAGATCTTGAACTATTTTGACTATCAGGATTTCTAGGGTCAAGGAAAAGGCTCTACACAAGATTGACTAGGTGCACAACGTGAACCTATTCAACAGGGTAGAGTCTAGTACTATCTGAGCAAGTACTATAAGGTCAAGATAGGAAATAGAACCGACAACCTCATTCGAAGGACATACCAATTCAGGAAAGCACATCAAGCCATATCAATAGAATAGTGATATTGTAGAAACCCTCGAGCCCAATACAAATTAAAGAACAACCAAGAAAAGTGCTACCCACTGAGTAACAATGAAAGGCAAAGCTAGAGCAGAGCCACTCTAATTAGTCCAAGCCAAAGAAAAAAAGCAAAAATCCAATTTTGAGCTCGTGCCCAGATTTGAAGCAATAAGTTCAATGTGAGTTGAACAATGCAAAGACATGATGGCTGTAAGGTAAGAATAAAGCACCTCTAAACATTGAATGGCCATGTTAGGTAGATCTAAAAAAATGCACAAGAACAACAAACCAATATCTCTACAGTGGAACCCCAACTCAATCTCCAACAATGAATGAAATAAATTAGCCTTCAAACCATACAAAGCTTGAGTCTCCTTTTAATGGTGGCCATGGCCATCATAGAGCATATCAAAACTTGATCCCAAGGTGTCCAGAAAACAAATCTCAAAGGATCAATACGCAGATCCATAAAAAAGGAAGAGTGGGGAACTAGAAAAATAAATGACAACCTTTCAATGAGAAAATCTAGCTCATAAACTTGAAAAAGGAGCTCAATACAAAGATATATGATGGCCGAATCAAAATAAAACCATAGAAACTATAGATTCCATGCACAAAAATTGGTGTCCTACAGAAAATTTGTCATGACCTCCCCCCTTCCTCTAGAACCATCCAAAGTTTTTGATGTAAAATGAGGTGTTATCTTAGGGTTACAACCCTAGTTTGGATGGGTTAAACCATAGGGTTGGGATAACCTTAGTTAATCATGGTAAATGTTGAGTTAAGACCAAATGATTTTCCCATCAATGGAGTCTTTTTCTATTTTCCATCAATGATTATATGCATGTGGGGTAATAATTTTAGCCAAGGTAAGACCAAGGTTATTACTTTTGCATGAATAAGGTGTCCAAAATTTATAATTGCTAAACCATATAATTACCCATGATGAGCACATGCATGTAATCCAAATAGGAAAGAGACAAAGATAAATTTTAAAGATAAAGTAAAGCCAAAACTGCTTTCTTATTTGCAAACTCATCCATACACATACCTTAATCCTTACAAATAAGAAAGGTTTATTGAATCAACAATAGGATGACCAAGCTTGAAAAAGGTCATGAAAATATATTTTTAGGCCTTGGAGCCTCCAGGACAATTTTAGCTTCTTATTATTGAAATTGTATTTATTTGCAAAGAAGAGATACAATTATGCATGTAAAGGCTAAAATTAGATTTGTCTCCAATTAGCCATCTTATCTATTTTTGGATGAGCTATTTTTAGTTGAGCTTTGTGTTATATTTTTCTACTTATACCTTGCTTGTGCAACTGCAAGGGGGGGATTTATGGCATTTATGCATACTTTTATGTAGAAATAATTGTATTTTTCCACCTCATTGAAGCAATAAAGATGTTTTTTTCCTCCAATTGAAGTTTTGTGAAGTGTGGTACGACATGTTGTGTGGTATGTTTTAGTCAATTTTTATTTCCTTTACATGTTCATAGCTTTCTAGTACCTCCATTTAACTATTTTATAAGTGTTACAAGTCACATAAGTGTATATTAATGCCTTTATGAGTGCAATATCCATCATAGAACACTTTTAGTGAAGTTTTTCATTCTTTTTGCAGTCATTAAGTGTACTTGTTGATGGCGAATCACAACACCCCTGAATGTCTGCAACTCGATGAGTTAAGACTCTCAGTATGATTGCATAACATGGATATTTTCCCAAGTGTGGGATCTTGCAAAATCGGAAAAACTCTCCGGATGAAGGCCGGTTCCTATTCCTCTGTTTACATGCACATGTAAAAATGTAGAGGGTTTACTCAAAAACCTAAACTAACTTGCCAAGGAGACAGGGTAAGAAGATGCATAAAAAATAAACCTAAAATAAAAAAGGTGATGCATCGAGGAATGAAGAACACCTATCTTGCCAATAAACACAAACCATTAAAATGCAATGCAATATCATGCACAGATAACCACATTTGCAGTGAAAGATTAGGAGTATGCAAATGAACACAGAGAGGGTTGAGAATCATCCACAGACATGCATTACTTTCTCTAAAGATTGATACAATACACTACAAAATTCCAAGAAGCAAAGTTCCATTACAGTTTTAGATGGGAGGTTTGAACTCCACAAATTCACCTGCCAAAGAGAAGAAGGGAGGGGCAAAACAAGAATGTCCAACCTTTAGAAAGAATCCCCTCCTTAAAATTTATAGGAAGAATGAGAGAGGGAAGAGAGAGGAATTCCAAATCTACCCCAACCACCTCCAGATTGTATTTAATTCATCTCATTATGGCGGTAGGTGAGAACCCTAGCAAACCCAAAAAATGGAAAACTGTATTTTACATTATTGAAGAATTGTTTCTCACCGAATTAAAGATATCCAGTTGTAGTTGGGTAGAGGACCTTGTAAGCTTTCTGAAAAGTCCAACCTTGTTTGAATCCGAGCTCCCTGTGAAAATTTATGGCTATTTGAATATCTGGGTCAGGGTTTTCTTTCTGTCGGGTTCGGGGTGTCAATGCTCAAAATGTTGCCCCTCCTGAAGGTGTGCCCTAGCGCATCTATCCTCATATAAACATACTTTTAAGTGTTCCATAGGCGCTAAAAATGTGGTGTCGATGCCTTCTGATCTGCGCCTAGGCGTGAATTTTTCTATGTTGACACCTTTCAATCTGCGCCCTCCAACCTGCGCCTGACACGACTTTTTACATGTCGACACCTTCTTATCTGCGCCAAGGGAGCGACTTTTTCCATGTCGTCACCTTTCAACCTGTGCCCTCCAACCAGCACCTGGGCGTAACTTTTTCCATGTCGACACCTTCTAATCTGCGCCCTCCAACCTGCGCTTGGGCATGACTTGTTCCTTGTCGACACCTTCTTATTTGCACCAAGGGCACAACTTTTTCCATGTTGACACCTTTCAACTTGCGCCCTCCAACCTGTGCCTAGGTGTGACTTTTTCCATGTCGGCACCTTCTGATCTGTGCCCTCCAACCTGCACCTGGGCATGAATTTTTCCATGTCGAATCCTTTCAACCTGCGCCCGGGTGTGACTTTTTCCATGTCGACACCTTTCAATCTGCGCCCTCCAACCTGCACCTGGGCGCGACTTTTTCCATGTCGACACCTTCTGATCTGCACCTGGGTGCGACTTTTTCCATGTCAACACCTTCTTATCTGTGCTAAGGGCGTGACTTGTGGTGCAAATAAATTTTAGGTTTTGAGTTTCTTTGATTTCCATATTCTTCTGTTTGTCTATATTTACCCGGGGGGAGATATATACAACAGTACTTTTGTGTAAGTATAGGTCCCAAAATGTTAGTATATCAACTTATTTACCCACTTTCCTTAGGTTTGTGTTGTTTTATCTCCCTAAACCTCACCAGAGAATAAGTTTAGGTGATTTACCAAGGGAACCAACCTGCTCTAGAGGTTCTCCTCAACTTGAGGCACCCACAACTTAGAGTATTTCTCATTGTTCTGACTAAAGTATAGAGTCAGATTGCATTTCCAAGTCAAGTGTGTACTTCATACTGATAACATGCACATCACAACTAGGTAAGTGCAACAAGTTGGGGGATAATTAAGTGGACATAAAAACCCAACATTTACGTACCGCGATCATGATTTGTACACCATGATCACAGTTTTAAAACCGTGATCGCGGTTTAAAACCATGATCATGGTCCTTTGAGACAAAAACGACTCGCGACTCTTCATTTTCCCCCATTTTCCCATGCAAACTGTGATTTCTCCTAGACCTTTGGCACTCGAGCTTTGAATACCCCCTGAAAATTGCTCCTCAGACGTATGGATTGTGACATTTTCAACAATGTTGCCAAGATGAAGAGGTAAGCCCTCAATTTTGATCAAATTTCTTGCATTTTATGTTATTTTTGTGATTTTCATGGGTTTTTCAAAAAAAATTGTGTATACATTTTTTTTAGATGCTCGGCAAGCTCGTAATCCTGAAAACTATCCAAATATTCCTCAAAACCCTCTAAACATTCCTCAAAACCCTCCTCCAAACGTAGATCCACCTCTTGTGGCTCCTTTTGTCCCCATGGAACCATCAAGAACACAAGCTAATATCGTTGGAAGAATCCAACAAAATAAAATTTCCATCGAGAACCTTATTCAGACTTTAAGATAAAATCATGCCACAAATCGGTCCTGCATGACTTTAGCCAACACATTACAAAAATTGATTGGAAAAGTTGACTCTGCAACCAACCAAATAGATAGATGGAATACCTTAGAGGTGATTGTAAGTGGTGGTATGCGAATAAATTATCCCATGCGGCCGTAAAAGATAATTTTTTTGCAAAAGACCGCATTTGTGCATTATTTATTGACCTGAGAACTAATGCCCCCATACCTACTTGCAAATGGTTCCCAATCCATAGGAGCCATGATGACCGAATCAAGAATAATTTTTGGGACCGATGGTGGATGGCTTTATATTATCCACCATGTAAAAACAATGAGGTTCCTCTCTATTTTTTGAAGAAATTATATTACGATTTCGTGCTTAATGAGGTCCCAAATTATTTTAAATTTTTTGAGTTTTATGGCGAGGAGGTGGCTCTGCATAGAGTAAACCTAGTGCACGCATTGGTCAAGCAATGATCCTCCATGCCCCAAAACCCCCACTTCGTTCAATTATCCATCCTATAGGGAAGGAGGTTATGGAGATTAACACACTACATGCATTAAGGGAGCTCATTGACACTCTGACCCAACATAATGACCAGATTGCATTTGGTGATGTTGGTGGAGGTGTCAGTTCTAGCGTACCACAACACTGTGGATCATGTGGTGCCATATGCACTGCGGGCGAGACATCATTTGTTGTATCACATGATTTATTTTCACTAGATGAGATGATGGCAGATGTTTTTGGAACTGGTGCAAATGATCTTGATCTTTTATATGTAAATGTCAAATAAATATTTAATATATATATACACAATAGTTTAATTCATTTGAGATTTTGATATACATGTATTTGATTACGTCATGTATATACATGTAAAAAATAATTTTATTTTATTTTAAAAAAATAAGAGCCGGTGAAGGACACATCCAGCATCAACATGCTATCTACTGCAGCTGGGTGTGTTACAGACGTAAGTTTCAAGTTGTACTTACATTTCAAATTTCATTTGATTACACTTTTATTATTATCATGTTTCACGTGTACATGTACATATTAATATGTTTGTCTTTTATATGTAGGATCCTGACGGGTCATCATCTGGTCTAGGCACTGAGGCTACTGGCATGCCTCACGTGACAATTACGTAGGTTAGTTTCTCTTTACAATTTGTTTCTAATTGTGGAAGTTCAGTTGTGTATCTACTCTTGTAGGAATTTTGGAGACTCGAGTAACATTGAAGCTTCCCTAGAAGATCATTAAACCTAGATTCCTTGGTTCGTTTCTATTAGCAAATTAATATGTATTGGTTTGTTATGTGTCAATTATGCTTTGGGTCTGTTATGTGGCAGTCATGTAGATTAATATTGATATGTACATTTTTTTGTATAGCTTATGGCTGTCAGTGAGACTCCTCCATATATACAGACTATGGAGGCTGTTATAGATACTGCCATAACATCTGCAGATCCACTATCTGAGGTACAATTTTTAAATTTGTTAAATTTTGGAGAAATTTTTTCTTATTACTTAAATCTACAATATCAAATTTTGTACATGAAATATTTAATTTGAACTATTTATTTGTATGTAAATCACCCCTCGTGATTCTACAGTTGACCATGTGACGCATCAACGATAAATTGATAGGGGTCATGAGATTGCGGTAATATTTCACACGCATTAACTAAATTCTAAGTTTCTAAATTTTGAATGTATTTTACAAATTTGGGTGTTAAAAACTTATTGTTTATGAATGTGCAGGCTAGGTTGCAGACCTACTTAGAGAAGCCTAGGACCACACAGATGAAATCCGTAGTGGCATTTTCCTCCACTACATCCCCAAGTTGTGGACATGCTTCTTCTAGCAGGGTGAAGAGAGGGAAGATGTTTCATGATTAGATTCATAGGACTTGGATGTATATATTTATGCCATCTAGTCCTAGTTCATGATTCTTCATATAGTCCATGTATATGGCCTTGTGCAATCACATGTGGTCCTATATGTATGACACTTAGTTCGATACATGTTATGAACTTATATTTTCAGAGACAAGTCCAACACACTTAGTTTGATACATTATATCCATATTGGTTTTCATAATGATTTTACTTCTATGTTTGATTTGATTTCATTGCACATGATTTCCTTCTATGTATGTTTGTTATCTCTCGAAAGTACACCTTGTAGAGAAAGGGCTGCAGGTTTTCTAAGCTTGCAGAGTTTGATCTCTCTCTTTCGTAGATACAATGGAAACACCTCAGGTCTGTGGGTATACCTATTTTGAGGTGAGTCTCCGGTATCAAGGTCAGTTCCTTGTTGATGTATCCTAAACTATTTCTGGGGTTTTAAGGGTAAGAGGTGACTGTAAAGTAATAAAAACTAAGGTGATACACCAAATTTGTATGTGGGATTTGACTGAGCATACACACAATTGATATGTGAAAGTATTTTTTTGATACACGAACCAACAGTTCTTCTGTAGAATATCAAGGGGAAAACACTTTGAGGTATTGAGGGAGATTATCACAACAATACTGCTAAGCTAAACATGCACATTAATATCATGTAGAAATTACTAAGTTTGCAACAAGGTAAGATGATTAATCAGGGAATTTGCATTCACAAGACTAATAGAAACATACAAAAAACTAAAAATAATTGGTAAGGTAGAAAGTACTTCACACTCAGAGGAAAAACTAGTAAAAATTGCTTCATTACTCCTATATCAAAAAATTCCTCTCTTGTGCTTTGCAAAGGCACACAATATATAGCAAGATTAATTATCCCACCCTTCCTAAAAATAGCCTAAGGCTTGTACTCGCCCATGCATCCTATTTTTATCCTTTATTTAATAATAAATAAAGAGATAAAATAATACAAACTAGTACAAGAGGCATTAATAGCCTTTGATTAGATCTCAATCAACTGAAGTTGGCTTGTTCTATTTTTCCTAAGGTTGGGTGAATAATCTGATAAAAATAAGATTGCTTGCTAGGCAAGTCTCTCTCCATGGGCATGAAACTTGTCTCCTTCTCTGTTATGACCTCTTGTGAAGCATGTAAAAATAACTTCATGTTCAAGAACAAAATAATTACAATAATTGTAATATTTTGCAAAGTATAAACATCCTGTGGGGACCACTACTATGTGCACATGCTCTGATGTTGACATCTCCTTCAAAATGGTCACATGAGTGACACTCTGAAATTCAAATATAGCTCCTTGAAGTGGGGATGACCTTCACTTTACCAGGTTTGGCCACCTTTGTGGGCTTAGAAAATATAAAAAGGTGACCATTTTACATTACACATGTCATACTATAGTTTTGTCCCCTCTTTTTTTGATTAATACGTGCATGCATATCTTTCAGCCTTTGCATTTGAAAGTGTATAGTTAGTATTCCACCTTTTTGGTGATAAAAAATGGTATGATTTGGTCAGCTCCTTTTTTTATTATTGGAACATATAGTTTAAGACCTTAGAAAGGTCAGAAAGCATTGATTTTGTTTTAATCATGGGGTTGGCCTCCTTTGCATGATGACTCACCCCTTTCATATGTTTTGTCAGTGGCATTAACTTTGGTTGAGTTTTCTTTGAAAGTTGCAATGATTTTAGGCCGTTGATTTTGTGTCTTGTCTGATCACAGACCGTCGATCTCTGACCTGTAGTTAGGGTTTTGGCCCGCATTGAACGTTGTCGGTGGCATCTTACCCAAGTGGTTTGCATTGATTATTGCGATCGATCTAAGGATGTTGATTTTGTGTCCTTGATGCTTTACGATCATTGATCCTTGACCGTGGTTGAGTTAGAGTTAACCCACTGCTTGGGTTCGGGCGGTAAAGGGAACTCGACCCAGAAAGATTACTTCATTTGGTTTTTGGTGATGCGGGTGAAGCCGTGGCAAAATTTTCAACGCCATTGTTAAAGCTCACTGAGCTCAGATTTAAGCATTTCCTTAGCCTGTGGGGCCCTTGTGACTTTGTATTTGGTATATTTCTAGTCACTCTTTCTCTTTTTGAGCTCTCTGTGCGAGATTATGAAGGTGGCTGCCATTATTGTTTCTTATATCTCCGCTTTTCTCATTCTTTGGTCTTTGTGGTTTATTGGAGTTATGTAAGGGTTCTAAAGAAGACATGTTTTCCATTACCAAGATTTGTTTATTCTTTCTGAGCAATATTCAAGCTCGCCTTCTGTATTGGATGCCATTGTTGAACCTAGAAACTCAGTTCTATTTATTTCTTTTGAAGGCCACCATGGTTTGAAAACTTCGCGTTCTCTACAAATTTTAGGGTTTCCATGAATGCCTGGAAAGGGTGAGATTCTTTGTCCTTGAACGTGAAAATTACTTCATTTTCATTGTTTTTGTGACCATGAATACTGATACTTAGTTCCTCTTTGCATTTTTTGGGTTTTTGTGTCTCAAACTTGATCATTCTCAAGCTTTTCTGCAATTTGACTCTCTGTGACTCAAGGTTTTGAAGAAATCACTTCGAAGTGGTAAGTTCTTGCTCATTTTTTTGGCTGTTCATGTTTGAGCTCGAGACTTCTCCTCTTGTTCCGACATCTCTGTTATAAACCTCTGACCGAGCTTTCTTAGATATGAATCTTTGTCATTTTTTCATTTGATTCTTGAGACACTGGTAATAAGGTTCTTTCTGTACAAGATCCTTTGTGATTTCTTGCTACCATTAATGGGTCTTCATTCATTTCCAGGATTTTTGCTTTCATCACATGGGTACTTGCATATCTTTGTTTTTCCTGTATCTTCACGCCTTTGAGCTTGATTTGAGATCCAGTTGTGTGTGATATTTACTTTGTTTCCTCCTTCGTTTTCCTGTGGTGGACATAAAGTAATTTCTTCATTCATTCTGGATACTTACTTCTACCTCTTCTATGTATGATTTCTTTGTGCTTTAACCTCAGGACAACTATTATCTCATTTACATTTGTTGAGAATATTGTAGAAATGATGGTTATGATTTTCCACAAATATAAGTTCTGTATATTACTTCAGGTGTGTTTTGAAATCCTTGGCTCAATTTTTTGTTTTGGAGAATCCATTTTGTTATAATTCATTGTTTGAGGATCAACTTGATTCTTTTAAAATTCTGTAGCACCCCTTTGAGAATACTTTCTTTAATCCTTTTCAATCTAAGATCACTTGAACATTGAAATTCCCCTTGAGATGAGTGTTTGAATGCAATTGGTTTCTCGTACTGTAACTTTTACAAAATTGGTGGCTTCGTAAGGTTACTTGGTGTTTCCCCTTTACTCAAGACACTGATAATTCCATCATTATTTTCCTTGTCCTACTGAACTAGAACAATGGTCTTTCTTTGATGGTTGCCTTGACTTATTGCACTACTTATTATGAAAACATCATCCTTGAACTTGGTGAGCTTTGAATGTTTTTGAAAACATTATCTATTGACTGCTTGACTGTATCAATGTTGTTGACTGTCTGAAAATAATGTAACTCTTATTCCTGGAAATAGTGCTATAGGATGGCTCCATATTGTAAAATTATGAGCTTGACTTTGATTCCTCACTATTTTCTGAAACTCTCTACATTGGACATATTATTTTTGGAAACTCTGTTCACAAATTCCTTCATGTTGAAGAATTTAAGTTTTGTTTAAAAATGTATTTCCATTTCTTTTGTGCTTCAATACTATATTTGAGCTTCATTACAACTTTATATGTCTGCTGCAAAATTTGAAATGTTGATTTTTCATGGCAAAGCCTTGGCAAATTTTTTTCAGAATCTTATCTTCATTCCTTTTTCATGTTGTAGTAGTTGTATTTTTTGATTCAGAGTACAAAAATAACACCTTCTGTTGAAACTGATTTGGTAATTGAAAGATGAAACATTATAACCATTCATTCCTGGTAATGCAATGCTTTTCTATTTTTCTGTATCACTTTATTTAATTTACATAGTCCTTTTAAAGCTTGTGATAGTTGAAAAAAACATGATGAAAGTTGTAAATGTCCATTTTTCATGGCAAAGCCCTGCCAAAATTTTCCCATAATTCTTTAATTTATTCCTTTTCAGTGGTAGCCCTTCCTTTTCAGTTAACTTCAACTTTTGAAAATCTAATTCTTCTCCTTTAGCTGTAACTAAAAAGTTTTCTTCTGTTTTCCAGTATCTTCTACATTGTAACTTCTTCTATTCTAGAATAGTTACTAAAACTTTGAGTTACATTCTTCCTTTTTTCTGCATGCATTTATGACTTGTCTATTTTTCCTTAACTGCAACCTGTACCTGCACACTTAGTGAAATAGTTAGAAAATACTTAGGCTTTTTGGCCTCTCTTATGTCCATGTTCTTCTTTTCTTTTCTCTTTCTTCTTTTTAAGTAAGTAGAGCATGTATGCAGTCTGATATTCAATTAAATTACATCTCCTGTTTGAAGAGATTCATATGCACAAACTAGGACATTAGGGAATATGAATTGATCCCTGAGCTTGTAACTGATAATTAATTTTTCTCCTTTTTGGGTAAAGTGGCTTCTAAAATGGAGATGAAGAAAAGATAGAAATGGAGACAATTCAATCAAAGAAAGAAACCCCAAGGCAATGATGGGTTCACTCATACTCCTTACTTTCTTTTTCATGCATGTGTACCTCTTATTTTAGTAGTTGTACTTTATTTTCCAGTTACATCCCACGGCTTGTGTGGGAACATTTGAAATTTCCTTATGAATAAAACATTGAATTTTGTAAATGAGTTGTATATTTCTTTTTACATTTCAGCTTTCTGTATGAATTGTATAATGAACTAAACAACTTAGTCATTTAATTGAATGTCTAATCATGAAGGAAAGAACATTGATGAGAAACTGTAACATTCAGTAATGAAATTTGATTTTTGTAATCTGCACCTATGTTTACTATCCCAAAACTCAACACTTCACCTATTCTCCAAGCTGGTGTCTTCATCAAGATAACACAGTTGTCCTTCGGGGCCCCTGTGTTCTTTTGCTGAAGGTATCATGAAATTGCAGACTATGTGATCTGTTACATTTTGTAACAACACACATAGTTGTAGATTTCATGTAATCTTTTAAATAAATCAGCAGTAACGACATAATTTGAAAAATCTCCCCTAACTTAGGTATACTTCACTAATGCTATCCATCGTAACGAAGTTTCGAGTTGCCCATTTTTGCACAAGTGCAAAAATTGTCAACAATGTTTTCATAACCATATTAGTTCTAATTTTTTTTATTTGATGGCCTCGATTATGTGACCATTATGGTTTTATATGTTTTTAGTGTACTTACAATTTATTTGTTAAGTATTAGTCCAAATTAAACTTGTTATTGATGTGTGTAACAATAAGGTCCTAATTTAAATTCGCTTGTAAAAAAAATACAGAAACATTGTAGAACTTAGTTGACACAAGATATGCAAAAAATATTCTTAAGAATATATTGTGTATTAACATGTTTTAAAAAGAGATCATTTAAAAATCATTAGAATATTTACATGGTAATGTGATAACCTTGATGCAATCTTATTGATGCGAGCCGAGTAGCACGAGAAGTCATGCCCCGAGAGGTTATGGTCCAACAAACTATCACTGTCAACGCGTTTGATTGGGGGGCGTATATGCTTTTGGGTGCTATGGAGGGATCTTAGGAGGCCTGGTTTGGAGTCAGACCACCCAATTCGAAGCCTTCCTGGTATTCCTTGAGCCTTCATGGCATAATTGTTTATAACCTACCTTTTCTAGGCAGTCCTAGGAAATGAATGAAGGCGAGTAGTGAAAAATCATGTCTCGGGACATCGTGGCACCGAACCAACTGTAAAAAAACATCCGGGTGGCCAGGTGAACTCTAGAGGAAGCATCATTTTGGTGCGCGACAACGTCGTTGCTTCTGGGCTACATCGTTCAGGCATAGTCCCTTAAGAGGCATGAGACCAAAACACTGTTCAACTTTGATAGGTGATTAATTAGACTTCATGGCACCTAGAGACATCTTGTCAGATCCTACACCTCGGTATAGGGACCCTCTAAAATAGTTTGTATCAGTTTTTTCCGTCTCCAATCGGTGCTCTTGCTGCCCTATTATTTGAATATGCAGGAAATAGTGTAGTTTGAGCAAGTGTAAGGCTCTCAAACACTATATTTAACAAACGGTGGGTCATGGCACCAAACCGACTGTACCCACATGTTTGGGTGGCTAGGTTAATGCTAGAGGAGAAATATTTTTGGTGTGTGACAACATCATTGCTTCCAGGCTATTTCGTTCAGGCATAGTCCCTTAAGAGCCCTGAGACAAAAAAGCTTTTCAACTTCAACGGGTGACTAATCGGACTCCGTGGTACCTAGAGATATCTTGTTGGATCCAAAACCTCGCTGTAGGGAGCCTCTACAATATCTTGTCTCAGTTTTTTATGTCTCTAATTGGTATTCTCACTGCCCTATTGTTTGAATACATGGGAAACAGTGCAGTTTGAGCCAGTGTAAGGCTGTCAAACACTATATTTTGTAAACAATGGGTTGTGGCACCAAAAACATTGTGCCAAAACATCTAGGTGGCTAGGTGAATTCTAAAGGAGGTGTATTTTTTATGCGTGACAACGTCGTTGCTTCCAAGCTAGTTTGTTCGGGCGTAGTCTCTTAAGAGTCATGAGACCAAAAAATCGTTCAACTTCAACGAGTGACTACTCGGACTCCGTGGCACTTAGAGATGTCTTGTTGGATCCTACACCTTGGCGTAAGGACCCTCTACAGTATAATTTTTTAGTTTTTTATTTCTCCAATCGGTTCTCCTCGCTACCCTATTGTTTGCAAATGTGTGAAATAGTGCAGTTTGAGCCAGTGTAAGGCTGTCAAACACTGTATTTTACAAACGGTGGGTCGTAGCACCGAACTGACTACACCAAAATTTCTAGGTGGCCAGGTGAACATTAGAGGAGGCATCATTTTGGTGAGCGACAACATCGTTGCTTCCGGGCTACTTCGTTCGAGCGTAGTCCCTTAAGAGCCCTACGACCAAAAAATCGTTTAACTTTGACGGGTGACTACTCAGACTCTGTTGGCAGCTAAATATGTCTCATTGGATCCTACAACTCAGTGTAGGGACCCTCTAATATAGCTTGTGTCAATTTTTTACGTCTCCAATCGGTGCTCTCGATGCCCTATTGTTTGAATACCTGTGAAATAGTGCAGTTTGAGCCAGTGTAACGCTATATTTTACAAATAGTGGGTTGTGGTACCAAACCAACTGTGCCAACACATTCAGGTGGCTAGGTGAACGCTAGAGGATGCATCATTTTTGTGCGTGAAATTTTTTTTGCTTCCAGGATACTTCGTTCGGGCATAGTCCCTTAAGAGCCCTGAGACCAAAAAACCGTTCAACTTCAACGGGTGACTACTCGGACTCCGTGGCACCTAGAGATGTCTCGTTAGATCCTACACCTTGACATAGGGACCCTCTATAATATCCTATCTCAGTTTTTATGTCTCCAATTGGTGCTCTCTATGCCTTATTGTTTGAATACGCGTGAAATAATGCAGTTTTAAACCAGTGTAAAGTTGTCAAACGCTATATTTTGTAAACAATGGGTTGTGGCACCAAAAACATTGTGCCAAACATCTAGGTGGCTAGGTGAATTCTAAAGGAGGTGTATTTTTTATGCGTGACAACGTCGTTGCTTCCAAGCTAGTTTGTTCGGGCGTAGTCTCTTAAGAGTCATGAGACCAAAAAATCGTTCAACTTCAACGAGTGACTACTCGGACTCCGTGGCACTTAGAGATGTCTTGTTGGATCCTACACCTTGGCGTAAGGACCCTCTACAGTATAATTTTTTAGTTTTTTATTTCTCCAATCGGTTCTCTCGCTACCCTATTGTTTGCAAATGTGTGAAATAGTGCAGTTTGAGCCAGTGTAAGGCTGTCAAACACTGTATTTTACAAACGGTGGGTCGTAGCACCGAACTGACTACACCAAAATTTCTAGGTGGCCAGGTGAACATTAGAGGAGGCATCATTTTGGTGAGCGACAAACATCGTTGCTTCCGGGCTACTTCGTTCGAGCGTAGTCCCTTAAGAGCCCTACGACCAAAAAATCGTTTAACTTTGACGGGTGACTACTCAGACTCTGTTGGCAGCTAAATATGTCTCATTGGATCCTACAACTCAGTGTAGGGACCCTCTAATATAGCTTGTGTCAATTTTTTACGTCTCCAATCGGTGCTCTCGATGCCCTATTGTTTGAATACCTGTGAAATAGTGCAGTTTGAGCCAGTGTAACGCTATATTTTACAAATAGTGGGTTGTGGTACCAAACCAACTGTGCCAACACATTCAGGTGGCTAGGTGAACGCTAGAGGATGCATCATTTTTGTGCGTGAAATTTTTTTTGCTTCCAGGATACTTCGTTCGGGCATAGTCCCTTAAGAGCCCTGAGACCAAAAAACCGTTCAACTTCAACGGGTGACTACTCGGACTCCGTGGCACCTAGAGATGTCTCGCTAGATCCTACACCTTGACATAGGGACCCTCTATAATATCCTTTCTCAGTTTTTTATGTCTCCAATCGGTGCTCTCTATGCCTTATTGTTTGAATACGCGTGAAATAATGCAGTTTTAACCAGTGTAAAGTTGTCAAACGCTATATTTTACAAACGGTGGTTCATGGCACCGAACTGACTGCGTAAAAAAATTATATGTGGCTAGGTGAATGCTAGAGGAGGCTTCCTTTTGGTGCACGACAAAGTCATTGCTTCCAGGCTACTTTGTTTGGGCGTAATCCCTTAAGAGCCTTGAGACAAAAAAAGCGTTCAACTTTGACAGGTGACTACTTGGACTCCCTGACACCTAGAGACACCTCGTTGGATCCTACAACTTGGCATAGGGACCTTCTACAATATCTTGTCTCAATTTTTTCCATATCCAATCAGTGTTCTCGGTGCCCTTTTGTTTGCAAACACGTGAAATAGTGTAGTTTGAGCCAATGTAAGGCTGCCAAACACTATATTTTTCAAACGGTGAGTCATGGCACTGAACCGACTATGCTAGCATGTATGGTTGGCCAGGTGGAGACTAGAGGAGGTGTCATTTCAGTGCGTAACAATGTCGTTGCTTCCGGGCTACTTCATTCAGGCGTAGTCCCTTAAGAGCCCTGAGACCAAAAAAAGTTCAACTTCGACGGGTGACTACTCAAACTCCATGGCAGCTAGAGATGTCTCGATAGATCCTCCACATCAGAGTAGGGACCCTTTACAATATCCTATCTCTATTTTTTCCATCTCTAATCGGTGCTCTCAGTGCACTATTGTTTGCAAATGCCTGAAATAGTGCAGTTTGAGTCAGCATAAGGCTGTCAAATGCTATATTTTGTAAACGGTGGGTCGTGGCATAGAACCGACTATGTACACACGTAGGGATGGTATTATAAACACATCGGGAGGCTTTGTTTTGGTTCTCTAAGCTCCCGGTGCTTCTGGGATACCTCCTCTGGAGCAAAGAAACCCCTCCACAGGTACATAAATAATTGTTAATTACTTCTCTTTTCCTGTAAAACAATGAAAGCTTCTCTTAGCTTCGAGAATATAAAATTATCTAATAACAGTGCCAGCCACATGAAGGTGGAAGCTTTTCTGACACCACTAACCTGCATAAAAGTGTTAGTCAAAGAAATTATAAGTTTCAAATCAAAATCATACTAGATATATACAACATATATAAATTTAATAAAATCTATGAAATTGAATCTAGAACTAAAAAATTTAAACAATTCAAAGAAAAATTATATATCAGATGAGCTCAAGTAAATTCATTCCAATGTTCACCATTAGGTGTGAAAGTGTCCAAGATTTTCTGGCACCACTAACCTACATAAAAATGAACTAGTCAAAGAATTTTAAGTTGATTAAAAACCATGTATACTAGATATATAGAAAATACACAAATTTAAACACTTATTATACAAAATACTAGATATATATTAGATATATAAAAAATACACAAATTATTTGGTTGAAAAATGTAAACACTTCAAAGAAATTATATATACCAGACGTGAGCATGTAAATTCATTCTAATGAACCATTAGGATCGGATCTACTTTGAATAACAGACATGATTGCTTCATGATCTGACTCTCGAACCTTCCAAAGAATCTTGTTATTAGGCCTTCCTCGATATCTATCAGGGAAAATTTTAGTGGAAAATTTTCGTAAACTCATAAAAATTGAGGATTATGGAAATTTGAATTGGCAAATATTATGTTGTTTAGAGCTAACTTATTCATCGAAAAATTTAGCCGACATGTCCCTTATACTATTCATTTCACCTAGATTTTATACATATATAAGATATTATGAATGTAATTCACCACCATTTCAAATCATATCTTGCACATATTCACCGAAGTAAACATAAGAAAATCCTCAGCCGCCAACACTGAAGTCTAAAATCTGAGTCATCCAACCGTAAGGCGTCTAACTCTGAGCCATCTAGCCTTGACCTGACTAACTCTGTAACCTGAACCATCAAACTCTATTCCTTCCAACTCTGAGCCATCCAACCCCTAGTCATCTAACACGTAGCCATCCAACCCCTAGCTGTCCAACCCCTAACCATACATCCCCCAACCATCCAACCCTAAGCCATCCAATCCCTAGCCATCCAACCCCTCACCGTCCAACCCTCAGTCGTCCAACCCTTTAACATTCATTCTCAGAGCCTTAGAACATAAGATCCACCCCTAAGGGCCTAAGAAGTATGCAGTCATCGATACTAGAAATTAGGGCAAGAATACTACAAATTCAGCAAGTTTAAAAAAAGGTGCCAATACTTTGCTTGGCTATTTTGGAAAATCAAAAAAATTGAATTCAGTTTCTACTTCAGCTGAAAATATTGGTATGTGGCAAGTGTTATTTACTAGTTATTTTATCTTACAGAATTTAATGATTATGTTTATGATATTGTTCTTGGAACTCTTTGCCATTTGTACTCTGTAAAAATTTAACTATAGATAATATTAATTCTATATAAGTAACAATTTTATAAAATTATTTGCAGACATTTCAGAAATTCCTTCACAGAATAATCAATTCATAGATATTGATGATCCATTATATGTTGAGGTAAACATTCCATCCCTTGATGAAATAGAAGGACAAGAAAATTCATCGAACTCTCAGGATACACCAGCAGAGGAAGCTTCTACTTCAAGGTCTATTTCAAGAAAAAGGAGACATGAAATTCAAAATATTTCTGCTAATAGCCCAGATGTAGAAGTTGAATCCCAAGGGAAAAAAGAAAATATGTTAGAAGAAAGATGACAAACTGGACAATTGGAAGGAAATTCCAGTTCGAATGGGATGCAAAATATATGTTAGTGTAAAATCACAGCACCCAAAAATGATTTCTATAGATCTACATTACTAAGGCAGATTAATTTGGTGTGATTCACATAACATTGAACTTCCCCCAAGGTGTGGGACCTTGCAAATGGAAAAGCTCTCCACATTAAAGGTTGGTTCCTTATTCCTCTATTTAGGTGCATACGTGAAAACTTCTAGATGATCTATCTCTATACCCAATGTAAAATTTGCCAAGGAGACAGGGATAAAAGGGATATAAGAAATAAGAAATGACTAAACTACAAGGTGATGCACTGAAGGAATGATGAACACTAGTTTTGCTGATAGACACAAACCAACAAAATACATACAATAATCAAGCACAGATAACCAGATTTATAATGAAAGACCATATGTAAAAAAAGAGACAGAAAGGATCTAGAATTGATCAAAAACGTGTTTTATTACTCTACAAATTGATACAATGCATTAGAAAACATCTAGGAGGTAAGAAACATGCTGCAATGTTAATGGAAGGCATGAACTCCATGAATTCCTTTGCTAGAAGGAAAGGGGAGCTTGCAAAAGGAAAGAATGTCCAACCCATTACAATGAGTCCCAACCTGGTATTTATAGACTCAATCAGAGAGAAGAAAGAGAGAGAAGCAGGAAAAGCAGGTTGAAGCTCAACCACTGATGTTAATGCCTCTGAAAAAATCTACCCCAAATCTGTCTTGACTGTATCAATCTTTGGTTTGGCACCTTAAAAGAGGAAGAAACAACAGAGGAGATTGAATCTGATCTGGTTGTTGAGGCAAGAAGATCTTGCATTAAAGGTCCGAATAATTTTCTCCATTTTCAATCTATCAGGGCCTAAAAATATATATTTTTTATCTTTCCATGGCATAGAGGATGTCAAGAAGTTTCCAACGGTGTAAGATTTGTAATATTTTGAGCCCTGAGTCGAAAGATATGCCCCTTCGAAGTTTGTATCAGGTCCATACAAATGGATGGGAAAACAGTTTGAAAAAATGGGTCTCCTTTTTAATATGGGGCACGTGGCAGCCAGATTACGGAAAAATTGGGTTTGTGGGTCCATGATTTATCTTTTTCACAAAAAATGCAAAACTCAGAAAACTTCCGCAGCCCCGACACTCCGCTTGGACACGTGGCATCCTTTGGTTGGCTAGGGAGGTGCACTTCAATTTTTATGTCTATGCCTTTTTGACAAAAGGAAAATTTTCCCCTTTTCGTCCGACTCCCCTATTTGGCCTTGACTCGGGCTCAAATGTTGAATTTTTCCTTTGGGCGGAGTTGTGGCCCATTTTGTAAATTTTACACCTTTAGAATAACATGGGGCAAAAAACTAACTTTCCCCCTGATGGCCCACTTTAGCGCTGCTAGTTTAGGCTTACTGTAGACACTTAAAATTGGTTACTCAATTTAGTGTCCCTTCTCATCCGTTTACTTGCCTAGGTAACCTGGGGCACGTTCGCGTCACCAACTATCCCCTTGGGATATTATCCAATTTGTGATTTAATCACTTATTCCAAATTTAATTCATCCCATCACATCTTACCCATGAGTGATTAAATATTAAATATTTAATTTCGCTTCTTCCCATGCATCTTAATCACTTATCCACCCCAAATTTATTCTACCCATGTATCACATCTATTTTTAATCTTCCCTAAGCGGGATATTTTCCCGTAGTCGGGATAAGTCTTATTTTTCTCGAATCAATCATTTTTAGGCACCTCGGGAGTCGTTTCCGCGATCGGCGCCGACCCATATGGTCGGCGCCGATTTTCTAGGAGCGGCGCCGATTATAAAAGCAAGCCCAGAGCTCAGTTCTAAGGACCGAAGAGAGTGAAGAGACCGAAAAAGAGACGAAAGAAAGCACTTACGCACGAACAGAGAGCGAGAAAGATACAGGTTGCAGAGAAGGAGAGATCTTTTTAGCATCAATTGTCTCAAGTTAGGGCAGATCCTGTCCAAATCAATCCCTGAGAGGAGCACCGTTACTCTGCCCATATCATATCAACATCACACACCACCATCTATCATCTGGTGACTCTGTTCCAGTGTCTCTCCATCTTCGGCACATCCAGCAGACCACATTCATCTTCCAATCCCCGAATCTCATCGCACAGTCCCTGATTGGTCAGTCTACCTTCAGTCGACGCTGATCCAGTACCCAGTCGACGCCGATCACATCAGTCGCCGCCGATTCTACCCAGTCGACGCTGATTTCCCTGCAGACAGGTAAAAGGTCACAGGTAACACAAATCCAGCATTATTTCCCAGTTCCCTGTTTTCTGTACTTTCTGTCTGCTGTTCAGTTTCTGTTTTATTACTGCAATCAGAAAATCTAGTCTTTATTTACATCTTTTATCATGTATGCTTCTTTTCTTTATTGAAAACGTGGACTGACATCCGCCAAGGAAGCTTATCGCTTCCCGGACCCGCTTCTTGGGCAGTCCACTTAAATATCTTTTAACGTGGTCTTTTTCTGTCAAGCATCGGTGTTTTGCAGGTTATTCGGATCTATTGTGCGAATTGCTCGTGTGCGCCCGTCTTGTCTACATCGGCTTCCTCATCCGTCTACATCTTCATCAGGTATCAATTTCATTGGAGTTTTTCAGGGTTTTTGTGTTTAGTTTGGTACATTAACTTGGACAGGTAACAAGCACGAAATTCTTGATCTACATTCTGGCACGCCCGGTGGGACTTGAACCAAAGTCCCTTATTGGTAAGTTCATTTCTTTTCTAGTTTTGAACTTTGTTCCTTTTCTTCACTGATTTCTATCAGTCCTATTTGAGCATTTCATGTTCATCATTTCAATCTTGCTTTTTAGGCGAAATCATTATCTTCGAAATTTTTCTATTTTCTTAAAATAGAAATTTTTCGTTTCACCATTATCTGGATATATCTTTCTGGATCTTGTTTGGTGTTTGCTTGATCTTCTTCTTGCGGAGCACTTTTGCTTGTTCGTGGGATTGTTCGAGGGGAAGAGCTCAACAACGCGCTTTTTGAAGTCCACACACCTTGGAGAGCTAAATCTACAGGTATTCCTCTTTTACGATGTTTTCTCCTTTTTTAGGATTTCTTTGTTGGTTGTCTATCACATCCAAACACTTCAGTTTTTTGGTGCTTAAAAAGAACTTAATCGCATTTGGGAAAGAACTTGTTTGACTTGTCTTCATCGAAATCAAACATTTCGTTTTAAGTGCTTAAAAAGAACCTTTTCTTTGTCATTGCTGCATGCTTTTTCATCTAGTTTTAATTAGGCTGGAAAATTGATCAAAATCGGTAGTGACACTATTTGATTTTTATTTTTCACCCTTGCACACAAAGCCAAAATCACTAGGTATAAAGCATCTAAACAAAACTCCTTCCCTGGCCTCGCCTACTTGGAAGTGATATCCAAGAGGAAGAGCCTACGCGGTACTCGGGCCGCGCTATAAATTCACGGAAGATTTTGGTATATATTGGCAAAGCACCCGACTCCCTTATCGCAGCGGTGTGTGAAGTGCGGGGGTAGGCCCCTATATCAAGCCACGTACCGGTCTTTTACTGAAGTGCCTTCGGGACTCCTCACCAAACATTACCCAAACCATCCTTAGTTTGGCTATCTGAATAGTTCCTGTTCTAAAAATCCTTCCCTAACATTTTTTTTTTTTCTTTTCTTAAAAGCATCAAAATTTAAAGGAGATAATCACTTGCGCTGCTTGAATTGTTTGTGCATTAGCTAGGACAATCTTCTTTCTTGCTTGCTTATGACGGTTATCACCCGGTCACAATCTAGGAAAATGGCCCAACAAGTTCCTTCTTCCTCCGAAATCACCACCAGCGTGGATGTTTCGGCACCCCTCCAATCTTCCTCGGGACCGCTGTTAGTTGGTTCCCCCTCATGGTCGTATAATCCCTTCTATCAAACCAAAGCACCTCCATCACGTCCAGCTTCTCCTAGCCCCTCCGAGATATCATCTGGCTCGGAGTATGTTCCTCGCGGGGATCCTGAATTTCAGGCTTTCCTCGATCGCAATCCAATAGCCCTCATGGACTACCTAGTACACAAGTCGATCCAAATATCTGACCAAGACCCACCAATCCGACAAGTGTACGATTATCCTCGTGGATCATCCCAGGCCTTTTTAGAGTAGTTTGCACCATCTCTCTTGCCTCGAGCCACGGAGAAGTGCGAGGCCCCTATGCCTCCCTTTTCTCTTCCACCTACCATGTCGACTAGTTCTCAATTAGTCTTACCTATCCCTAACACTGCAGTTACCTCGAGTATTCCACAACCCATTTCTGAGAGGTCTTCTGCCCTGGCTATAATGAATGCGTCTGCACACCCGCACATTGCCGTCAATTCGTCTATGCCCTCCATCGTGTCCCAAGGTCAATACCTCTTCATGAGCCAACCCCCTCCGGCTAGTCAGTTGGTTCCTACTTCTCGTCCTCCAGTGAATCTTTCTTCCAATATTCCAGCAACTGCGACCTTCGCCCATCCCCTAGTATCGGCACCCTTGGTACCAAATCCGGCGGTAGAAGGTCCCTTTCAGGTCTTGTTCCCCAACATGTCCAATCTAACCAACACCCATGTTCCTCAATCTGTCCCTATTCAATCAACAAACATAGGAGTCCACCAATCACAGGTTCCATCCGTCACCCAACCTATATTTTCTCAACCACTTATTATCTCACAGCCTGCCTATACGCAAGCTGCCTCACAGCAAATACCCCACCCGGTGTCACCCAGAACACCTGGTTATTCCTCTTATCATCCTATCCAACAACAGATGAATCCCCCATTGACATCTCAACAACATCCACCACTTGCTTCTTATGTAGGACATACCAATGTACCTCCTCCCCAATCCGACGTAGTTCAAATTCTCTTCAAGAAAATTGCAGACTTGGAAGCCTCCACAAAAGGAACCCGTCCTTCATACTCCTTTGAAGAAGTGTGCAATGAACCCATTCATCCTTCGGTGGCTTTTAAGCCTTATCCTCCCCAATGGGAACTTCCCAAATTCTCAAAATTTCATAGCCGGGAAGACCCCCAACAACATCTGCGAGCATTCAAACATGCTTGCTACCTTATCGTCCAGGATCAGGAACTCATGCTCCGTACCTTTCCTATGTCTCTAGCGGGTCCCGCTTTGGACTGGTACAATAATATTCCTCAACATTCCTTATTTTCTTTCTCTCAATTGGCCCAGATGTTTGTTGAAAACTTTTCAATAAATATTGCGCATAAGATCTCAATTACAGATCTTTACAACATTCGCCAATTCGACGATGAGTCTATTGCAGACTTTGTCGCTCGTTGGAGAGGGATAATCAACCAATTGTCTTTCTCCCTTCCTCAATCCCAACAGATCGAGTTGTTCACCCGATCTTGTGCTAATCACATTTCTTCCACTCTAAGGATCCAAACTTTTCATACCTTTGAAGAGGCCTTTACGATGGCACGCAAACTTGAATCTCGTGCCATTGAACAAGGGAAGCTAAAACTTCGCTCCAAATCTAAACCAGATTTCTCTCGGTTCACCAAACCAAATTCTTTCCCTCCTAAAGATAAGAATCAAGGGTCCACAAATGCTATCGTATTAAAAACATCAAGAACCGATAGTACTCCTAATCAACCACCACGAAGAGATTCCTCATCTTCTCGGAAAGGGGCTTCATCATCTCGATCCTTTGCTCCCTTGGGGGAATCATATGCCTCTATCTTAGAAAAAATGTTGGAAGTTCGCATGATCGAACTTCCACCCATTAGGGATATTGATGAAAGCCGAGAACGCCCATTCTGGTATAGGGAAAACGATTTCTGTCATTATCACAGAACCAAAGGTCATGACATCGAACGATGTCAGACTTTCAAAAATCTTGTCCAAAAATTCATTGATAAAGGCGAGCTCATTCTGGATAACCCAAATGCTCCCCCAAATCAAGCACTGGACGTTTTTAAACAACCTTTCCCCAATCATGCCCCAAATCATAATTCTTCAGAATCTCAAAAACCAAACACCCACACTATCAATTTCATCTCTACCGAGGACTCTTCTTCTGAAACCAATCCATCTGCAAACACATCAATCGAATCAGAACCTCCTTCCACTTCATCAATCACTGGAATTCCATTATCTTCAGAAAGTCCATCTTTGAATATTCCTACATTACTAAGCACGGAGTCATCTTTCTCCGCTCCTTTGTCTGACCTTCCATCCATACCCGAGACAGTGTCATCCTCATCTGTCTCATCATCATACATTCTTTCAATACTCGAGGCAATTGCATCCCTTCGAGTTTCCACTTCAGACACATCCACTTCTGTTGCTCCCATTCCCGCTGCAACTATGCCCTTGGTAAACGTACCTATCATTGTGCCAACTTCAACGGAAGCATCTTCAATTTTGACCCTTCCTATCTCTTTTCCTACAGTAGTTTCACCCATGATTACTGCATCAGAAGTAGTCCCTTCGCTAGGAACTGCTTCGTCATCACCCCCTTCTTCCATCACCAATGTTACTTCACCTATTCAGGAAAAATCAAAAGAAGTAGCACCAACACCTATACACTCGGTTCCTGAACCTAAACCGAGACAACCAAAATCTAACACTACACCATCAGTATCTCCCCACTTGCTTCCCCCAAAAAGGTTACAATCACCTTATGCCGTTGAAGTCGTCACCATCCCTGAAAAAGGAAAGCCCATATTTCGAACCATCAAAACTCTTGGTGCTCTTCCACAAAAATCTCTCTCCACGCCTCATAAACGATTGGATTTGCCCGCTGAGAAGGCGTCTTCTTCTACACATCCATCAAAGCCATCATCTTCTTCCACAACACATTCTTCATCAATACCCCTAAAAGTAGACTTACCTACTAAACAGACGGCACCTCTTCTATCAAGATCCTCATCTTCGTTACCAAAAACCAAAGCACCCTATATTCCTCCTATTACACCTACCTTGAGGACTTCTTCCTCATCTAAATCAACATTATCTAAATCATCCGTAAATCCGACTAAGCAACCCCCTTTGTCTCCAAAGACCGCAAAATCTGTCACATCTCCATCCTCCTCAAAATCTATCTTAGGGGCTCCCCCTCCACCAAAGTCAATCATGTCTCATTTACTCCCATCCCAAGCACCCAAGACTGCTCCTCCAAATGTCCAAACAAATAAGAGGATCCCTAATAAGACTGTTAAACCTAACATGCAAGTTCTTTTACCTCGGCAGTCGGTTAATGTAAAAGAACCATCTTCATCATCTCCATCCTCATCTTCGTCTACCGGATTCTACACCGAAATCCTTCATCAACTTATCCAATCTTCATCCATAACCCTTCCTCCGATTAAACCTTATAACCCTAAAGGAGTGAAACCTACTTGGTTTAACTCTGATCTGATTTGTGCTTACCACCGTACTCCGGGTCATGATACTGAGGGATGTAAAGCTCTTCAAGCCGTTATCAAGAACCTTCTGGAAGAAAGTGACCTTTTGCTGGAGGAGGAGGAACAAGTACCTCCTGTCACCTTAGCCCCATCCAAACCTCAACCATCCACTCAGACCTCTAGTGGTTCCACGCCGCCTGATCTTCCACCTTCTCAAATTGACACGATCCATATCGCCACTAGAACCCAACACTATGATAACCCATCTTCATCTTCAGCATCTCAACCACGGGTTGTCATTTCTGCAGCCCCTGAAGGCATTTCTCCTTCCTCATCAGCCCCACGACCCAGGGTCTCTATTCGTGCTGCACCTCGGGCTCAAGTTCCCGTGTCTGTTGAGGAGAGTGTTATGAAACAACTCACCCAGGCTCCGGTCAAAATGTCTCTTTTTGACCTCATCCAATCCTCTCCACAACATCGCCAAGCTTTGATTGATAATCTGCGTCGCATCGCAGTAAATTCCGATGAGCCCCAGCCCTTCGAGTTGGTTGTTGGACTGAATGGACCATCAACCGCCATTTCTTTCGAGGATTCGGAAATTCCTTCTCTTTCTTCCGAAGATTTGGAGGCTCCCCTCTTCATCACAGTCCAAATCAATAACACTACCTTAAAACGTGTTATGATCGATAGTGGAGCTGCTCTCAACGTCATCTCCTCGCACACATTCGAACAACTTAAGTTACCAAAGAATGTGGTGTCACCCCCACCTTTCGCCCTTCGATCATTTAACGATCAGCTAGCAGTCACTCTGGGAACTGTGGTCTTACCCATTCGAGTAGGTAAGAAGCTGCTTCATGAACTCTTCTACATTGTCGAAGGAAAATTCCACTATAACATGATCCTCGGACGCTCCTGGATTCGCGCAATGCATTGTGTCCCATCCACCCTCCATCGATGCCTAAAATATCAATATGAGGGCAAAATATATACTCATCCAGGAGATCCTTTTCCTTCCGCACAATGCGACATGACCACTAGGTCTGCCCCTTTAAAAGAAAATACATCTTCTCCAGATGGGGCCTCATCTTCTTCCATGCCTGCAACCAAACTACCGGATTTACAAAATCTGGAAGAGACATTGCAACGTTTCTCACTAGGAGAGCTTCCTCTCTTTTCTTTCGATGCCCATCTCAAACCTAATGAGTATGGTAGACCAGACAAACAACCTGAATATCAACCAGGTCTCGGTCGCATCGTCACCATTGGTCTGCCCAATCAACAGACCAATTTCATCTACGGTGGTCTTGATACGCCTCATTATCACCCGGATTCTCCTCCTAGAGCCAAACCTTACCTAACAGGGTTTGATCATCTACAGAATCCCACGTTTGCAAAGAATTATCTATATCGATGCGCGTGGAAAGGTTTTGGCCTTGGAAAATATGAACAAGGTATACATGATCTCAAATCCATTCGTACTCTCATGCCACATCAAAAATTTGGGTTAGGATTTAAACCCCTTTCAGAGGCCACCGTCACTATTCTTGATGAATCTATTCCTACTAAAGAACCATCTTCTCCCACTAAATCAGAAGCATCACTTGATGTGGATGACGACATTTCCATCCCACCTAACTTTTTTTTTTGATCAATACCATTTCCTTAGGGCCGTTGGTCTATGAGACTAACAATCGGTCCGCTTCTATACCATTAATCTTCCCTGAAATAGTTGGAGACGACTCTCCTACTATCAATACTATCCACTGTGCGGATGATGATTCTGTCCTCACCTATCTAGGGGCAGAGGATTCATATCTTCCCAAGACTATTCCTTCTGACACGTCTACCCTTCTCAACGAAGCCACTATCGACCTTAATATAGGGACTTCTGAAGACCCTCGCATCATTAAGGTCGGCCAATCCCTTAATCCACAGGAATTAGGGGACTTTACCACTTTTCTTTCCAAACATCGTCAAGCCTTTGCTTGGTCATATGAGGACATGCCAGGGCTCGATCCCCGATATTGTGGTCCACAATATCGTTACCCCTTCCTAACATCAAGCCGGTCAAGCAAAAATTGCGTAAAATGCACCCTAGAGTAGCCCTTCTTGTTAAAGAAGAATTACAACGCTTGCTCTCAGCTAGCTTCATCCAACCCATCGATTATCCACAATGGGTGTCTAATGTAGTACCAGTAACTAAGGCTACTGGGAAGATTCGAATTTGTACCGACTTCTGGGATCTTAATCTTGCCTGTCCAAAGGATGATTTTCCTCTTCCTAATATCGACCAACTCGTAGATTTAACTGCGGGTCATGAGATGCTTTCTCTTATGGATGGTTTCTCTAGATATAATCAAATCCTCATCGCACCAGAAGACCAACATAAGACCTCCTTCATAACTCCTTGGGGGACCTTTTGCTATCGTGTCATGCCTTTTGGCCTTAAGAACACAGGAGCAACCTATCAACAAGCAATGACGTACATCTTCCATGATCTCTTGCACAAAACTGTGGAGGATTATGTTGACGACCTCCTCAGCAAGTCCAAACGCCGTCAGGATCATCTTTTCATCCTTGCACCTCTCTTTGAGAGGCTTATTCCGCTTTTGTCTTCGTCTAAATCCAGCTAAGTGCGTGTTTGGCGTTCTCACTGGTAAACTTTTAGGTTTTATCATTTCCATCAGGGGTATTGAAGTCGACCCCTGTAAAAATAAAAGCCATCCTTGAGATGCCTCCCCCCTTCTAACTTGAAGCAACTCCGCAGTCTCTAAGGACGTTTTCAATCGGTGTGTCGTTTTATCTCCCAATTTTTCGGACCGTTGTCAACCTTTTCACCATCTTCTCCGTAAGAATGTTCATTTTGAATGGGATGAGCATTACCAAAAGGCCTTTGATGATCTCAAAGCTTATCTTCTTTCTCCACCTGTGCTTACACCTCCACGCGAGGGAGAGCCTTTCTATCTCTATATCTCTGTGACTGACCATGCTCTGGGAGCCATGATCTCGCATCGGGACACTTGTGGTAAAGAACAAGTTGTCTATTACATCAGTCGCACCCCTCCATGAGTATGAGACACGTTACTCCAAAGCTGAAAAACTATGTTGCGCTCTCTTCTTTGCAACTTCTAAGCTTCGTCATTATCTCCTTAATCATAAAACTTACATTGTCACAAGTGTCAATCCACTTAAGACAATCCATGCAAAACCTTATCACAATGATCGTATCACTCGTTGGCTTATGCTCATGACAGAATTTGACCTCGAGTTTATCCCGCAAAAGGCTATCAAGGGTCAGGTTATTGCGGATCAATTAGCTGATGCTCCTCTTCCAGACACTCAAAACCCCCCTTGCTCAATTTCCCGATGAGTATATCCAGCAAATCGAATTTGGTCTATCTCCATTTAAAGTAAAGCTCTTCTTTGATGGATCCAAATGCCAGCAAGGGGGAGGTGCGGGTTTCATGATGATTCCTCCTTGGGGTACGCCTATCCCAGTTGCACACAAATTAAACTTTGAATGCACCAATAATATGGCTGAGTACGAAGCTCTTGTCTTAGGTCTTCAAAATGCCATTAATCTCGGCGCTCTTCATATTGACATCTTTGGTGATTCTGAACTCATCGTTAACCAGGTCACGGGTGTCTATCAATGCAAGAATGATATCCTTCAAAAATATCGTGACATCGTTCTTTCCCAACTCCAATCTTTCGATAAGTTCACTATCCAAGCCATTCCGCGTACTGCAAATCGATTCGCGGATACCATGGCCTCTTTAGCCTCCCTTATCCCGCCTTTTACCGAAGACTCGCGTCTTTATGTGGCTGTGTAACGATTAGATCAGCCATCTCATCTTGGGCAGCTAACGTCAATCAATGCTGTCACAACCCATACTCAGGATGAGTGGTATCAACAGATAGTTGATTATCTATCTCATTCGGTTCTTCCTCCAGATCTGACTCCCAATGGTAGAAGATCTTTTGTCCAACGCGCTAACCGCTATACTATTCTAGGCGGCCTTCTTTACAAACGCGGATTTGATGGTATTTTACTTCGATGCCTCAAAACCCATGAATCATCTAAAGCTATTCAGGAGGTCCATGACGGTATCTGTGGTGGACATTTTAGTGGCTTAGCTGTAGCTAAACGCATCTTACGTTTGGGGTATTATTGGCCTTCTCTTAATCGAGATTGTTGTGAATACACCAAGAAGTGCGTCAAGTGTCAGCAACATTCCAATCTCACGCACATCCCTAGTCAGGCTTTGCAACCTGCGGCGGATTTGTGGCCTTTTTCACAGTGGGGTCTGTCATCCGCAATCCGGCACTATGATAATTCTTCACCGGGAACTCCTCGTGCTATGATTATTTACTAATGCACAGCCTTTAGTTTGGTGGACGTAATCCATGAGATTCTTCAACAAGACTATGGGAGAAACTTTACAATTACACCTCTCGATGGCTTCTTCAACACACCTTTAACTGATGGCTTCCTTCGCACACTTCCTACAATATTTCTCACTACTTCTTTCTATGCTAAATGAGGGGGGTAGCCTCTCTATTTATAGAACTTACAGGCTTATCCATCTTATCTCTAAGATAGGATAAGAAATCCACTCTGACGAATCATATTCCATACCTTAACTCTTATCTGTACATGTAAGCTTATCTCTTAAGATAAGATAAACCTTATCATTTTACATGGGTTCCACATTTTTAGAATTTTTACAAATAAAATACACAAAATATTTATGACCTCACTCCTTGTCCTTATTACTAATATAATATTCTAATTCCTAATCATGTAGACCCTACTTCTCTAATTACCCAAACTTTGACATTTTAACATTACCGGACCACTTACGACAAATATTTACTTTTTACAACATTCCTATTGTACTTTGACTGTTACCGTACTCCACATTATTTGCGGCGTCGTACTGGCAGCGCCGTTATCTTCTATCAGACGCTACTACTAATTACACTTAACAACATTCTATTCCTAATACATACATTAATGAAATAGAAATTATGGAGGAAAATTTTAGTGTCGACATCTTCCCCCTTCCTAGCTTCTACTCCGTCCTCGGAGTAGACTCTTCTGGTGCGTGGAAAATCTTCAACTTGTCGTGGTTGACCCATTTCGTAATGGGAGTGCCATCCAATTCCTCCAGTCGGTACGTACCATTTTCATGCACAGCTACTATTTTGTAGGGCCCCATCCATTTTGGAAGAAATTTCCTTTGTCTTCTTTTTTTATATCTGGAATCATATACTAGAACCAAGTCATTCACCTGAAATGGAGACCAAAGGATCTTTTGATCAAAGTATTCCTTCTGCTTCATTTTCTTCTTATGGCTTGTATCCTTTGCTATTTCCCTCATTTCCTCTAGCAAATGAAGATGTACCAACCTTTCTTTTACTGAATCACTTTCATCCATCCTTTCATTTTTCATAACTCTCACAGTAGGAATATCAAACTCAATAGGAAGAACTGGATCAATGCCATAGGCCAACTGAAATGGAGAGTATCCTGTTGCTGACTTTGATGTTGCCCTATATGCCCACAATGCTGCATGAATCCTCTTATCCCATTTATGTACCTGCAAGGCTGCATCTTTTGCTAGAATTTGACACAACACAAAATTTGTTCGTTCCACCTGTCCATTTGTGCTTGGTTTGTATGTTGTTGCCTTCCTATGCTTAATAGAAAACTTATTGACTAGGGCTTCTACCACCTCATTAATGAAGTGGCTTCCTTGATCTGTTACAATTTCTAATGGACAACCAAATCTGGTGACAATGCGTTCATATATGAACCTTGCCACTTCATCCATGGAAGCTGTTTTCAATGGCCTAGCTTCAACCCACTTGGTTAAATAATCTGTGGCAACTACAATATACTTATTTTGACGTGATGTAGTTGGAAGTGGACCTACAATGTCTATTCCCCACTTTTCAAAGGGACCAAGTGGAAGAATAGGACATAATGGAGCTGATGAAGTCTTACGGTTACCATGTGTTTGACAAATATCACATGTCTTACAATAATTATAACAATCTTTAAAAAGAGTGGGCCAGTGATAACCTGCATCCAAGATCCTTCTTGCTGTAAGTTGTCCAGAGAAGTGCCCTCCACATGTACCATTATGGAATTCTTCTAGCAGCTCCTTTCCTTGATCACGTCCAACTGCCTTCTTGTACTGTCCATCAGGTCCTATTCGAAATAATGCTCCATGCAGTATAGAATATGGACGACTGGCTTGAGTAATCTTTCTCTTAGTCTTTGCATTGGCACCATCAGGAAACTTGAATTCATTCAGATAATTCCAAATATCTATGTATTCACTAGGGATTGTGTCAAGGGAGAACAATGCTGCATCGGGAAAATCATCATCATCACAAGATGATCCTAAACCATCATAGGCTCGAGAGAGTGCATCTGCATTGACATGCTTCTTTCCTGGCCTATCTATAATATCAAATTCAAATTCTTGTAGCAAAATTATCCATCTTGCTATCCTCCCTGATGGGTTAGGCTTATTGACAATATATTTCAGAGCCTGATGATCTGTTACAACTATAAATTTCTGCCCTAGCAAGTAATTTCTAAACTTCTTTACAGCAAAAATGATAGCCAGAGCCTCTTTTTCAGTTACAGTATAGTTTACCTCAGCACTGCTCATTTGTCTGCTCCCAAAGTAAATTGGATGTTCATTCCCATTTTCATCCTTTTGGCTCAAAGTACTACCTAGTGCTGCATCTGAGGCATCAGTGTACACAATGAATGGCTTGCTCCAATCTGGATTCTTCAAAACAGGTGAAGACACCAGGGCTTCTTTCAGCTGTCCAAAAGCTTCATGCGCCTTGTTTCCTGGTTCATAAGCAACATCCTTCTTCAAGAACTGGGTTAGTGGCTGTGCAATCTTTGAGAAATTCTTGATGAACCTTCTATAGTAACCCACATGGCCTAAAAATGATCTCAACTTACTTCTATTTACAGGAAATGGTAAATCTTTGATTTTTGAAACTTTATCAGGATCAGTACCAATACCATCTCTGGATACAACATGCCCTAACAAGACGCCTTTAGAACATCCAAAGACACACTTTGTAGGGTTTAGTGAGGCTTGTGCTTCATCTAACCTTTGAAATGCTGTCTCCATCTGGTGCAGGTGGTCCAACTTGCTCCCATAGATGCAAAAATCATCCAGAAATACTCTGATGAAGGTCCCAATGTAGGGTTCGAACACCCTATTCATTAAACGCTGGAATGTTGCTGGAGCATTACACAACCCAAAAGGCATAACTCTATAAGCAAACGTTCCCCAAGGAGTGGTGAACGTGGTCTTCAGCTGATCTTTCTCTGCTATACGAACTTGGTTGTAGCCGCTATATCCATCAGCAAAACTATAGCATTCCTGGCCAGCTACTTCATCCAAGATCTGATCTGAAAATAGAAGAGGGTAATGATCCTTCTTTGTTGCCTTATTGAGCTTCCTGTAATCAACACAAATGCGTAGCTTCCCATTCTTTTTTATTGAGATCACAATGGGAGAAACCCATTCTGAATTCTCCACAGCAAATATGAATCCTGCATCAAGCAACTTATCTATTTCTTCTTTTACAGTCTTGGAAAAATTAGGATTCATTCTATATGGCATTTGCTTTATGGGCTTAGCACCATCTACCAGCTCAATACAATGTTCTACCCAACTTACTTGACGGAGTTCCTTGTAATCAAAAGTGAATAGGTGTATGTACCTTCGAAAGAGCTGGAGGTAGGATTCCTTCTCACTCTCCATCACAGCATCACCAATCTTTATTTGTTGGAGACGATCATCAACTTCTTCTTCAGAGAATTTTATGGGGTCATGAGTTGGTGTGACTGGCAGGATATCCATGACTGAAACATCCACCTCGCTTTCTTCATCTTCAGTGTCCACTTCACTGGTACTAGAGTAATCAGAGGATGTCCAATCATCAGTTTCATCACTTGAATCCACAGGTTCTACTTTATGATGCCGAGGGATCACATTTATTTTCACCCTCTCTCTACCACGTCCAAGTGTCATGAAACCTTCATTCCAGTAGTTTCTTGCATGAACTCTCCTTAGCCATGGTCTTCCCAGCAGCATTGGGTACGCAACAGTACCATTTTTCATCACCTGAAAGTCTACCACACATACCACACCCATAACAGATATTGCCACATTTGAAATTACACCTTCTGGTTTAGTTTTTCCCTTATTTAATGACCTTAACATAAGTGTTGAAGGGCGATCAATTTTTAACCCCAACATATTCATTACAGACTCAGTCATTACATTAACTGCAGCACCTCCATCAACTAAGACATCATGAATTGAAATACCATTACATAATACCTCAGCTTGTGGAGCATAGGGATCTGCCTCTGCCTCCAAAACAGGGACCTCAACCTCCTTCCTTCTTCGAGCATTGAGTCCACCTCGCAACTCCCGCCTCTTCTCAGAAGACATAGCCAAGAGTTGACCATATGTAATATTTGCAGGCCTTTTGGACAGATCTTCCAAGATGGAGTATGGTCCTTGCCCCTGTGAAATCAGAAAATCCTGCACACCCAACTTTCTTCTCCTATGTTTCTTACTAGTTTCTTCTTTCATCTTCTTAGGATCATTTCCATCTTGATTATCTTTTTCTTTCTTTCTTTTTGTTACAAACACATCTACTTCATTATTTCTGCTCTTATCTACTACATCAAAAGAATTCACAGGTGCTTTTCCTTTATCATTATCTTTTGTACCAGATGTAGAAGCTCTATCTGGACAATTATACTTATAATGACCCTTTTTATAACAACCATAACAAACTACTTCAGAAATATTTCTTTTTGGACCTCTATCTCCTCCCTGAGAACTAAATTCCTTTCCTTGAAGAAGATTAATAGTTAACTGACCCATCTTTTTGAGCAGATCTTCATACTCAGTAGATGTACTAGGAGAAATATTTGTGCTCGCCAGGAGTGGTTGTGGATTCTGGACCAAAGGTGCTGGTGTAGGCTCTACTTTAGCAACAATTTCTTTGGGCTCCTGGGCTCCCTCTTCCATGCTTTCTTCTTGCCTTCTTGCAATCTCCTTTGCTTGTTCAATGGTAGCTGGGGGTCATACTTCACTCGTTGTCTGATCTCTGGCTTCATCCCAAGAATGAAGTGCTTACATAGGAGATTATCCACGCCATTCATCAACCCATCCGCTAATCCTTCCTTCCGGATCTGGGCATCGAGCTTCCTCCTTAGCTCTAGAACACGAGCATGATAATCCCTTATCTTCTCCTTCTCTCCTTGGGATAGCTTTGTGATATCGATCATGAGATCTGCATATTTCTGTTGTTCACCAAATTCTTCAAGAAAACTTTCAGTTAATAAATCCCATGAATTTTTCACATTATCACCTAGTGTTTCAAACCACCTAAGTGCTGAACCATCCAAAAAGGTAGGAAAAAAATTCAGTCCATTGTTCCCTTCTTATAAGGCCATTACAAATACAAGATCGTTTAAACTCTTGAATGAAAGAAGAAGCATCTTCATTAGATTGAGCTGAAAAAACAGGAATCTTTCCCATTTTCAAAAGTAACCACCGTGAAATACCAACCCACAAGTACAATCAACAAGACTTATGTGTACAAATAATTGGAATCACTATACTAGAAAGTGACTTTACACCTTTCTACAGTAAAATAGAAATGACCACGGTAAACTATGGTAAAAACTTGACTTACTGCGGTAAAAACTGACTTTACTGTGGTAAACACTATTCACGGTAAAAAGTGAAGTTACTGCGGTAAATACTATTCATGGTAAAAAGTGACTTTACTGCGGTAATTACTATTCCCAGCAAAAAAGACTTTACCAGGGTAACTACTATTCATGGCAAAAATGACTTTAACATGGTAACTACTATTCACGGTAAAAATGACTTTACCATGGTAACTACTATGCACAGTAAAAACAAGGTTACCCTCCAATTGATTTTTGACTAAGTGGGAATATCTCTCCAGAAAATCCACCAACGAGGAATGGTCCCGGCAACGGAACCAAAATGTCATCACCAATCCGGCACTATGATCATTCTTCACCGGGAACTCCTCGTGCTATGATTATTTACTAATGCACAGCCTTTAGTTTGGTGGATGTAATCTGGAACAAAACAACAACATAACAAGAATACCATCGACTATGATAAGACAATGATGACAAAAATCTGAAATATCAAAGTAAATTATAATATTAACATGAATTGTTACAATCTCACCCATGAGGTACTTCAAGTGTTATTGACTTCACAACAAGACTATGGGAGAAACTTTACAATTACACCTCTTAATGGCTTCTTCAACACACCTTTAAACTGATGGCTTCCTTCGCACACTTCCTACAATATTTCTCACTACTTCTTTCTATGCTAAATGAGGGGGTGGCCTCTCTATTTATAGAACTTACAGGCTTATCCATCTTATCTCTAAGATAGGATAAGAAATCCACTCTGACGAATCATATTCCATACCTTAACTCTTATCTGTACATGTAAGCTTATCTTTTAGATAAGATAAACCTTATCATTTTACATGGGTTCCACATTTTTAGACTTTTTACAAATAAAATACAAAATATTTATGACCTCACTCCTTGTCCTTATTACTAATATAATATTTCTAATTCCTAATCATGTAGACCCTACTTCTCTAATTACCCAAACTTTGACATTTTAACATTACCGGACCACTTACGACAATATTTACTTTTTACAACATTCCTATTGTACTTTGACTGTTACCGTACTCCACATTATTTGCGGCACCGTACTGGCAGCGCCGTTATCTTCTATCGGACGCTACTACTAATTACACTTAACAACATCTATTCCTAATACATACATTAATGAAATAGAAATTATGGAGGAAAATTTTAGTGTCGACAGTCCTTGGTCTTGATCAAATTATTGGTCTCATCAATCCCCGTTCTTCACAGCGTCATCCATTCTATCATTACTTTACTGCCACTGAGTACTTTACTAAGTGGGTATAGCTATCAAAGGCTAAGCCCATAGTTGATTTCATTCATCTATCAAACACATCATTTGTCGCTTTGGCGTTCCACACAAGCTAATCGCAGATAATGGTAAGTCTTTCAGAACGCTGATTTGCAGAATCTCTGCAATGCTTTCAATATCAAGCTCAGTTTTTCTTCTCTCCATACTATCCTCAAGCTAATGGTCAAGCCGAAGCTTCCAATAAAACTTTGCGTAATATCCTCGCAAAGGTAACTAGTCGAGCTGGCAGGGATTGGCATCTACATATCCCTTTTGCTCTCTGGGCTTATCGGACTAGCATTCGTACCCCTACTGGTGCTCCCTTCTCTCTCGTCTATGGGTCTGAGGCCGTCCTTCCTTTGGAGGTCCAAATCAAATCCATCTCTCCGTGTGTTTCTCTCAGAGAATTGTCTCCGATGAGGATTATCGTCAAAATCGTCTGGCACAACTTGAATTATTAGATGAGCGGCATCTTAACGCTCTTGAGCATCATCAGGTCTATCTCGAGCGTGTCAAACGTGCTTACAAACAAGCACTTGCAACACCGTGACTTCAAAATTGGTGATCTTGTTCTTAAGGAAAATCAAAATGTCACTACCCTCGAAAGGAGTCAACGTGGTAAGTTTGCTCCCAACTGGATGGGGGCCCCTACATTATCACTCATAAATATGGGTCTGGGGCTTATCGTTTATCTTCCATGGATGGTGTCCCTGAAGCGGAACCTCTTAATGCTTTGCATTTACGACCCTTCTACTGTTAAAATCTATCTTACACAAATCTATTCGCAACTCAGATCTTCCATCCATCCTAATAACCAGTCATCTACTTTCGTGGTGATTTGAAATTGTGTGGTTCTCCGCCTATTGCCTCGTTTACCCTAAATATGAGTATCGCGGCTCTACTCATTGCACGTTTCTTTTGGATATGTTCCTCCTCATGGTAGGAATACCTTAATCACCACTCAGTCTTCATCTGTCCCAAGTACTTATCTTAATCGGATCTGCTTGGGGCATGAGTACATGTTGTTCTTCTATGTTCTCCTCCCCTTCATCTGATCTATCTAGGTCTAAACTCAACTTCTTCTTCCAAAAGTTTTTCAAAAAAAAAAAAAAAAAGAGATTCTATCCAAAAGATAGACTGATTCCCTCGAAGGACAGCTATCCATATATTATCAAGTGAGTCAAAAATTCTAAAAATATAGACCATACCCTCGAAGGATGGCTGGCTATCATTCAAATTCAAATACAGACTGCTCCCTTGAAGGACGGCTGTTTCTCAAAGAAATATTCAAGGCTTCTTGTAATCAATCAGCCTTCCAGTCAGTTTTATACACTTGTTAGCATCACTGAAAGACTTTCCCGCATCGATCAGTCTTTTTCCATATCAAGCAAACTTGAGATCCCACATCGATCAGTTTGCTTTTCTGTCAAAATCATGAAGCTGAGATTTAGGACCTTTTGCCGATCATATGGAGAATCCTATTTTCCCACTATGGACATGTATTCTTGTAAGTTCCGACAAGATACTTTACTTACATTTCTTTCCGTTTTCTATCCTAGATCTGGTTTGCGACTAGGTCCGTAAATTAGTGTCAGATTTATTTTAATCTTATATAGGGCCTTGTCTGCTTGGTCTTTCGGTTTCCTTTCTGGATTTATCTATGGTCGGTTGGAAGTCCAACTTATCATTTTTCTTCTTCTCCGAGTATCTTTTCTTCTAAGTCACGGTTGTTTTTCCGCTTTCATCTTTTGGCTCTCTTGCAAGGAGTATATTCCCCCATTTCTTTGTCTTGCAAACCTGTTAAATTGGCATTTCACATGTTAATTCAATCAAAATTTATCTTCTATCAAATTCCTCTTATCTATCAAAACATCTATCTTTATTCATTTCTCATTAAAATTACATCTATCTATATCTAAATCTATCCATCAAAATGTACATCCAAGATACATTACATCTATCTATATCTAATTCATACATCCAACACATCTATCTATTTATTCATCAAAATCTTTAAACACATGAACATCCAAGTTGCATCATCTATCAAAGTTATATCCACATCACATCTATCATCTATCAGTCTATATCCATCCAATCAAATCTATTTTATCCACATTTCAATCTATCTAATCACATCTATTTCTATCATCTATCATCTATATCTATATCCAATCACATCTATTTTGTCCTCTATCTATCTATCCATCTACCCCATGTATATCAAAATTAAAAGCATGAGTACACTTATATGACAAATAACGTGATCAATCTCTATATACATGTGTGTTTTTACAAAACAATGGGTGGCTTCCAATCAAGCCATCTATACAATGCCTTCCAATCGAGGCTACATCACTATACAAATGCAAAATCTATCCAATCTCTATATGGTAAAATCGGAAGCGTGGAGGACACTATCTCCTCCACCCTCCTCTGCACCCGGCTGTCTCTCCCGGCCGCCGCCTACCGAGCTCGATGCACCTGCTGCTGGAGGTCTCGTCCCACCTCGATCTCTCCCAGTGCTCCCTCCGCCTGAGGCTCCGCTCGCTGTAGCCGTCCCTGCTCTCCTCCTCGCCCCATACCGAGGCACATCTGGGGCATGCTGCGCTAGGGCATCCTCATAATATCTCACCTCAGCAAGGAGAGACTGGTACATGCTCAGGCTCATAGTACCCGGTGCTCGTAACGATGCTGCTGGTGCTGCTGGGGCTGCTGGCGCTGCTGGTACCAAGGTGGCTTACCCCTCCTAGGGTCGTACCCTGTGTGCCAGACTCTGATGTGGCACCTGTCTCCCCATACTTGGCCCTGAGGGCCTCCCTGTGCCGAAAGTAGCGGTCCCTCTGCTGGATCGCTGTATCTCGCTCCTGGTGAGCAGTGTCTCTCTCCACAATCAGGGAATCTCTCTCCTCTGTCAAGGCCCTGATCTCCTCCAGAGCTACCTGATGTGTCTGTATCAGTGTGGCATGCTCTCCCTCTAGCCTGTCCAGCGTAGCAGCTATGTCCTCCTCATCAGCATCTATAGAGGGCGGGAGATGTCGTGGCAACTCTGTATCGTACCATGCTGCGTTAGCCCTCATCCACCCCCCCCCGCATCATCATCGCTGTCCGTGGAGGGTGGAGCCTCTCTCAATGGGTCTGCCGGGATCAAAAATCGGCAAATCTGTCTCTCTGCTATCCCGCCTATATGGCGTGTATGTGGCTGGCACTGTCTGTATTAGGCCAAACTGCCTCAGTATCCGCATGAATGGGACTACGCCTCCCACATATCCGGCCTACGGCCCCTGACCACCCGACTCCGTCTCAATGCTACCAAGTGGGCATCTTGACCAACCCATATCGGAAATGCCCGATATGGTCTCCAGATGACCTGATCTGGTGTAAGCGTCCTGAAACGCTCCGAGTACCACTCGGCCGATCTACCTGTATCTCCTGCGGCCATGTCAGCCCGCCATCTCCGAAATCTATAATCCACACCCCCCACTACTGCTGGCATCCAAGGAAGCCCGGATGGCCTGATCACTGCTATGTGCTCGTATGCCCAGCAATGAAGCACAAAGCTGACATCGATCCCTGTCCTCCGACCAGTGGTGTACATCCATAGCTCATAATATACCTGAGCTATCAGGGCATCGGTAAAGGCAAAAACCTGTCTGTGCTGCAAGATGTCGCACACGCAGTCTAATAGTAGCAATGGGAATCTCCCACCTCCTGAGTCTGGTAAGGCAAAATAAGATATAGCCATCTGAATCAAGGCTATCCGCCTGCTCCGAGGGCTATCCTGCCTATACTGTGAGGCTATATCTCACTGCCCCAGATACTATCTCCGAGTCATCTGCTCTGTCTCTGTACAATCGCACCAGGGCCCTCTGCTGCTGCTCTCGGGGTGTGATCTCAATCGGGTCCCCCGTAATCGGTAATCGGAGGATCCTGTATACATCCTCATGGGTGATAGTTATCTCACCCGTCCTGAACCAAAATGTGCACGTGTGGCTGTCCCACCGTCGCACTAATGCCCGCATGAGCTCCACATCTCGTGGCACTCGTCTATAATATCTGAAACCCCCGAGCCCGGCTAGCTCTAAATGCTGCCAGTCTGCATCTGTCACATCAGGAAGGATCGTCTCCAATAGCTCAGGGATGGCATCCCTCATATGAAGAAGAGCCTCTCGTGCCTGCATCCATGACATCACAAAACATAATTAGTCTCTTCTTTCCCCAAATCTCATCTTCCAAAACACAAGAAAATGCATATCTTTCAATCGACGCCGATTTATTAAAATCGGCGTCGTTCATCCTAGTCGGCGCCGATTGCTACCAACCGACGCCGATCCAAAAACACATCGACGCCGATTAACCCAATCGGCGCTGACTGCCTGGCCGGATGTAAACCAGGCCCTGGCCTCCCATACACCAAAAAAATCACACAAAAAAAAAATAATAATAACAAAGGTGGGTTCAAGAACGATCACTTACCCCAGGTCGTGTCCTCCTGCGCTTCTGTCCGCTCCCAGAGGCTTCCATTGTGTTCAAATCACAAATCTATCTCTCTCTGAATCAATCGTCACGTTGCAAGTAAATCGTTTACGTTTTCCGTTCACATATTTATATGCGTCTGGATTGGTCGGCGCCGATTTTTTGGGTCGACGCCGATTGTTTTGGTCGACGCCGATTAGGTTGATCGCCGCCGATTTTTCATGTCTGTTTGCCATAGTGTTGATACTTGGCTTACTTATCTATCTGATCATTGTTGTGTGCTGAATCTTGCCTTTTGGCGCATCTTTTAGATATCCTTGTCTATTTCGGGTTTGTTCCCTTTTACGTGGGACACTCGTACCTTTTGGCAGCTTAGAGTTACACTGGTCTGTAGGCACTAACGTCGTCTGATTTATCGACCGTCTAGTTGTCCCTACCAATGTGTCTCTCTTTCGATGCTGACTATTTTGCAGTTCTCCTTACACTCATGGGTCTGTAGACACTAACGTCGTCTCATGAGGAGACCGACTAGTTTTCCCTACCAATGTGAGTTCCTTAGGTTGCTGCCCTTGTGTTTATTTTTATGCGTCATCAATGATCACATCTACTCCTGCCATCCAACTGGGGCATCCTGCATTTTTCATCTACCTCTTTCAAACTCGGGATCGTCTGTTCTATCATCCATCCCATCCCTAGTTTGAGGGGGAACACATCACCACAAATTCTTCTCTTCTTCCATCTCCTTTGTTTTGTCTCATAACCTTGCTTATCGCAAGTTACTTGACAAAAAGGGGCAAAATGTAGACACTTAAAATTGGTTACTCAATTTAGTGTCCCTTCTCATCCGTTTACTTGCCTAGGTAACCTGGGGCACGTTCACGTCACCAACTATCCCCTGGGATATTATCCAATTTGTGATTTAATCACTTATTCAAATTTAATTCATCCCATCACATCTTGCCCATGAGTGATTAAATATTAAATATTTAATTACGCTTCTTCCCATGCATCTTAATCACTTATCCACCCCAAATTTATTCTACCCATGTATCATATCTATTTTTAATCTTCCCTAGCGGGATATTTTCCCGTAGTCGGGATAAGTCTTATTTTTCTCGAATCAATCATTTTTAGGCACCTCGGGAGTCTTTTCCGCGATCGGCGCCGACCCATATGGTCGGCGCCGATTTTATAGGAGCGGCGCCGATTATAAAAGCAAGCCCAGAACTCAGTTCTAGGGACCAAAAAGAGAGCGAAGAGACCGAAAGAGAGATGAAAGAAAGCACTTACGCACGAACAGAGAGCGAACAGAGAGCGAGAAAGATACAGGTTTGAAAAAGAGAGATCTTTTTAGCATCAATTGTATCAAATTAGGGCACATCCTGTCCAAATCAATCCCTAAGAGGAACACCGTTACTCTGCCCGTATCATATCAACATCACACACCCCGTCTATCATCTGGTGACTCTGTTCCAGTGTCTCTCCATCTTCGGCACATCTAGCAGACCACATTCATCTTCCAATCCCCGAATCTCATCGCACAGTCCCTGATTGGTCAGTCTACCTTCAGTCGACGCCGATCCTACCCAGTCGACGCCGATCACATTAGTCACCGCCGATTCTACCCAGTCGACGCTGATTTCCCTGCAGACAGGTAAAAGGTCACAGGTAACACAAATCCAGCATTATTTCCCAGTTCCCTGTTTTCTGTACTTCTGTCTGCTGTTCAGTTTCTGTTTTATTACTGCAATTAGAAAATCTAGTCTTTATTTACATCTTTTATCATGTATGCTTCTTTTCTTTATTGAAAACGTGGACTGACATCCGCCAAGGAAGCTTATCGCTTCCCGGACCCGCTTCTCGGGCAGTCCACCCAAATATCTTCTAACGCCATCTTTTTCTGTCAAGCACCAGTTCTTTGCAGGTTACTCGGATCTATTGTGCAAACTGCTCGTGTGCGCCCGTCTTGTCTACATCGGCTTCCTCATCCGTCTACATCTTCATCAGGTATCAATTTCATTGAGGTTTTTCAGGGTTTTTTGTGTTTAGTTTGGTACATTAACTTGGACAGGTAACAAGCGCAAAATTCTTGATCTACAGTTACCACGTGGCGTTTCCTCCGCTACCTACCCAATTTCTACATTTTTGGCTAAGTATTTCACTTAGTGGGGTCATATCTCTTGACTTGGGACACACGGTAGTCTGGCACTCATTTGGAAACCCTCTCTCTATTCAATCCTTGAATTAGTGCCATTTAAACACTTGGTAGCCTCCGTCGGCCTACCCCATGTATTGACTATTCAACCGAATTTTCCCCCTTTTCGAGACTGGATACATGGAGGCACTACATTTTCTTGAAATCCCGATTCAAAATTTGTCTTTGAAGGAGTGTCGAGTTGACACTTGGCAGCCTCCACAGGTCTATGGAGTTTTAAACGATCCCTCTTACTTTTTAGACTTTGGGCTACATGGCAGAGCTCGCGCTCATTTGGGTCTCCACCTTTGGACTAAATCTTGGAGATGCGCCACACTGACACTTGGCATTCTCCACTTACACTTTTATACTTAGCCTAATTTTGAGGCCCGCCCTATCTGCCTTTTGACCCTGTTTGACCATTTGCTACGTGGAGGGCTGGCGCAAGTTTGAGTCTCTGCCCTGGGCTCCCATTTCAGATTTACGCCGAGCCGACACCTGACACCTTCTTTCTTAGTTGAAGAATTTTCAACGGCCCCACAAATTTTTGGGGCTTTGACATGTGGAAGCCTGACACTCATTTGGGCTTCCCATTTTGGATTCACCTTTGGAGAAGCACCGCATAGACACATGGTTCTTTCCGGTGCTTCCTCCATACTTAGTCAATTTTAGACTCTTTCCTGAACTAGTTTTGAGCCCAAAAAAACTTTGAAACTTCACCATTTTTTCTGCTTCTTGCTCCTAGTTCCTCTGCGGCACTGCCCCTTCTTTTCTGACCCTGCTATTCCATTGTTAAGTCTACCTGTAACTTAAAAAAGGGATTTAAGACATGGAAACGGCTTGACAGAATCGTTTCTTTTGCATAGGTTCATTTTATCTTTCTCATCCCCTATCACTCCATCATCGAGTCCTTCTGCGACCCATTTACAAGATCTGAATGAGTTTTCTCAGGTTTTTTCTATGTGGGGTCATGGCTGATCCAATATTTGGCCCGGGGGCATGAAATATGGATAACAATTTGGTGACTCACAGGGGTATCTGCCTGCTAGATGAAAATACCAATTACCTTGTCATATCCATTGGGCATGGAGTCGAGAACGACGGTCTGATACTGATTCGGCCTCTGATTCATAGGCCCAGTTGTTTGTACTCTCAATTTTCATAAGAAATCTTGAAACAAAGGTTTCTGAGAGTAGAAAATTGTTTTGACCTGGGGCTTCATCTGTCTCTCTGAATGGACTGCATAAGAGCAACAAAACAACACCAAAACTATATACAAAATTTGAAATCATACATGCTCCAAATAGAACATGTAGAGCGTGCAAAGCACTTAGGAGAAAAGTAACCTAAACTACAACAAGACAATGTGCACAAGCACTTAGAGGAAAAGGAATTAAACTAATATGTACAAGGTGATAACCTCCCTTCTAGTAGCAGTGTTTAAGATAGATTCCATTTACTGGAATCTGCAATTCCTCACCATCCAATGTAGACAATTGGAAAGCATTGCTACTTTTACATCTTGTGACCATGTAGGGGCCACTCCAAATGGCATCAAACTTGGAATGCCTTCCTGGTTTTACCTGATCTGCATCCCATTTCAAAACCAGGTCTCCTTCCTGGAAGGTCCTTGTTTTTTCCTTCTTGTCAAAGCATCTCTTGATTGAGGCATGATCCTTCTCTATTGCTTGGAGTGCATGCTCTCTAGTTTCTTCCAATTCTATCAGCTTCCGCATACCTGGCCTCCATTGGTTCAAATTCAGACATCTCTAGTTGCTTCACGAGCTCCAATGCTGGCAACTCAAGTGATATAGGAAACACTGCCTCTTTCCCATAGACAAGTTTGAATGGAGAGCTACCTGTAGATCTCTTGGGTGTTATCCTATCATCCCATAAGGCTGATTTGAGCTTTGTGTGCTAGGTTCTCTGATTTTCATCAAGAGTTCTTCTGATGATCTTTAGCAGGTTCTTGTTTGTGGACTCATCTTGGCCATTACCTTGAGGGTAATAGTTTGATGAAGTGCTCAAGTAAGTCCCATTCTTAACAACCCATCCTGTGATCTTAGAACCTATGAATGCCAATGCATTTTCTGATATAATGGTGGCTGGCACTCCAAATTTGGTCACTATCCCTTCATAGAAATCTAGTATACTAGACTCATTAGCTTCCTTGAGTGCCACTGCCTCGGTCCACTTGGTGAAATAGTCTGTTGCTGTCAGAATCCATTTGTGGCCTTGGCTTGAATTTGGATTGATGACTCCAATGAAGTCCAATCCCCATTGCATGAAAGGTTGGTCGACTGAAATTGGGTGCAATGGAAGTGCTGCTAGCTTTTCTTTTCCTTTGAAGAATGCACAATTCTTGCACCTTTTGATCCATGCATAGCAGTCACTAAACACTCTAGGCCAATAATAACCCACCTTCATGATCTTGAGTGTTGTCACCCTTGGAGAAAAATGGCCTCCAGCTGCTTCAACATGGAATTCTTGTAACACTCTCTCAACCTGATCTATCTCAATACATCTCAGTAGAATGCCATTGATGTCTCTTTTGAACAAGACACCATCAATAAGAACATATGGGATGGCCTGTAGTCTGAAATGTATCCTTTTTTCTTTACTCATCCCATGAGGACACAGGCCTGTTTGAAGGAAGTGCACCATGTCTTGAGTCCAATAAGGAGTAGGTACATCATCATTTCCTTCCTCTTGATTATCCTGTAGAACAAAAACAACCTCCTTTTCACTGTTTGCTTCATCTTGTTGACCTAAGGCTAGTTGTTCACACAACCCCTTCCCATGGAACAGCTTAGTGACCCTGATATAAATGTCATATTCCATGACACGAGTGATCCATCCTGCACATTTTTCATTCAGATCCTTGCTGAGAAGGAATTCTTTAACTCCGCATGGGAGACCAACAATTGGATTTTATTATTTGAAACCAGATGCTTAAACTTATTTAATCCTCTGATTACTACCAGGACTTGCTTTTTGATGAAGGAGTATCTCACTTCATAGTCTTCCAGACCTTGACTGAAGAAAGCAATTGGTTGTTTTGTACCTTCTTTGTTCTGTTGAACTAAGATTGTAGAAATTGTGTCACTGCCACCAAAGGCATACAATATGAAGTCTTTAGAGAAATCTGGATTCACGAGAGTTGGGGCTTGTGATATAGCTTCTTTAATGGCCTCAAATCTTTCCTTTCCTTTAGCTATCCACCTGAATGCTAATCTCTTCTTCAACATCAATGTTATTGGCTTAACAAGGGCAGTAAAGTTTGGTACAAACCTGCGGACAAAATTGATTTTTCCCAGGAAGCTTTGAAGAGATTTCTTGTGGCTTGGCAATGGCAATGCTCTTATTGCTTCAACTCTCTCCAGGTCAATTGCCAATCCTTCCTTTGATACAATATGGCCTAGAAGCCTACCCTCATGGGCCAAGAATATGCATTTTTTAGGGTTCAATGATACCCCAAAACTCCTGCATCTTTGAAACACCTGCCTTAGGTGGAAAAGGTGGTCTGCTGCATTTTTGGAAAACATTGTAATGTCATCCAAATAGATCAGTACTATTTTGTTGATCAGCCCTTTGAATGCCATATCCATTGCCCTTTGAAAAGTGGCTCCGGCATTGGACAATCCAAATGGCATTTTTCTATAGGCATAGGTGCCCCATTTGGTGGTGAAAGTTGTTTTGAACTGATCATCTTCTTTCACCATGATCTAGTTGTACCCTGAGTAGCCATCTAGGAGGGAGAATCTCTCTGATCTAGACACCACTTGCAAGATCTGCTCCATTGAAGGGAGTGGGTAGTGATCTTTGAGGGAGGCTCTGTTCAAGTCTCAAAAATCTACACACAACCTAATCTCTCCATTTTTCTTCCTGACTGGGACCAGGTTTGCAACCCAGCTTGAGTGTTTGATTGGAAATATGATACTTGCCTCTATCATCTTGTTCAACTCTTTCTTCATCAGAGGCTCAATGTGTGGGTTGACTGGTCTCTGCTTTTTCCTGATGGGCTGAGCAGCTGGATCTAGTTCGATTGTGTGTTGTGATAGCTTTGGATTGAACCCTCTTAGGTCTTCATAGCTCCAAGAAAATACATCTAGAAATTCTTGGAAAAGTTATATGAATTCATACCTTTCTTGCTCAGTGGCCACTTTACCAATTTGAAGTGTTTTGCCTTCTCCAACTGGGATTGACTCTGAATCTTCTCCTTTGATCTGTATGTTAGCCTTCTCTTTTCTAAACTGATCATTAGGATTGAAGATAGACTCCAATGTCACTAAGCCTTTGGGAAGCTTGTTTGTATGCAGCTGTACTATTTGATTCCCGTATTGCTGCTCTAATCTGCTTTGATTTCTAGCTAAGAATTCAACTTCTTCTTGCAAAAAATTAATGATCTGCTGATCATTCTCGAACACCTGCCAACATGTGTTGTTATCTGGTACTGCTGGCCTCACAACTATATGGATATGTGGTTGTTCTTTGTCTCTTTTGATGTTGTCGACCACATCAAACATTGCTCCAACTACTGCAAGCCTATCAGCAGCTTCGTTCTCCTTCCTGGGTATGGACACAATGCTGAAGGCCTCAAAATCCTCCATGAGATCCCATACCCTACTCTTGTAGTTCTTGAGCAGGTCATTCTTGACAACATTAAGTCCTCTAACTTGATTGGCAACCAGTTCACTATCACCAAACACTTGCAAGTTCTTGATTCCTAGCTTCCTTTCCCAATGAAGACCATGGACCAAAGCCTCATATTCAGCAGTGTTATTTGAGCAGGAAAACTAAAATCTGAAGGCTGAATAATATTTCATACCTTTGGGGGACACAATCATAGCTCCTCCTCCAGCTCCTTGTCTACTCCTTGAGCCATCAAAGAACAATTGCCATACCTCATTATCATCTTTATATTCTGGCTTAATTAGGTCAGGAAGAGGATGATTCTCTTCATGTAGATAGTAGACACCTAGCTCAGATTCTTCCATCTCCTTATAGGGGTCAAAAGCATGTCTTTTGTTGGCCCACTCATCGAGAGTCAAGTCTGGGATACATCCCACCTTGGTATCTGCTTCACAAGTGCTTAGGAGGTCTTCTTGATCAAAAGCTGAGTAGTTGGCATTGATTGGGCTAGGCACATAAGATTCAATATGATAATCAGCAATGGGTTCAGATCTGATTGTGGCCTTTTCCCCATACCTTGTTCTAAAGAGCATATGTGACCAATCAGCAGACAGATAGCCTCCAATTTTGGCAGTGAATTCCCTGGACAAACACAAAGCAAAATGTGGTGGAAAATCTATGATTGATACGTTCTACAAAATAGTCACATTGGGGTAGGCATGCAGAGTGAGGCTCAGATCCTTGATGATTCCAATAGTTGTCACTATTTTCCCATCTAATTGCACTACCCCTCTAGAGATGACTTCATATTGGAGACCCAGTTGATCAGCTATTTGCTTGGGCATTACAGAACTACTTGCCCCAGAATCAATCATACAATTGTGCACCAATTTGTCTCCAATAATCAATGAAACATAGAATGGAGGAGGTCTCAGGTTCTTACCTTGTTGTTCTTGATGGTTTTCCCCATGTTGAGCTGTATTGGTAAGCACTTTCTCTTGCTAGTTAGGGGTGTGATTTGAGCTTGACCAATTTTGTATAGTAGTCTGCAATAGATCCCTCTGCCCTAGAATGGCCAGTGACTCCCATAGTGAAATGTTCACACTTGTCCTCTTCATTTCTCAATGATATTGAATGAGCTATCCTTTTGTTGCCCCTTCCTAGGCACATTTTTTTCTTGCACATGGGTTGTTACAACCGGTGCTTGAGTGGATTTGGAAGGTGGCTTGGATTGGTTTTGCATGTTGGGAGTTATATTTGGAGCACCAAAACCTTGTGGAGTGATGGAAGGTTGAGGGTCACTTGAGTTCAGTGGTTGGCCTTCTCCAATATTTCTCTTTTTGGACCATGTATTGGCAGCTACACTTTGAGAAGGGAACTGATTCATCCCACAGAAGTCTTCAGCTTGCCAATTGACAAGCATAGTTTCAGTCGGAGGTCCCTCTTGTTGAGCTCCTTGCTGCTAATCTCTTTCTTGGCTAGGTTCTTGTGACACCATACTAGTTTGCACCATCAAGGCCTGGTTTAGTGCACCATTAAAGCACATTGATTGGTTATGTGGCTGATTGCATGGGAAATACCAATCATATTCCTATGCCATATTATTTTGTGCTAGAACTAATGCCCTTGATGTTGAAGCTGTGTTTGGATCATATGACCTGAAAGGTCTAGCAGCTTGAGGTTGTCCTTGGTTTTGGCTCTGATTTACAGTCTGAGATGGTGGTCTATTTTGTTGATACTGGGGTCTAGCCTGATACTGAGCCTGAGGTTGATATGGCCTAGAACTCTGAGCTTGCTGCCTTTTGATGGTTACTAACTCATTCCCCAGGTTTTGAAGTTGTTTCATGACTTCCTGGAGTTCTTTTGAAGTGTTAGATGATGAGGTGGAGGCTTCAGCTGAGCTTTGACTCCTGGGCGTGGGTATAGGAGCTAATGTGGGCATTTGGCTGGTATCTGGGTTTCCTAACTCGGGGTACAGAGGCATGGATGGCCTAGGAGTGAGTTTTCCAGCCTGAATCAAATGATTCTCAGCCCCTATGGAAAGGCTATAGGTTGCAGGTAAGGTTGTGCCCCCCATTGACTGAATCATCAAAGAAATATCAGAATTTAAAGCCCTAAGAAAGTATAAGAAGGCACCTTCATTAGTGGGCTTTACTGTTGTTGGAATCCTGTCCCACGTCCACTAGAACTTGAGGTTGAAGTCCATCACTTGCTCATTCAAGGATCTCTTGATTGTTGTTAGTTGCTCCAACAAAGATAAGTTATCACCTTTTTCTCATAACTGGTTGTGAAGAGTTGTGCACATCTGGTTCCAATTTTGGATAGATCCTGCTTCAAGGCTCCTGAACCATTGTGAAGCTTTACCTTTGAGTGAAGAGGTGAGCAACTTGACTGCAATGTCCATCTCATGGATTTCATGGATTGTACAGACATTTGCAATATCTTGGACATGATCACCAGGAGAAGTCTGGTTTTCCCAATGAAATATGGGATGCTCTTTAATGCTGCTATCGGGACTAGATTTTGTGCATTCAGAGTGAGTGGGATGCTGCCGGTGAAATTGACATAAGGATTTGGCTGAGCCATCCTGATTGGCCTGAGCACCCCTCTTGATTGAAATAATGGCTTCTGGGAGGAGGTGTCGATAAGGCTTTGTTTGGTGGGGATAGAGACTTCTGGGCTCTTCTTCTTCCCCTCCCTCTGTCTAGGGATAAGTCTAGATAGATAAATAATCCCTCCTATCTGGTTCTTAACCGTGTTTGTATTCCTCTCATGAACTTGATTAGACTGCTGAAACCAAGTGGATTTGTTTCTTTTGGAGTCACCAGATGTACAATTTTAAAACTTCTTAAAAGTTAGAATCACAACAAGTGCACATCAATCTTACTGTAATAAGATGGAGACTTCTTTGTCCCACCGGGCATGCCAAAACTATTAGTGCAAAATCACAGCACCCCCAAATGAGTTTTATAGATCTAATTTTCTAAGGCAGAGTCATTTGGTGTGATCCACATAACATTGAACTTTCCCCAAGGTGTGGGACCTTGCAAATGGAAAATCTCTCCAGATTAAAGGTTGGTTCCTATTCCTCTATTTAGGTGCATACATGAGAACTTGCAGAGGATCTATCTCTATACCTAATCTAAAATTTGCCAAGGAGACAGGGATAAAAGGGATATAAGAAATGAGAAATAACTAAACTACAAGGTGATGCACCGAAGGAATGATGAACACTAGTTTTGCTGATAGACACAAACCAACAAAATACATACAATAATCAAGAACAAATAACTAGATTTATAATGAAAGACCAGATGTGAGAAAAAGAGACAGAAAGGATCTAGAATCGATCACAAATGTGTTTTATTTCTCTGTAGATTGATACAATGCATTACAAAACAGCCAGGAGGCAAGAAACATACTGTAATTTTAATGGAAGGCCTAAACTCCATGAATTCCTTTGCTAGAAGGAAAGGGGAGCCTACAAAACAAAAGAATGTCCAACCCTTTACAATGAATCCCACCCCTACATTTATAGATTCAAGCAGAGAGAAGAAAGAGAGAGAAGTGGGAAAAGAAGGTTGAAGCTCAACCACTGCTGTTAATGCCTCTGACAAAATCTACCCCAAATCCATCTTTACTGCATCAATCTTTGGTTTGGCACCTTGAAGGAAGAGGAAAATGGAGAATAGATTGAATCTGATCTGGTTGTTGAGGCAAAGAAGATCCTGCATTAAAGGCCCAAATATGTTTCCTTCATTTTTCACTTATTATGGTCTAAAAATGATTTTTAATCTTTCCATGGCGTAGAAGAAGTCGAGACGCTTCCAACGGTGTCAGATTTGCAATATTTCGAGCCCTGAGTCGAAAGATATGCCCCTTCGAAGTTTGTATCAAGTCCATACAAATGGGTGGGAAAATAATTTGAAAAATGGGTCTCCTTTTTAATATGGGGCACGTGGCAGCCAGATTAGGGAAAAATTGGGTTTGTGGGTCCGTAATTTATCTTTTTCCCCTCTTTTCCACAAAAAATGCAAAACTCAAAAAAAACCCGCGGCCCCGATGCCTCACTTGGATATGTGGCACCCTTTGGTTAGTTAGGGAGGTGTGCTTCAATTTTTACCTCTATGCCTTTTGACAAAAGGAAAATTTTCACCTTTTCCTCTAACTCCCCGCTTTGGCCTTAACTCGGACTCAAACGCTGACTTTTTCCTTTGGGTGGAGTTGCGGCCCATTTTGTAACTTTTACACCTTTTGGGATATCAAGGGGCAAAAAACCAACTTTCCCCCTGATGGACGGCAATGCTAGTTTAGGCTTTGTGTTTCCTCCTCTGGATGTTTTTGGCTAAGTCTTTTGCTTGGTCATATCTCTTGTCTGGACAACTTGTTTGGAAACCCTCTCTCTATTCAATCCTTGAATTAGCACCATTTAGACACTTGGCAGCCTCCGCCGGCCTACCCCATGCATTGACTATTCAACTGACTCTGCCCCTTTTTGAGATTGGACACGTGGAGGCACCGTGCTCGCTTGAAAGCCCGATTCAAAATTTTCCTTTGAAGGAGCATCGAGTTGACACTTGGCAGCCTCCGCAGGTCTGTGGACTTTTCAATGGTCCCTCTTACCCCTTTTGGACTTTGGGCTACATGGCGAGCTCGCGCTCATTTGGGTCTCTGTCTTGGACTAACTCTTGGAGATGCGCCACACTGACACTTGGCATTCTCTGCTTACACTTTTATACTTAGCCAATTTTGAGGCCCACCCTGTCCACCTTTTGACTCTGTTTGACCATTTTCTACGTGGAGGGTTGGCACAAGTTTGAGTCTCCACCCTGGGCTCCCATTTCAGATTTGCGCCGAGCCGACACCTGGCACCTTCTTTCTTAGTTGAAGACTTTTCAATGGCCCCACAACTTTTTGGGGCTCTGGACGCGTGGAAGTCTGGTGGCACTCATTTGGGCTTCCTTTTTATGGATTCACCTTTGGAGAAATGTCGTTAGACACGTGGTTCTTTCCGCTACCTCCTCCATACTTAGTCAATTTTGGACTCTTTCCTGAATGGTTTGAGCCTAGAAAAACTTTGAAACTTCACCATTTTTTCCCCTTCTTACTCTTGGTTCCTCTGCGACACTGCCCCTTCTTTTCTGACCCTGCTATTCCATTGTTGAGTCTACCTTGTAACTTGAAAAATGGATTTAAGACATGGAAATGGCTTGACAGAGTCATTTCTTTTTGCATAGGGTCATTTAATCTTTCTCAGCCCCCACCACTCCATTGTTGAGTCCTTCTACGACCTATTTACAAGATTTGAATGAGTTTTCTCAGGTTCTTTCTATGCGGGGTTGTGGCTGATCATAGAAGAGTATGAAAAGGAACAAAAACGTATCAAATATGTAAATGAAAAATGTGGGACCATAGTAGCAAAATTGAGAAAATCTATGGAGGTAGAAATGCAAGCAAATGGTATTCAATTTGCAACCATATTTCATATAATGAAAAGGGGAAAACTAATGTCAGATTTTAGAAAAAATAAAATGTTGTATCAAGTTATTGGTTTAAAGAACGTTCCTCAATCTCCTTGGTCAGATACCAGTAGCTGGGAGATTGTAAAATGTCTATCTCTGGTAGAGAAGGAGGATCTGAAACTATGTTCAAAAGGCAAAGTATATTTCCCTTTCTTTAGATGAGGTTACTGTAGTCAATAATACTTCATGGATATATATTCATGTTTACACATTTGCTAATGAAATAAGAACTCCACACCTCTTGGAAATTCATAAAATGATAGAGAATTTCAATTCTGAAAAAATTTATAAATTGGTGGTGTCAAATCTGAAGGATATCACTGGAATGGATGACTTTGCCATTGCAAAAAAATTAGTTGGTTTCAGAACCGATGATACAACTATAATGTAGGGAGCCAAAAATGGTCTGTGTGTTAGACTTCAGAAAACTATTACTATGTATATGGTTGTTGTCTACTGCATGGCTCACATAATGAATCTCACCTACAAAATTGTGAGCACATTTGAAAATGTAGCTAAAGTGGAGGAATTGATATGTGATCTCCATGCCTATTATTCGTGCAGTCCTAAGAGATTTTTAGAATTTCAAAAAAATTCTATTAGACTTACAGAGGGAAAAAAACCTCTCAAAGATATCTATGTATAACTATGTACAAACCTACCTGTAGAATATATGATGACTATCCTTCACTGACAAGATTTATGTTTAAATACCACAGGGATGTAGATAAAGCTAAAGATATATTGTGTCATCTAACTGACATAGAAAATTTACTCACACTCTGCGGTATTTTTCCCATGTTGAGGGAGCTTAATATTTTAACGAAGCATGCTCAAGATCGGTCTTTCTACATTACAAACTTTATAAGAATTGGAAGACGTGTTTGCTAGAGTATATAAATTTTATATATTTTTGATGGGAGTTTTCAGGGTGCTACTTTTGAAAACTAGAATGGATTGAAACATTTGAAAAACTGCAGGTGCTTCTTAAAGTACAATATAAATGATCATATTTGTATAACAACACATGGAAAAGAGATTCCACTTCATACGTACCAAAAAATAATTTATATGGCTAACACAAAAATATAAGAAGTAAGAGTGACAAGAAATTTATATGATGCAGTATTAATGGAAACTAGGAATAATTTGAGAAAGATCTTTGAATCGTTAGCTAAAGAGATCTGGGAAAGATTCAAAAATGATAAAATACTTGAAGCAATGGGAGTTGTAAATCCATAGTTTTTGAATTTTTCAGGTGGCAAACCTTATACATCTATCAGTCCTTTATTTGTCAAAAAAATGGATGATCTAAATGATCAATTTTGTAAGACAAGAGATAAATGGAGTTTCTGTAGAAGGAATTTTGGAAATAAAACTACTTAGTTCACAGTTAATGAATTTTGCGAATACAATGATACGACAAGTTTAGCTTCTACAAAACCCACATGATTACATTGCCGTGAAAAGGATTTGGAACGATACCTATTCTAGTAGTATTCTAAGTGAAGATTTGAGTGAGGTAGTAAGCTATATGAGACCTGTCAAACAATGATTCTGGGTTCTGTGGAAGATGAGAGGGTTTTCAGTGTATTATCCTTTTTAAAGTCAAAAATTTGAAACATATTGGATAGGAATCTAGAAAGTTGTCTCAGATTGTATGTATCGAGTTACTCAGTGGATTCTTTTCCTTATGATAGAGCACTGACATTGTGGAATTCAATAGTAGACAGAAGAGGAGTTATTAATATTATGCCTGACCCAGGGGATCGAGACACATCCACAAATCATGCTACAATTGATTTCTAAGAAACAAATGAAAGTGTTGCTATAGGAATGTTTGAATTCACATAGATTTCATTTCTTCTATACATTATTGAGACTACTTATGTATTTCATTAAGTGATTACAATTTTCAATAAATGCAATATTATATTTGTCATTATTTGATCCTTTTTCATTGGAACAATGTCATTATATGTTTCAATTATGGCATTTGTTTTTTTATGTTTGGTTTTCAAATTCAGACTAAAATAAGGACACATTCTTCTTTTATATATGTTAATTTATTTATTTTACATCTGCAACAATTCAGAAACATAAAGAAACAAAATAATGTAAATTTAAGCAACATTTAGGTAAACAATAGAAAAGAAGCATAGTTTGTATTAACAACATATAGTAACATTGTACAATTCTAACTTCCAAATTTCTTTTGAAATCAATCTCTCATGTGGCAGATTACTTTATGAAAAAATTACAAATTCATAAAGCATTGTCATCCAATACAATTCAAAAAAGGGGTTGTAATAACATATCAAATCTTCTAGACAAGTTCTGTCATATAAGGACACATTACGAGGTCATCCTCTTTTCTACCTATGATTCAAAATCATAGTTTTCCTTACGTCTGCCACATGGAATAAAAACTAAAAAAGGGCTGACCACTATCTTTTAATTCCTACGTCAGTGTCAGAATTGTGACAACACACCTGTCACAGGGTGAACTTTACTAACTTATCAAATTTTATGATGCAGTTGAATCTATTTATCTTTCCTGCATAAGAACTAGAGGAATCTTTTGTATTTGTATAGAGATAGATTCTATAACTCCTGATTCCTGAAGATCTCTTGCTATAATGTTGATATTTTCTAGTATATTCAGCTCCTCCCCTGCTACATCTCCTCCCTTGCTACATCTCCTGCAGACAAAAGTGTTGCATCGACATCTGTCTTTTCCTTCAATAAGACTTCTAGATCCATATTATGCTCCTTTATTATCCTTTTCAATGTATTATTTTGTTTATTAATAACAATGATTTTTTCCTTCAATTGTATAAAAGAATTCATGCTTTTGCAGGCATTCTTCAAATGTGCTTCAAAAACAGTTTTTCTTTAAATTTTCATATTTTGCCTGTAAAATAGAAATATTAAATTTTTAGTCTATCAGATAATATGAAAAATATATTGCACTGCTTATAATATCAGATAATTTTTAGTTTTTCATGTAAAACTAAATGCCCACTCACAACAACTTTCTCTTTTTTGGATTTGCTATTAAAACATTAGTCTTGTCTTTAGACCATTTGTTGTAGTAAGCCTATGCTTAAGCATTGAGATTCTCCAACCTGTTTAGCATTATGTCTATAATATCATCATTGTAATCATTACTATATGAAATTGTCCCTGATTGAGCTTTTTTTAGCAAAACATCCCGCCATGCTGGTTGGCTCTCTACGGCATTGAACAATGAATGTATTTCAGCATTATTATGGTATCTTGTATTTATTTATTTTATCAATTGTTTTTCTCTCCTCTCCCAAGACCACACCAAATCCACATCAAACATTACAACCTCTTGAATTTTTACCCCCTACTATCTGATATCAAATTCTCTAATATAAAATGTGTTTTTTCATCATCTTTTTGTGGAGCAGCCCTTGGGGGAGGAGGAGAGTCACTGCCTTGTATTACATGCACATTTTGTTATTGAGGCAGAGTAGATTGAATCATATTGTGGGTGCCAACATAGTTACCCTTTTCTGCATCACCACTATCGAATCCTGAATACTCCTCGTCAAGGGCAATGTTGTTGAAAATTTGTGTGGCTGTTACACTTAAAACACTGCCTAGTGACAGTCTAGGAAATTCGGTTATAACAGGATGAACTGTTCCTGCTGACTCTGCAGGAATCCTAATATTCTTTCCTGAAGTCATCCTTTGTGTTTTTACTTGACGTGTTGTAGGAATTGGTGGCCTCCTTGCAAGCGAAACATGCCCTAAAGCCATATTATCTGCATGAAGAAAACAAAAAATTGTTAGAATATAACGGTTGGGCTTTGTAAATGCTAAAAGATTGTAAGGAAAAAAACATGCAAATCAAACTACCATACAATATACCTTGTGCAGATGGAGAGGCAATTGTGAAATTTTGATCTCCACACCCAGAATGAGTTTGATCTTCATCATCAAACTCAGTAGTGTCTGAATACAATACATGTAGAAAAGATTAGTAGAAATATTAGAATACATAATCTATATTAATTGTTTGAATTTGTAATTTATATACGAAGATAACTTCATTATTCATACCTGTAGTTAAATGTGATGGTAAACATGATGTGAATATCAACCCCTAGGTCACTTTTGATGAGGTCTTACTAGTTTTGATTCTACTGAATCCATGTCAGAATCAACATAGACTTCTGGAGATGATTTTCCTCTAGCAATTGCCTCCTTATGGGATGTTGCAGCTATAATTTTTCTCTGCAAAATAAAATCATATAATTATTATTTTATTCAAAATATTGAAATTGAAATCATTATAAGAAGTAAACAGTAAAAGTAATTATTACCTGTTGTTATTTGAGACTAACACAAATCATCTTATCATTAATTGCAGTAGGAATCTTATGCTGCGTCAATTCATAGTACGCTTCATAATAGAAAGCAAGAATAAAATTACAACAAGAGAATACAGTACTGGGTTTATTAGTTTGATTGGATTTGCGGGCATGGGAGATATCTTATTTTATTCTATTGGAGAAATAACTACACCAATCAAATTGTTGACCTGCTAGTGTCTGTAATAAATATTGAACTGCCCAATATAGAATGTCTGCAGATCTTCCCTGTAATGTAATCTTGGTCTGAAAAAGTGAAGCAACTACGATAAATAATTTATTTGTAATACCTTGTAGAAGAAGGCCTCTTGATGAACGATTAAGAGGAGTTGAAATTACAGAAAAGGAATGTTAGAGCCTTTATGTGGTTGAGTAACGTTAAGAAAAAAAGCATTTGAAAATAATAAACTTACCATCAACCTGTACATTGTAATGAGACTCTAAAAAAAATTTGTCTTCATCTGTAAGGACATCCTTTTTAGTAACAGATGACTTATCTTTGAAAGGTAAACCTTTTAACTGATGCACATCCTCGGTTTCAATAGAAAAATAATTTTGACAACGTTTCAGATGCACGAGAAGAATGAAAAATTGTCCATTATTGTCGTTGTAAGAGGTGAGAAGGTAATCAAGGACTGATGTATTAGTGTCTAAATGGGCATGTTCACAAGCCTAGAAAATTCTAATTTTTCGAGCTAGTCCTTTGGAGCATATTTTGCTTTTAGTAGAGCTAAAATCTATGGGCACATGAGGTTTTTGTCTTGAAATTTGGGTGTGGGAATAGATTTGGTACTAGCCATTGCTGAAATTTAGGAGAAGTGAAATTTTGGTGCAAAATTAGAGAGCTTAACACTAAAAATTTACATATAAAAGTGTATAAATGAACCTTAAAAGGGTATTTATAGGGCCCAGGGGTATCATTAATGAAAATTAAATTCATTGGTATCAACACCCAACCCACACGTGCAACTACTCCAGGCTTAACCATCTAAAGAATGCAAACCCTAACCATTATCTGACCAATCCATTAGCCATTTAGACTCTAACAACTTACCCATCCAACTCACTGAGCAACCAAGTTCTGTCCAACCCCTCATTCGTCTAACCCTCTCATCCAACCAAACCATCCAACCATTTCCCATCCAGCCATTTCCCTCCTAACCCAATCGTCCAACCCACCCGTCCAACCATTTCCCATCCAACTCCTTCCCATCCAACCCCCACCCGCCTAACCCTCCCATCCAACCAAACCATCCGACCGTTTCCCATCCAACCCCTTACCATCCAACCCTCACCCGCCTAACCCTCCCATCCAACCCACCTGTCCAACTCACCTGTCTAACCCACATGTCCAACCCATTCGTCCAACCCATCCATTCAACTCACACATCCAATCCCCACCCGCCTAACTCTCTCGTCCAACCTACCCATCCAACCCACCCGTCTAACCCACTCATCCAATCCATTCGTCCAACCCATCCATCCAGCTCGCCCATCCAACCATTGACCGTCCCAACCCACTCATCCATCCATTAGTCATCCAACCATTGACCGTCCAACCACTGACCTTCTAACCTCCATCCAAGCCATCATCCAATTCACTCGTCTAACCTGTCCATCTAACCTTCCCAACCAAAATTGTGAAATGAGGGAACAATGCTCTGTGAAATCATGTTTGCCACGAAACATTTTTTTAGAAATTCACCAACGATTCGAAAGTCAATTTATGAGATTTGCCAATGATTCGAAAGTAATTTTTCATAAGGATCTTCTTAAAATGAACCCTCATATCTATACAACTAAATATTTGTTGCTAGAACTAGATGCGAATATAAGAGTATTTTCCTATGTGTCTCAAATTCTTCAAACAACCAAATAAGAGTTTTTTAATGGATACCGTCAAAGCCAAGTTCCAGTAACTACCACTAACCCTATAGGGTACTCAATATCTTCGCCATCTATAATAGGAGAAGTCAACTTATTTCAGTCCTCGATGAAATGACATACGAAATAGTCTTTTCCTTCTTCATTGTCTTCTGTCGCAATAATTGCAAACACATTTCCTACTAAAAACAAAGGTTTCAACTCAAATTTAAATTACATATTAAAATTTCAATGGGCATAACTGAATAAAAATAAATTAAATAACCATTTAACTTCACACCAAAATTGAAATTTTGTCAAAGTCCTTGGATGTTACAACTTCATCTGCAGAAACAAGTCGTAATGCTTTTAGAGGTTGCTAACTGGGATGCGGAGTTAGAGGCCTACAAATCCATCCATCCACCCATTCTTGTGAATCACACTTAGTACTGAAAAATTCGATACAAGATTCACAAAAACATGCCAACTTTCTTGTCCATGTGGCCCACGAAGAAGTGTCTGAGCTACAAAATGACTGTATATCACTGGACCCTGTGAGTGTCATACAATCCTCGTAGTTAGCAATTTTTTGTCCCTCTATCAACCAAATTATCTAAAAAATGTGAAATTTTCTTGAGAACCTCATACCATATTTTCAATACACCATTCCACTGTGCTCTTTGCATATTTCAATTTAGCACCATCTTTGTACTTCAACTCTTCTCTTGCAAGAGCTCTTTTCACACATGCCCCTGCACCATCATGCTCTCCTTTTCCATGTCCAGGCTCAGTGAAACTCTAAATATGTTACACACCCATCTTGACATGCATCCTCCTCATCTAATAAAACATTTGTGCATTCTTAAATTGATATGTGTAATTATCTAACCATATATAATTTTGTTTGAAGCGGATGTCCCTATCAGACAAGTTTCCATAAAATAATTGGAAAAACCCTTACACAAATTCAGTAGAATGAGTACGATCATCAATGATATAAAAGTGGTACTCTCTTAAAAAAAATTGATCATTCTCTATATTGTCAGAAGAATGTATAAATGTTATATGCACAAAAATGAAAACTTGTACTGAGTTATAATATTGCGATTGAACCTCCATTTGTGGTTGCAATGTGTAATTATTTGCAAATTCGACGACTGAAACAATAGTACCAATAGGAAATGTGTCCTTGCATATCTTGAACTGTTCATCCAACCATCGAGCTCTGTGCGTATGCCTAGCATACGCATAAACAATTTCATCCTTAAATTTTCTCATAAATTGAAAAACAGGCATATGTTCTGTAATTAGCTCACACCGTTTAGACTCCTTTCCATCTTTCAACTGGTATGGTATTGATTTATATTTATCAAAATCAACTAAATTATGTCCTATTTCACCTTCAATTTTCTCATGGATGCAACTTTCGAATTTAGGTAATCCGCCGCATGTACCACAACTCTCATCTAAACAATCCTGACTATAAATTTTTTTTCCAACTTCTCTTTCACAAAATATCGTAGGTATGAAATCCGTGGAAGATATTGGTGGATATTGAACACCACATTTCGATAACATAGTTTTAGAATGAAAATTAGAACGAATACGTAAAAATTTAGCATAATGCATCACAAATTCAACATGTTGCCTACAACAAGCGGTGCGAGCATGGTTAATTTTCACATATAATGGTTTCAACATTTCAAATAAACATTGACTAATTTTAATTTCTAGATGCTCTTGTTCAGACTTACGAAAACATTGAGTTTGAGTCATATCTAAGAATTACTTTGGATGTGGTTTGCGATTAGTAGAACCTACTCTCTGTTTTACAACTTCTCTTATATTAGGTGAAATTCTAATGTTATCAGGCCAAAATTTAATAAAAAATTCTTTTAAAACATCATATTTATCTTTTCCCTTACGCAATGCTCTAGCAGAAAATGCCCAAAAATTGATGTTATTGAGTGATTGAAAGATATTATGTCTTTCATTGCTTTCATTAGAGTTTTTCGATTAACTTTCAACATTGGACTTGTTTGCGTAATCAAACGATATTTTTTATTAATTCACTTACAACACTAGTAACAAGTACACAATGCACAATATTACTATTCCTAGTGCATCTCTTGACACCATTAGTGTGATATGCATCATGAAGGTTTTCAACAATTGTAGAGGTTTGACCACATATATTAGATGTTGTCAATCATAAGGTGTTTAATGTAGGTCTCATTTTAATAAATTTACTCAAACTAACCAACAACTGACATATTTGGGAATCATTTAAAATTTTAAAATGATTATCCCAAATTTTAGTGGATTTTCTTTTGATCTTCCATTCATAAAGTTTGTCAGACATTGGTTTTAAAATGCTTTCATCAATTTCAATCAAATAATTAGGTTTCTTACGTAAAATCCTAGGAGTTGTTTTTGTCAAATTTTGTTTGTCTACAATTTCAACCTGAATTTCCTTATTCACATTTTCATTTTCTCCTTCAATTTCAACAACAACTACATCACAAGTATTTAATTCTTCTTCAACATTGATAGTAAAAACATCTTCATCACAAGTATTTAATTCAACTTCAACATTGACAGTAGAAACATTACCTGAATCATCATTTCTTACAATAGTAGGGCTTGAAGATGAACCTCTTCTTGATTCACGAAGATTCCGCATCCACTCAGCATTTTGAAATATGTTTTCCTCTAATTCGTCTGACATTTTTTACTTAATGACTTCCTTTTTTGACTTCGTTTCTTGTCTGCCATGATGTTTTACTTCCGGTGATAAGAAAAACATGCAAAAAGCTATAGAATTTCACAGTAATTCATACGGTAAGGTCAAACAATAAAAATCACATGGTAATTCAAACATTGAGATGTGTGTAAATATGATTTAAGAACTGTGATCACACTTTATAAACCATGATCGCACTTTATAAAGCATGATCACAGTGCTTATTAGTAAAACTGCGATCGCGGTTTACAAACCGTGATCGCGGTTCTATCTGTATCATCAAGTCTGACCCTAAGGCTCGAGAAATATTTGTTTTTCCCCAACCAAAGCTATGGGAGGTCATTATGGCATGTAAAAGGTCAAAAAAATTCAAATTTACTCTTCTGCAGACTTGAACCATTCTGAAAAATAGAAATCATTTCACAAAAATGGTGCCATCGCGTAGGGGAGACTGTTATATTTGTAGAAATATTGATTTTAAAGTTAATAGAATAATATAAATATCATTTTATAATTTTAACTAATAATAAGTCTTTAAGACATTTTTTCCCGCGAATGTTCATGTCTACGTTTGAGACTACAACTTTTGTTTCGCTTATCAAAATGTGATAAAACTTATACCATTCCAAGCGTGGGGAAATTCTATACACGTTAAAAAAATTATTTGATTTAGATATTTTTGATATAGTTATGGCGGGAAAATGGAAAGTGCTCCATTTTCTAAAAAAATTCAAACCACTTTCACGGAAAAAATCATAAAAAAAATATTGCTAGAAAAAATACAAAATAAAATCCATCCCAAGGTAGACAACGACATCTAACTTTTCAATAAATGAAAAAAAAATAACAATATTTGGTCATCCAAATCGCGGACAAACGGACTACAATCTTATAGGTTTAAAAAAAAAAAAACCAAGTCATATAATTTTGAGCACTTGTTTAATATATCTAAACTTGTCCATTTTTTTAAAAAATTAGTAGTTTAGAAACTAGATTCCGGATGCTACAATTCATATTTATAGAAATTTTTCTAATTTTGAGGACGCGTATTGCTAATAATCCCTACAATTTGAGATTTCGTTGTTTTTTGCAATATAACGTCCACTTATGACCCCTTTTTTGTCCCCCAACTTGTTGCACTTACCCCACTACTATAATTTTGAAAAAATCAACTATGTCAAGGAATCTAGCTTCCTTCAATTCCAAACTCACTAATATCCTTACTTTAAACTATTAACAAATGAACAATCATCTCAAACATATTCAAAGTGGTTCAAGTTACCAACTAATTGCATTCACACACACACACACACAGATATATATATATATATATATATATATATATATATATATATATATATATATATATATATATGCACCCCATATGTCAACACTACTCTAAATATGGTTATTGTTTGGGGTGAAGTGTAATATATGCACCCCATATGTCAACACTACTCTAAATATTCCTTAAACCACACGTAGTTATACACCTAATATAATATATATATATATATATATATATATATATATATAATATTAGGTGTATAACTACGTGTGGTTTAAGGAATATTTAGAGTAGTGTTGACATATGGGGTGCATATATTACACTTCACCCCAAACAATAACCATATTTTAGGGTCTCACACCCATAGTTAGGGTTTGAGGTTGATTTTAACTAATTATATATGGCTTTAGGATTGTGCGACACTTAGGTTTTGACAAAAAAACACATTTCTAAAGCACCAAAGGAAAAAATATGTTACATAACCACACAATGAGTAGGTACATTAATGTACAATAGGTAATAGATTGTACAACTATTATTGGAAGATCTGTATGGTCCTGAGCCAGGTCATCTTCTAGTTTCAGTTTTACTAATGAAGCATCTTCATCATCTCAATCCTAGATTCTCTAGTCTATGAACCCAAATATCTCTTGTATCATTATGTGTAGCTAATTACACCTTCTTATTTTTTTTTTATTGTATCATATTTAACACACTTGTTATTAGTGCCAATATGTTATTATAAAATTGTGTAATTATTTCTAGAATTTAATTAATTAGAATAAATCCTAGTTTTAAACCTTACATTCCTTTTTTAGTTTGTTGTGCATTTAATACCATTCTAATCTCAAGTAAATATTAAAGAAGGTTGTAAACATTTGGTGAACCTGTCTCTTAAATTGAATAATTTAACTCAAACCCTAGCTGCCTTAGGGTTTTTTTTAATTATTTCACTATACGATTATTTTTATCTTGTCTTTAGGCCTTCTTCTCCCACTTTTGGGCACATTAATGGCTTCCACTAGTAATCAAATTATCCAATTCCTTGATTTTATTCATATAAAACCCCTATGTAAGGATATTATCTTTGGAATATTTCAACATGCTAAGATTCTTCTTAATACCTCCCTTAATTATGTATGGGCATGCACCCGAATAAATATTTAGTTTTAGGAGGAATCTACCTCTTTTACTTTTGTTAAATCACCCCCACAAGACATCATTGATAATGGAATCCCTATATATAGTCAAGAAATTGTGCAAAATACCATTGTTAAGAGTTTTCCCATTGACAATGTCTTGGGTCTTAATATTTTCAATATCTCTTTTCTTTATCATTTGGGCATCCCTGTTATAGATTTATCCTCTTTAACCATTAATATTAATGGTTTTGATAATATAACACATCAACCACTGGGATAATTATGCTTCCATACTAATGGATCTCGCACCATTCTTACCCCTTGTCATGTTATGTCAAATTAACTTATTTATAATCTTCTCTTAAGTAGTCCTTGGCTAATGTTGTCCCTTCCATCCTTCAGGATTTCGTTAAATATTATTATCAAGGGACTACATATGTTTTTTTAACGATTAAACACTTTTGACTGGAGCTATGAATCGAAGGACGAGTCCCTAACCATACAAAGAGAAGAAAAGAGAAGAATAACAAGGGAGAAGGGTGGGCTGAAAACAACCAACTAAGAAGGGAGGAGGAAGGAGAAAGAAGAAACAATGTCGGCAAGAACCGACATCGGGGAATAACTGGAGAGAAGGGAAGAGACCAAAGAATGCTGAATAAACAACACCACCAGAGGCAAAACCAAAAGATCAATGGTACTGAGTACCCGCACGGAGATTTTCTTCCCAAAGAAGAAGACTAGATGCGTCGCCAACACGATCTTTGAGTTTGTTCTGCTTGTTTCTATTGTGTTCTATCTTTTCCACCTATTTAGGAGAAACTATGTTGGACCCTAGACATGTGGAGGGCCTGCGCTCATTTGGGGACATGCCTTTAGATTTTACCTTTGAAGTTGTGCTGATAAGGCACATGGAGGCTTTCGCTGGCTCTTCCCATGCTTAGAATTTTCAACGGTAGTTACAAATTTCTTGGGCTCTAACCACGTGGAGAGCATGTGCTCATTTGGGAATCTTTCTTTGCTCTTTTTTCTATTTTGTTATACCTTTTCCACCTATTTAGGAGCAACTTTGTTGGACCCTAGACACAAGGAGGGCATGCGCTTGTTTGGGGACCTACTTTTGGATTTTACCTTTGAAGTTGTGTTAATGAGGCACGTGGAGGCTTCCGCTAGCTCTTCCCATGCTTAGACTTTTCAACGGACGATGCAAATTTCTTAGGCTCTAACCACGTAGAGAGCCTACGCTTGTTTGGGAATCTTTCTTTAAGCATGATACCAAAAGTGTGTTGAAGAGACATGTGGAGGCTTCTACTGGCCTTTTTTATACTTAGCCGATTTGGGCCTCGAGTGAACAAATACGCGCTTTAGCTTCGAGGAGGGACGAGTATCAAAAGACTTCAGAGAGACATTGGTGATCAATTTCATCCATCGTGGCCTCTTCCAGAAACTTGCAGCGTAGATAAACAAAGGGGAAGCCCAAAAATGCCATAAAAGGAGGACGGGAGACCATATTGCCGAGCGAAGCCGAAGCTAACGACTAAAAAATAAATGCTCACACGGGGGAGTTGTGCGTCATTTTTGCAGGGAAGCAAACCACTCGTGTGAAATGATAAAAGGGAGCCCTCACCACACCTTTGCGTCACTAGAACTTTTAATAGCTGTAGAATAATCAATCACTTGGTTGGCAAGCAAATCCGCAACATTATTAGCTTCTCGAAAAACATGTGTGATGTGCCAACTGCTAAGTTTCCTAAGCCAATAGAGGATGTTGGAAATGAATGGGTTGAGTTTCTAAGAGGGGGTCGACCCTTTAGTAATGGCATGTATGATGATTTGGGAGTCCCCTTCGATGAAAAGTGAGTCACAACCAAAGTGGATGGCTAGTATAACACCTTTTAGGAGCGCTTGAGCTTCAGTCATATTGCACATACAGTCCCGAAGGGGGAAAGAGCCAACTGAAATAAGGAAACCTTTATCGCTTATGAGGATTTAGATGACACCTAATTGACCATGGTTACCCTTGGAGGCCCCATCAAAATTCGATTTCCAAGAGCCCAAAGGGGGATGCCACTATTTAACACTCATTTTTAGAAATTTCTCCACTTGGGAAAGACCAAATTTGACGATGAAACTGGAGCTGGGGATTTTAATGAGGGGCCAAGATTTCTTAATGATAGCATCACACTAGGAGAAAAGAGGATTGTTATGGCTATTTTTACTAACTTTTTTAGAGATGGCCACTTCTAATTTGACAAGAAAAATTGGCAATTCAAAAGACTGCTCACAGAAAAGACGCAAGTTACGCTCCCACCAAATGTGCCAAATTAGGAAGAAAGGAGATATGGCCCAAATATAACTAAGGGAGCTCTCTTGTCCCATCTTGGGAAAAGAAATGAGAGTATCAATGATATTATTACATGGAGCCAAAGCTAAATTAATCTTATCTAAAATCTAGTTCCAGCTCTCGGAAGAAAAAGTACAGAAAAGGAGAATATGATCAATATCCTCCTCAGCTTCCCCACAAATAAAACATTTAGAAGGACTAGTAAATCCCCAAGATCTTTTACGCAGCTGAGTGAGGATTTTCCTTTTAAGAACAAGCCAACCAAACAATTCTACTTTGGGTAAGATGGAGGGATTCTAGCAACCGTAGGAACAGGGAGTACCTTTACCAGACATGGAAATAAGATTTGCATAACCTGCTTTCACAGAATATGAACCCGTAGAAGCACCAAGCCAAATTAAATGATCCTCGCTATCTTTAAAGGAAGAAGTTCTGGATGAAAGATCCTCCATGAATGAAGATGTCTCGAGAGGGTAATCGCTAAGGGTGGCGATATCCTTCCAAAGCCTAGAAGGCAAGCTATCATGATATCTGTGACCATAATCAACAATAGAGTTTCCCCAAGAGGCCTGAGAAACATTCATAATTCTATTGAGATTGGGAATAATACTCAAAGGCGGATGTCCATTCCAACTATCCTCCCAAAAATAAGTCAACCTACCATTGTTGACCTGTCAGGAAATCGAGTCCGTGATCAGAAATCTACAGTTACAAATGAAGTTCCAAATATGGGACCCTTTGAGGAGTTCAGTACTAGATAGAAAAAGTTCAGGACGACCAACCTCTAGATATTTATGGGAGAGCACTTGAAAAACCAACATCTTGGCATCTGATAAAAAGTTCCAAACAAGTTTTGCACCGAGAGCAGAGTTTTGAAGAGCGAGGTCCATTATTCCCAAACCGCCGAAGGATTTGGGAAGTTTACCAAGTGAAAATTTCTATCTTCGTTGTGCCCCTGCCATAAAAAGGTTCAGACAATATTTTCAATTTTTTTCAGAACTGATTTGGGGATCAAAAAAACTGAGAGCATGTAGATTGGGAGAGCTAGGAGGACATAATTGATCAGAAGAGCTCTGTCAGCCAGATACAACCATTTTCCTTTCCAAGAATGCAATCTCAATGAGAGAGAATTGAGGAGATCATCCCAGAGATTATCCTTACCTTTACCATAAAAAAGTGGAATACCTAGATTTTTTTAGGAAGGGAACCCACCGCGAAACTCAGAGTTTCCTTGATTTTGCACTGCAAATGAGGAGAGACATTGAAAAAAAAGATAAAATTTTATGAAATTTGATTACCTGACCAACCGTGAGCTTCCAAGATAGAATCTTGGAAAACTATTGGTGCAAAAGTGGAGGTAGATTGGTGGTAATGGAGATACCCGTAAGGGAACCATCACTAATCACCGATTTGATACCATGACTCAAAGATTCAGTGACAAGGAGAAAGAGAAACAAAGAAAGAGGGTTCCCTTGCCTTAAACCCCTATAGCTACTAAAGAAACCTTCTGCTGAACCATTAACTACAATGGAGAAGCTCAAAGAAGAAATGCAGTTGAAGACCCAATTGTAGAAATGGATACTGAAACCCATATATTGAAGAGATTTAAGAAGGAACCTCCAATTGATGCGATCGTAGGCTTTACTAAATTCCAATTTAAAAATCATGCCCAAGTACAAGGAAGAGTGAAGAGTGTGAATTAACTCATGCGAGATGATGATACCATCCACAATGGATCTCCCAGGAATTAACCCACTATGTTCATGTGCAACAAGTTTATGAAGAAGGGGGCTCATTCTGGAAGCTATGGCTTTTGAAATAATTTTATATGAAGTGTTGCACAAGGATATGGGCCGAAAGTCATATTATATCGAGCATCCGGAGACTTTTTAGGAAACATACAAATTAAGGTGTGGTTTAAGGCTCCAAGGATCTTACCAGAGTGACAAGATTCCTCCAAGGCAAGCCAGACATTGTCTCCAATGATATCCCAAAAAATTTGGAAAAAGGAAGTAGGAAAGCCATCCAGACTGGGGGCTTTGTCCCTTTACATAGAGAAAACAATCAATCGAACCTCCTCCTTAGAAAAGGGGGAAAGGAGCTTATCATTTTCATCAGCATCAATCAACTTTGGAATCTGCGCTAAGAATGGAAGCTAAGCGTCCAAAGAGGAGACACTGTCACAATTCAAAATTTTTTGGAAGTGAGACACAGATTCAGAGGAAATCAACAAATTATTCTCTAGCATCAGGTAGGAGATGTAGTTAACATTTCTTCTAGCTTTAACCGAGGCATGGGAGAATTTAGGGTTTTTGTCCCCATCAGCCAATCAGACTTCATGCAAATTTTTTCTCCAAAAGGTTTCTTTTTTTAAAAGGGGGTCACCCAATTCGCTAAGCAGAGATTTTTCTTTGAGAAATTCATTCTTATGCATATCGAATCTAAAATCTAATTCATTGAGGGTTCGGATTTCATTCTCAACTCTTAATTTTTCTTGAAAAATGTTTTTGAAGTTGGAGGAATTACATTCGGTCATATGAGATTCGAGAAAATAAAGTTTTTTAGATAGGATAAACATCCATCTGCCTGACACCATTGAGGAAGCCCACCAAATTTTAATAAGATACTGGAGGGAGGGATACTGCATCCACATGGCCTCAAATTTGAAGGGGGGACGACAAGGTAGAAGTTCGAAAGAGATGTTGAGAGATAAAGTAAAGTGATCAGAACCAAAAAAATGATTGATATAACATTTGAGAAGGAAATTATGCTGAAGCGATTCTTCATAAATCAAAAATTTGTAAAGTTGAACAGCCATAGAGCTAAACCTAAGGTGCCGATTGTTCCAAGTGAACCAGCCCGAGTAGGCTTCCACATCAACTAACTTAGCAAAATTCATGAAGTTGATGAAGTCATCCTGAGAGCATGGCTTCCACTGAATACCTCCCCATTTTTCTTTGTCCAAAAGAGTGGCATTGAAATCCCCTGCAATAATGATCTTAGAGTCTGAGGCGGAGTCAAGCACATCTTGAATTTTAGACTAGGTTTCCCATTTTTTGATGGGATTATTTGGTCCATACACGTTGTAGAGAAAACAATATTCATCTGAATGCTTCAGGAAAACCTTGCACCAAAGAAAGTTAGGATTGTTAGAGAGAAGATCAACACCATAGCTATTGGTCTTCCATAGAGCACCTAAACCTCCCGAGGCACCAACAAAATCAAAAAGTAGCCTTCCCAACCTTTCCATTTGTGAAACCAACCATTCATACAATTCACTTTTGACATTTTTGTTTCTTGAATCATACAAATAGAATCATCCAAATTTTCAACCTAATGTTTAAGAAGACATTGTTTGTTAGGGGCGTTGAGTCCCCTAACGTTTCACGAGAATAAAATAATATTTTCTTTAGAGAGGACGGGCCTCTCTTACTTGAATATGGGAAAAAAGAGTGAAGTTGTAGTTTTCAGCCGAAAACGGCCTCCTTAAGGGATTGAGAGTCTTTGGGGGGGCCTCCTAGAGGAGATTTCAGGCCCAAGTCAATATTGAGAATGGCTAGAGTAAGAAGAATGGGGCTCTACCTATCGGTTTCAATGGAGAATAACTCAGTTTCCTCTTCCAGGACATTGCAAGACTCCCCAAGAACACGTTCTTTGGAGGAAATCATATCCTCCTTCTTATTGACCCACTTTTCCAAAGAAACCACATCCACAACAAACCCCAAAGTGATGCCCTCATGGAATAAGGAAATAATACGAGTAGAGTCTTGAACCACTGACACTATTTATTTGACCAGAGAGATGGTGCTTAGGTCAAGATCCAATGGTTTTAAATCAAGTGATTTGCCAGAGGAGGCTTGTTCAATAGAAGAGATCTATACGGGGGGCTGGGGGTCAGAGACCTGCAAAACTTTAGGATGGACAAGCTTTTTTTACTAGACAACCACACTAGAAGCGAAGGGGTTTTTACATGCTTTCCTGGTAATGACTTGTCTATTTGCAGCGGAAGCAACAGTTAGAGACTGCCGCATAGTCCACTTTATATACCCATTCCACACATGGGGAAGAGATAACAATAAAATCTTGAAGTTTCTTAGAAGAATAGACATAAATACATATCCTAACAAAGGTAGAGAGAGTTCCTTCTAGAGTAACCGGATCTATGCGAATAACATGACCTAGGCTAGAGAAAATTTTAGTATGGGTATTCGAAGACCAAAAAATGCTAGGGAGGGAGTAAAACTGAATCCATACATGGATGCCTTCCAAATCAGCTTGTTCTAGATCAAAGTGGGCAGATCACGCATGCAGGTGAATCCTAGATTCTGCGAAGAGGAAGTCTTTCCTTGCCAAATAATCATCTCTTTGCACTTCACTCTAGAAAATCACCAAGAAGAAACCTTTATCCAAGAACCAAATGTGAAGACCACTTCCCCATTGGATGTTGCACTAGTTACAAATGCCCTCAATTATCAGGTGACAACCCAAAAATTTGGCTATTATAGATCTTTTACCAAGAAAGGAAATCTGAGAAGCATGATCAACCTAGTCTTCTAGAGAAACAGAAACAAACTCTGACTGAACAGGGTTGGTTTGGACCAAGACACTACCATTTCTTCCTTCGAGATCTCTAGCCGAGTCAATGGTTCTGGGTCCTAGACGTTTCTAAAGATCTTGTGACAGTTAATGACCCATAGAATATTTCTTCACACACACCGAGTCACAGAAAGAAACTGAAAAATGGTCGTTGCAACGTTTGAAATTTGAAAAAAATGACCATTTTGAACCGATACCCTGTCACCTTCCATCCATCGTACCCCGCCTAATTAATTCCATATACATTAAACAATTGACTACAAACAACTAGGAAGTTCAAGGGACTACATATGTTATCAAGGTTGATGGATATTATATTAATAATTACATTGATACAAGATAATTTACAAAAAAACATGTGGTATGGAAGTGCGCTCCAAAACCTCAAAATAAAACTAGGCAACAACAAAGCCTTGGAATACAACTAATTACATAACATTAGATAGCAAAAAAGTAGAGAAATTAACCTGCTGCTGCGAATTGTTGTCCTATAGGGGGTGGGTCTTGATCATGTAGCCAGATCTGGGAAAGTCTTTTACATCATCCTATATGTCCCAACTAGATCGAGGACAGATTTTTGCTTCAATTTCTTCAACAGTGGATCGCGAGGGCAATATGGCAAGAGACATCCTAGGAAACTTATCAGGTAGAGGCACGAGGCTCCAACTATCCTAAGTATTAGCCCCAACTAATATTCCTAAGTGTTGGGAGTAATCCCAACCTTGGTGGCATGCTGAAGGAAGAAGGGAGAAGCTCCTCCATTTAGAGTGGCCATAGGGAGATCGGTGGGCCTAATTGAATGAGCAGTTTTGTGATCGGCTCTGGTGGCCACCACCTCCGGGCTGCCCATTGGTACCACCTTGTGGTGGAGAGTGGTGATAAGGTGATGACCGTTCAAAAGAAACATTGAAAGAGGTGTCACCTCAGTGATGAAGGAACATGTACAAATGTTCCACCTCAATTGCCACTTTGTTAGATTGAACTTTAATCTGCAACAATAGATTCACGATAACCACAATTTTTTTATAAATAGACAATTGTTGATCAACTTCAACATTAGAAAATAAACAAGAATTAATTTCTTTCCAAATCCATAATAATATTTCCCATTTGAAAGCATGCCAAATATGGGAAAAATTTTGGGGCATCCAAGGTTTGTCTCCTAAAATAACATGCGAAAATGAGGCAAGATCTAGGCATAACCTTGACCATCTGAGTAATTCTAGAATGGGGTGTCCACATACCACTTCTAGTTTGTCCACTAGGGACAAGATGAAGGAACAAAGACTTTGTGGATCATGTGATCTGACACAAAGGAAATTACATTATTGGTAATAGTTCTATTAAGAATAACCAATTTGAATTGAGATTTGATCTCTTGTTATAGAAGCCAAGATTGAGTGTGTTTTCAAAAGAGGTCTTAGATGATGCAAATGCCTCGCTTGAAAAAGAAAAGCGCAAAAATCCAAGGGACCTCAGCCAAATAAAGATCATGGAATCGAAAGACAAAAGATCACCATAGAGAGTGGTAATTAAGTGAAAGGCCATCACAAAATCCATTTCCGTTCAATAGGAAGCATGGTCTGATTTAATCGCAAGATTTACAAATACTTTTGATCACAAAGGTACCAACCAATTTGACTAATATAGGAGCAATGAGTAGATTGGAAAATCCAATGCCTTTCCAGGTAGTACAATCATAAGGGGAGGCTTCTGTAAATTTTTTTTACAAGAGCACCTTCCATGCTTCTTCCCCTTCCGTGATTTGGATTATCCATTTGGCATTAAACACTTTCCCTTGATGTAGAATTTTATTGAGGCCTAAACCGCCTGAATCTCTAGGAAGGCAAAAACTTTCCCATTCAACTTTATGGAAACCTTTTCTGGTGGAAGCATTGCACTAGAGGAAGTCTGTAAGAATTTTTCTATATTTTGCACAGACTTCTTGGAAGGGAAAAAGTTGGAGTAACACATGTGTATGGCTTACAGAAATTTGGAGCAAATCTTGAATTTTCCCGCTAAGGCCAACAACTTAGTAATCCATTATTCCAATTTTCAATCCAACCACTAGACGACAAAATGCCAAAGATTCGTAGAAGAAGCTTCAAAGGAAAAGAGAATACAAATAAATTTAAACATTTATCAATGGTTGATCATCTTCCAATCATATGTGAAACATAACCATTAAAGGGGGTGTGGGGAGGAAGGACTATCTGTAACATTGTCTTTTATGCCATTAAATGGAAGATCTAGAAGTTAAATAAAAAGTTTCAAGGCACTACATAACGTTGTTAAAGTTATTTTCTTCCTAAATGAGCATAAGAAAGGATTCATTAGAAAATTTCCACTATGGTTTACAAAATTCTACTTTCACAAGGTCACTCAAAATTAGAATTGCTATATACTAATATTTGTTTGAATAACATTATTGTTGTGTGGTGAACATGAAATAAAAATTAGTTTAAATGAAAGAATTTGTTGTGATATTATATCATCATTATCTAATATTCCTGGGTTGGGGTATGTGGAAAGAGCGCGAGGTTGAAAAGGACACGATATTACCCTAGAATTATGAGGGCTTGCATCACCTCTAATAGTTACTTTAGATATCGATGCTTGAATATTTATTGGTTGATTTATACATTTCCTTCCATAATTCAATAGTTATGATAACCACAATCCAATTCATTTCTAGGATAGGGTGACCCTATTGAAGAAGAAGATTCAAATGTATCTTCATGTTTATGTTGGATTGAGGATGGTCCATGGAAAAAAGGATCTGTAAACAAAACCCTGAGATTGATTATTCAAAATGTAAAATCTCTTAATGTGACATTTTCCTCAAGATTTTCTATTCTGAAACTAGTAGGACACATTAAAATCTCTTAGAGATCCAAATTGTTGTAGCTCAATTAAAATTCTTTATGTCTCTTCATTAATAGGGCCACTCAAAAATAGAATTATTACACACCAATATTCGTTTGAATAACATTTTCGTGTGGTGAGCATGACATAAAACTCTGTTGAAATGAAAACAAATGTTGTGATATAATATCATAATTATATAATATTCCTGGGTTGGGGTATGTGGCAGGAGCACAAGGTTGAAAAATACATGATATTACCATAGAATTATGAGGGATTTTACCACCTATAACAGTTCCTTCAGATATTAATGCTTGAATCTTAACTGGTTGATTTATACATTTTCCTTCCATCATTAGATAGTTATGACGACCATAATCCAATTCATTTCTATGATAGAGTAACGTTGTTTTAAAGAAGAATATTCATAGGGTATCTTCATGATTGTGCCAGCTTGACGTTGATCTAGGGAAGAAAAATATCTGTGATCTAAACCCCGAGCTTGATTATCCGATTGATATGAAATTGATAGTTTATCTAATATAAATAAGCAACAATTACATTATATAATTATACAAATCAATAATAGAATGTTTCAGAATGAAGATAATAACCTAAACACAAAATAAGAGCAAAAATATAATAAACACGCTATATTATTGATTGAATAATTTTGGAGAAAATTACATGGTGAGAGAGCTTACAATATATAGCCTTTCCATTTCTTATAAACATGGAGATGAGGCTTACCAATATCATCCCACTAATCTCTCCTATGATCACTCGCCACTATTCTCTCATATATCCCACCGATATCTCCACACAAAATAATCTACGTGACTTGTTTATTCAAAAAAACTCACAACTCATACAATATCTTATATTATTAATAATGAGTTGTATTATCATGACAACTCTATTAATAATAATAATACAAATATATATGACTTGTAAATACAACTCATCATTCACACAAATTCTAATATCACTCAAAATTACTAATGTAATATAAGAATATTACATTTAACTATTACAAACAATAATGTGAATGCTAAACCATGGATTATTCTTAACATTCCCCCTAGTGCGAGCATGAGTGAGTTCTATCTAGTACATGCTTATGTTCTACAATCCGATGGTTTTCAAAGAGTACCATCAACTCCAATAGGTTTTCTAGTGGAACCATTAACCACTCTGTATGTGGTTTTGTAAGATATTCACAAACTCTCAAATTGGTTTTCTAGTGGACCACCAACCACTTTCATAGTAGTGTACATTTTTCCCCACCCCCATATTTACATTTAAGAGAGAATACAAGAAATATCGCTCATGCAGGAGCTCACTTATTGCAAGAGCGAATATGAATAAATCGTCTATTCTTATTACATCACAAAATGAAAATTAAACACGCAAAAAAGTAAATTCCACAAATTCATTGTGTGGCCCCTTCGCTTGCGGCTGACGAGAGGTCACTGATTAACCTCCTTCCTTCATTGCCACCTTCCTCCATTTATGATACTGCTAACTCAGTCAAATTTGTCTTTGAGGATCATTTTATAATTCTATTGGGTGTCGGTTTCAACCGATAATGCACCCTTACAATAATAATCAGCTTTATATTTAACCAAAATAAATAAAACATATCATATTTTTATTGCTGGAAAATAGTCACTATTTTTTTACAAAATAATTAGAAACATCAGAATTTTTCCATGATTTCTCTTAAAATACAAAATGGGTTTCTGTAATTTTTTGACAACAGTTTTCCATAATACAGATAAACAAACCCAAAAAAGTTCAGAAAATGTCGAATATGGGTTTTTGAGAAAAACATGAATTACCAGTTGTTTTTTAAAGATCAAAATCTAGAAAATGTCAATGAAAGCTTCAAAACTCTCAAATCTTCATTCAAGAGGCTGTGGTTTTGTCCTACGTTGACTCTCATAACTCATCCTATCCTTCTTTGATACTAGATGATATGAAATTGATAGCTTATCTAATATAAATAAGTAACAATTACATTATATAATTGTACAAATCAATAAGAGAATGTTGCAAAATGAATATAATAACATAAACACAAAATAAGAGCATAAATATAATAAACACACTATATTATTGATTGAATAATTTTGGAGCAAATTACATGGTGAGAGAGTTTACAATATATACCCTTTCCATTTAATATAAACAAGGAGATGAGGCTTACCAATATCATCCTCCTAATCTATCCTAGAGAATCTCTCCTATGATCACTGACCAGTATTCTCTCATATATCCCACCAATATTTCCATACACAATAATCTATGCGACTTGTTTATTCAACAAACTCACAACCAATACAATATCCTATATTATTAATAATGAGTTGTATTATCATGACAACTCTATTAATAATAATATTACAAATATATATGATTTGTAAATACAACTCATCATTCACACAAATTATAATATCACTCAAAATTACTAATGTAATATAATAATATTACATTTAACTACTAAAAACAATAATGTGAGCACTAAACCATGGATTATTCCTAACACCGATTTCCTTGATATTTTCTATTTTGAAATGAGTAAGACACATTAACATCTCTCGAAGGTACAAATTCTTGTATCTTAGTTGAAGTTCTTTTACTCTTCATTTAAAGGTTTTGTTGTTTTAGAACTGTAAAAGCATTCCAAAAGATCAAGGACAAATACAATGATATTTTGGCAGGGATATAAAATTCTCAAACAATAAAACCTACAAATAAAGAGATGGAAAGAATTTTAATTGAGCTACAACAATTTGGACCTACGAGAGATAGTAATGTGTCCGAATGGTTTCAAAAAAAAAAACCCTTAATCAACCTAAAACTGGCACAATCATGAAGATACCCTGTGAATCTGCTTCTTCAACAGTGTTACCCTGTCCTAGAAATGAATTGGATTATGGTCGTCATAACTATCTAATCATGGAAAGAAAATGTATAAATAAACTAGTCAAGATTCAAGCATCAAAACTGGAGTAACTGTTAGAGGTGATGCAAGCCCTCATGATTCTAGGGTAATATCATGTCCTTTTCAACCTTGTGCTCCTGCCACATACCCCAACCCAGGAATATTATATAATGATGATACAATATCACAAGAAATTATTTCATTTCAATAGAGTGTTATGTCATGTTCACCACACGACAACACCATTATTCAAACAAATAATTGTTATATTAATTTTAATTTTGAGTGTCCCTGTTGATGTAGCATTTTTCCAAAGTTATTTTCATCTTCACAAGTCCTCCGTGTCTTCTACACACTGCACCACTATAAGGGGAGTCTTCAGCAATGTCAGTTTGTAAGAGTGCCTTCAATTCTTCTTCCCCTTCAATATTTTGGCTTATCCAATTGGCACATAGCACTTGCCCTTAACACAAAATGTCAATGAGGCATAAACCAAATCAATCTCTAGAAAAGAAAAAAGTTTCCCATGCAACTCCGTGAAAACATTTTCCGGTGGAAGCATAGGACCAAAAAATGTCTTTAAGAATTTTTCGAGCTTTTGAATAGACTTCTTGGAATGGAAACAACATAAGGAGTAATACACATGCATGGATTCAATCACTTTGGAGCAGATCTAAAATTTTCCCGCTAAGAAAAAAAACTTAATAATATAGTATTCCAAATTTCGATCCACCTGCTGCACAATATACCACCAAATATCTAAAGGAGAATCTTGAAAGGAAAATTAAATACCAAGAATTTTGAACACTTTTAAATGGTTGAGCATCTTCCAATCATACATAGACAACCAAGGGGTGGGGAGGAAGGATTGTCTGTAACATTACATTTTACACCATCGAATGAAAGAGCCATAAGCTAAACAAAAAGTTTCAAGACACTGCATATCATTGATAAAGTTATTTTCATCTTCAATGAGAAAGGACTGAGTCATCCACAAAATGGCCACTATGATTTACAAAATGATACATTAACAAGGCCACTCAAAATTAGAACTATTACATACCAATACTTGTTTGAATAGTGTTGTTGACGTGTCGTGAACATAACATAAAACTATGTAAAAATGAAATAATATAATATTCATCATTTTCAAAGGACATGATATTGCCCTAGAATTATGAGGGCTTACACCACCTCTAACCATTCTTCTGGATATTGATGCTTTAGTCTTAACTGTTTGATTTATACATTTTCCTTCAATCATTAGATAGTTATGATGAATATAATCAATTTTTTTATAGGACAGGGTAATTTTGTTGAAGAAGAAGATTCACAGGGTATAATCATGATTGTGTTGGCTTCACGAGGCTGATCTAGGGAAGAAAAAGATATGCGAGAAAAACCCTAAGATTGATTATCTGAAATGTTTAAGAGATCTTAATGCGACGTTTACCTCAATATTTTCTATTTTGAAACCAATAGGAAATGTTAATATCTCTTGGATATCCAAATTTTTGTATCTCATTTCAAAATCGTTATGTCTCTTCATTCGAAGGTTTTTTTGTTCCAAAACTATATATGCAGCCTTCCGAAACACAGTTCTAGAACAAATAAACCTTCAAATGGAGACAGAAAGCATTTCAATTGAGCTACAATAATTTGGACCTGCGAGAGGTGTTAATGTATCCTACTAGTTTCAAAACAAAAAATATCAAAGGAAATGTCACATTAAGAGCTCTTACATTTCAAATAATCAAGCTCAGGGTTCTGCTTGTAGATCTTTTTCTTCCCTAAATCAGCCTCAAGATGGCACAATCATGAAGATATCCTGTGAATCTTCTTCTTCAATAGCATTACCCAGTCCTAGAAAAGAATTGGATTATAGTCGTCAAAACTATCTAATAAGGGAAGGAAAATGTATAAATCAACTAGTCAAAATTCAAGCATCAATATCTGGAGGAACTGTTAGAGGTGGTGCAAGCCCTCATAATTTTAGGGTAATATCATGTCCTTTTCAATCTCATGCTCCTGCCATATACCCCGACCCAAAAATATTACATAGTGATCATACTCTATGACAACAAATTCTTTCAGTTCAATAAAGTTGTATGTGATGTTCACCACATGAAAACAACACTATCAGGGTTTATTTTAAGAAGATCCCTCTGAAAAATTACTTTTGAATCATTGGTGAATCTAATAAATTGAATTTTGAATCATTGGTGAATTTCTGAAAAAAAAAATTCATGGAAAAGGTTATTTCACAGAGCATTTTTCCCTCATTTCGCAATTTTGGCCGGGTAGGTTGGACAGACATGTTAGATAGGTGAATTGGATGGTGGGTTGGACGGATGTTGGATGGTTAATGGTTGGATGGTCAATGGTTTGATGGTTAATGGTTGGATGACCAATGGATGGATGGGTGGGTTGGGACGGTCAATGGTTGGACAGGTGAGTTGGACAGATGGGTTGGACGAATGGGTTGGATGGGTGGGTTGGATGGGAGGGTTGGGTGGGTGGAGGTTGGATGGGAAATGGTTGGATGAGCAATGGTTAGACGGGTTGGTTGGATGGGAGGGTTGGACGGGTGGGTTGGATGAATGAGGGGTTGGATGACACTTGGTTGGTCGGTGAGTTGGACGGGTAAGTTGTTAGAGTCTAGACGGCTAATGGATTGGTCGGGTAATGGTTAGGGTTTGCATTCTTTGGAAGGTTAATCCTGGAGTAGTTTCCCGCGTGGGTTGAGAATTTATACTAATGAATTTAATGTTCATTAATGATACCCCTAGGCCCTATAAATACCCTTTCAAGGTTCTTTTTTTCACTTTTATACGTAAATTTCCAATGTTGAGCTCTCCAATTTTACACCCAATTTTTACTTCTCCCAAATTTCAGCGATGAACAGTACCACATCTATTCCTACACCCAAATTTCAAGAAAAAAACCTCATGTGCCCATAGATTTTATCTCTACTAAAAGTAAAAGACGCTCCAAAGGATTGGCTTGAAAAATCAGAATTTTTCGGGCTTGTGAACATGCCCCAATTCGATACTGATATATCATTCTCTAATTACCTTCTCGCCTCTTACAACGATAGTAATGGAAAAAAATTTTGTTCTTCTTGTGCATCCGAAACATCATCAAAATTCTTTTTCTATTGAACCCAAGGACGTGCTTCGGGTAATAGGTTTATCTTTCGAAAATAAGCCACCTGTTACTATAAAAGGCTGTCCTTACAGACAAAGACAAAATTTTTTTGGAGTCTCATTACAATGTACAGGTTGATGGTAAGTTTATTATTTTCAAATGTTTTTTTTCTTAACATTACTCGACCACACATAGGCTCTAACGCTTATATTCTGTAATTGCAGCTCCTCTTAATCGTTCATCAAGAGGCCTTCTTCTAAGAGGTATTACAAACAAATTCTTTATTGCAGTTGCTTCACCTTTTTAGGCCAGGATTGTATTAAAGGGAAGATCCACAGACATTCTATATTGGGTAGTTTAGTATTTATTATGGACACTAGCAGGTCAACAATTCGATTGGTGTAGTTATTTGTCCAACAAAATAAAATCAGATATCTCCCATGCCCGCAAATCCAATCAAACTGATAAATCTAGGAATGTATTCTCTTGTTGCAATTTTATTCTTGCTTTTTTTTATTTATGAAGAGTACTACAAATTGACGTAACATAGGATTCCTACTCCAATCAATGATAAGATGATTGGTCTTAGTCTCGAAGAAAAATAGGTAACAATTACTTTTACTGTTTACTTGTTATAACGATTTCAATTTCCAAATTTTGAATAAAATAATAATTGCATGATTTTATTTTGTACAGAAAAATTATAGCTGTAGCATCACATAAGGAGGCAATTACTAGAGGTAAAGCCCTTCCAGAGGTCTATCCTGATTCTGACATGGATTCAATAGAATCAACAACGACCTAGGGGGTTGATATGCACATCACGATTACCATCACACTTAACAACATGTATGAATAATGAAGTTATATTTTTGTATAAATTAAAATAATTCAAACAATTAATATGGATTATGTATTCTAATATTTCTATTGATCTTTTCTAATGTATTATATTCAAAAACTACTGAGTTTGATGATGAAGATCAAACTCATTCTAGGTGTGGAGATCAAAATGTCACGATTGCGTCTCCGTCTATGCAAGGTATATTGTACGGTAGTTTGATTTGCATGGTTTGTTTCCTTACATTTTTTTAGCATTTATAAATCCCAACCATTATATTCTAACAATTTTTTGTTTGCTTCATGTAGATAATATGGCTTCAGGGCATGTTCTGCTTGTAAGGAGGCTACCAATTCCTCCAACACATCAATTACAAGCACAAAGGAGGACTTCAGGAAAGAATATTAGGATTCTTGCAAAGTCAGCAAGAACAGTTCATCCTACTACCACATAATTTCCTAGACTGTCACTAGGTGGTGTTTTAAATGTAACAACTACACATCTTTTCAACAACATCGCCCTTGAAGAGGAATATTTACACTTTGAAAGTGGTGATGCAGAAAAGGGTAACTATTTTGGACACCCACGATATGATTCAATCTACTCCGCCTCAACCAACAAAAAATGTTCATGTAATATAGGGCAGTGACTCTCCTCCTCCTCCAAGAAATGCTCCACAAACAGATGATGAAAATAACACATTTTATTTTATAAAATTTGATATCAGATAGTATGAGGGAAAAAATTCAAGAGGTTGTAATGTCTGATGTGGATTTGGTGTGGTCTTGGGGAGAGGAGAGACATTTTATTTGATAAAATAAATAAATACACATATACCATAATCACACTCCAAAGGCATTTATTGTTCACTACCGTAGAGAGCCAACCAACATAGTAAGATGTTTTGCTAAATAAAGCTTAAGTCAGGGACTATTTCATATAGTAATGATTGCAATGATGAAACTACAAACACAATGTTAAATAATTTGGAGAATCGCAATGCCGAAGCACAGGCTTAATATAATAAATGGTCTAAAGACAAGACAAATGTGTTAATAGCAAATGCTGAAAAAGAAAAAGCTTTTGTGAGTGGGAATTTAGTTTTACATGAAAAACTAAAAATTATCTTATATTATAAGCATTGCAATATATTTTTTCATTTTATCTAATAGACTAAATATTTAATATTTCTATTTTGTAGGAAAAATATGAAAATTTAAAGAAAGAAGCAACTGTGTATTTGAAGCACATTTGAAGAATGCCCACAAAAGCATGAATTCATTTTGCACAGTTGAAGGAAAAACTCATTGTTATAAATAAACAAAATAATATCATTGAGAAGGATAATAAAGGAGAATAAGATGGATCCAGAAGTCAAAATAAAGGAAAAGACAGTGTTGATGCAACACTTTTTTCTATAGGAAATGTTGCGAGGGAGGAGCTGAATATTTTAGAAAATATAAATACCACAGCATGATATCTATAGGCATCAAGAGTTATAGCAGATAGCTCTGTACCGATGCAACAGAATTCCTCCACCTCTAACACAAGAAAAAGAACAAGCTTCACCTGTCAACAAAAAATAATTATATGTCAGTAAAGTTCACCATGTGACAGGTGTGTTGTCACAATTCTGACTCTGGCATAGGAATTAAAAGATACTGGCCAGCGCTTTTTTAATCTTTTATTATGTGTGGTAGACATAAGGAAAACTATGATTTTGAATCATAGGTAGAAAAGAGGATGACCTTGTAATGTGTTCTTATATGATAGAAAGTGTTTGGAAGCTTTGATATGTTATGACAACCCCCCTTTTGGAATTGTATTGGTTGACAATACTTTATGAATTTGTACTTTTCTTCATAAAGTAATCCACCACATGAGAGATCGATTTCAAAATAACTTTGGAAATTAGAATTGTACAATGTTACTATATGTTGTTAATACAAACTATGTTTCTTTTTTATTATTTACGTAAATGTTGCTTAAATTTACACTGATTTTGTTTCTTTAAATATTTACATTTCTGATTTGTTGCAGATGTAAAATAAATCGATTATCAATTTTAAAATATGAATGTGTACTTATTTAAGTCTGAATTCGGAAACCAAATATAAAAACATAAATGGACATAATTGAAACGTATAATGACATTGTTCCAATGACAAAGGATCAAATAATGAAAAATATAATATTGTATTTATTGAAAGTTGTAATCACTGAATGAAATACATAAGTAGTCTCAATAATGTATAGAAGAAATGAAATCTATGTGAATTCGAACAGTCCTGGAGAAACACTTTCATTTGTGTCTTGGAAATCAATTGTAGCATGATTTGTGGATGTGTCTCAATCTCCTGGGTCAGACAGAATATTACTAACTCCTTTTCTGTCTACTAGTGAATTCCATAATGCCAGTCCTCTATCATAATGAAAATACTCCACTAAGTAACTTGATACATACAATCTGAGACAACTTTCTAGATTCCTATCCAATTTGTTTCAAACTCTTGACTTTAAAAAGGATAGTGCACTAAAAACCCTCTCATCTTCCACAGAACCCAAAATCATTATTTGACAGAGCTCATACAGCCTAATATACTCACTCAAATCTTCACTTAGAATACTACTAGAACAGATATCCTTCCAAATCCTTTTCACGGCACTGTAATCCTATGTGTTTTGTAGAATCTAAAATTTTCGTATCATTGTATTAGCAAAATCCATTGACTGTGAACTAAGTAGTTTTATTTCCATAATTCCTTCTACAAAAACTCCATTTATCTCTTCAGTCTTACAGAAATGATAAGTTAGATCACCCATGTTTTTGACAAATAAAGCACTGATAGATGTATAAGGTTTGCTGCCGGACAAATTCTAAAACTGCGGATCTACAACTCCCATTGATTCAAGTATTTTATCATTTTTGAATCTTTCCTAAATCTCTTTAGCTAACAATTCATAGATCTTTCTCAACTTATTCCTAGTTTCCATTAATATTGCATCATATAAATTTTGTGTCACTCTTACTTCTTCTATTTGTGAGTTATCCATATTAATTCTTTTTTGGTACGTATGAAGTGGAATCTCTTTTCCATGTGTTGTTATACATAGTTGATCATTTATATTATACTTTAAGAAGCACCAGAAGTTTTTCAAATCTTTCAATGCATTCCAGTTGTCAAAAGAAGCACCCTGAAAACTCCCATCAGAAATATATAAACTTTCTAGACTCTAGCAAACATGTCTTCTAAGTCTTATAAACTTTGTAATGTAGAAAGACCAGTCTTGAGCATGCTTCGTTAAAATATTAAGCTCCCTCAACATGGGAAAAATACCACAGAGTGTGAGTAAATTTTCTATGTCAGTTAGACGACACAATAGATATTTATCTTTATCTACATCCCTACGGTATTTAAACATAAATCCTGTCAGTGAAGGATATTCATCATATATTTTACAGGAAGGTCCATACATAGATATCCATATGGTATCTACATCTTTGAGAAGTTTTTTTCCCTTTGTCAGTCTAATAGATTTTTTTTGAAATTCTAAAAATCTCTTAGGACTGCAAGAATAATAGGCATGGAGATCACGCATCAATTCCTCCACTTTAGCTACATTTTCAATTGTGCTCACAAATTTTTAGGAGAGATTAATTTTTTGAGCCATGTAGTGGACAACAACCATAAATGGAGCAATAGTTATCTGAAGTCTAACACAGACCATTTCTAGCTCCCTGCATTATAACTGCACCATTGGTTCCGACACAAACTAATTTTTTTGCAATGGAAAAGTCATCCATTCCAGCGATATCCTTAAGATTTGACACCACCAATTTATAAATATTTTCAGAATTTCAATTCTCTGTCTTTTTATGAATTGCCAAGATGTGTGGAGTCCTTATTTCATTAGCAAATGCGTAAACATGAATACTTATCCATGAAGTATTATCAACTGTAGTAACCTCATCTAAAGAAAGGGAAATATACTTTGCCTTTTGAACACGCAGTTTCAAATCCTCCTTCTCTACCAGAGATAGACATTTTGCAATCTCCCAGCAGCTGGTATCTGACCAATGAGATTGAGGAACATTCTTTAAACCAATAACTTGATACAACATTTTATTTTCTCTGAAATCTAACATCGGTCTTCCCCTTTTAATTATATGAAATACGGTTGCAAATTGAATACCCTTTGATTACATTTCTACCTCCATAGCTTTGCTCAATTTTACTACTATGGTCCCACCTTTTTCATTTACATATTTGATACATTTTTGTTCCTTTTCATACTCTTCTGCGTATTTTACATGTAGACAATCTTTTGCATCTTTCCATTTATGTGTTCTAACTATACTACCATCCTTAAGCTTTTGGGAAATGTATATTTTCCCACAATGTTTTTCAATTGTGTCTAGTTTGAGATGCATCATGTGATCCTTCCCTTGTTTCTAACCACATATTTTGCATCAACAATGTGTCGGAACATCATTAAAATTTTCAGTGTACATAGGTTCAATAAAAGGATATTTTGTAGCCCATTCGAACTAGAATTTCCTTCCAATTATCGAGTTTTCCATCTTTCTTCTAACATTTTTTTTTCCTTGGGATTCAATTTTTTAATCTGGGATGTTACCAGAAATAGTTTGAATCTCATGTCTCCTTTTTCTAGAAATAGACCTTGGAGTAGAAGCTTCCTCTGTTGGTGTATCCTGAGAGTTCGATGAATTTTCTTGTACTTTTATTTCATCAAGGGACGAAATGTTTGCCTCAACATATAATGGATCATCAATATCTATAAATTGATTATTTTGTGAAGGAATTTCTAAAACTTCTGCAAATAATTTTATAAAATTGTTACTTATATAGTATTAATCTTATCTATAGTTAAATGTTTACAGAGTACAAATGTCAAAGAGTTCTAAGAACAGTATCATAAACATAAATATTAAATTTTGTAAGATAAAATAGCCAGTAAATAACACTTTCCACATACCGATATTTTCAGCTGAAGCAGAAACTGACTTCATTTTTTGTGATTTTTCAAAATAGCCAAGCAAAGTATTGGCACCCTTTTTTGAACTTTCTGAATTTGTAATCTTCTTGCCCTAATTTCCAGTATCCATGACTACTTACTACTTAGGCCCTTAGAGGTGGATCTTATGTTCCAAGGCTCTAAGAATGTATGGTAAAGGGTTGGAAAACTAAGGGTTAGACGACTATATGTTGGACGGTTCAGGGGTTGGATGGTAAGGGGTTGGATGGCTGGGGGATGGACAGCTAGGGGTTGGACAGATAGGGGTTGGATGGCTCAAGGTTGGATGGAATAGAGTTGGATGGTTCAGATTGCATATTTAGTCGGGTCAGGGTTGGACGGCTCAGAGTTGGGTGCCTTACGGCTGGACGGCTTGTATTTCAGACTTCAGCGTTGGCGGCTGAAGATTTTCTTATGTTTTTTTCGGTGAATATGCACAAGATATGATTAAAAATGGTGGAAAATTACGTTCATAAGCTCTTATATATATGTAAAATCTAGGTGAAATGAATAGTATAAGGGACATCTCGGCCGAATTTTTTGGTGAATAAGTTGGCTCTGAACAACATAATATTTGTCAATTCAAATTTCCATAATCCTCGATTTTCACGAGTTTACAAAAATTCACCATTGAAATTTTCCCTGAGCAATATTCAAACAAATATTGGTATGTAATCATTCTAATTTTGAGTGTACCTCTTAATGTAGCATTTTGTTGAAGTTATTTTCATCTTCATAGGTCCTCCTTGTCTTTTTCATTATTTTCGCCAGCTACAAATTGTTTACAAACAAAGGGATGTCCTTTGCATCAACACAAGCATTCCAAGGTCTACAATGATTTCTTCACGCACAACAATAGAGAACTGGAAGTGTCAGGAGAAAAATTAAAACATTGCCAAAAAATAGATGCGAAATTCTAATGTTTTCAAAAGAGAAGGATAACAGATGAATCGGATCATCAAAATTCCAAAGGAATGATGTTCCATACAGGAAAACCAACGTGCACTCACATTTGTAGTGGATTTGCACTCAGATCGACTCATCCAGCAGATGCGATGCTTGAACAGTTTTTCCACTCTTCTGTTGTCTTTGCAAGCAGAAGATGATTATTTGTTTGTATGGTTTTATTCATGAGAGGGATAAATAAATACACAAGAAATTCAGTCACCAGATCACATGGTTACAACCGAATAGCAACCGACTGGTTATTAAAAACATTGAAATAATTAGCTAAGATAACAAATCGCTGAAAATCCTCTTCATCACATTTGAATTGGTAGTGTACATTTAGGTATTCAAATTAGTTACACTTTTTCAATTTTTCTATAATTTATATTCAAATCTAGTGTCATGCTATAACTAACAAATCATATTCTCTCACTTTACCCTTCATGGGAATTTCGTTGATCATAAGTTAATAAAAGTAGTCGGTTGCTAAGGGTTTATATCTTTTTTTTAGAACTCGCCTATGATAGAATCACGTTCTATTATTGTATAACTTTAGGAGTTGCTATGATAAAAATGATTATATGTTTTACCTAAGTTATGGTTTGATGGGCGTTGCCCCATATTCAAGCCATTTGAAAACATTGTGCACAAATTTTAGCGTCCATATACCTCATAGTTTATAAGAAGAACCTAGTTTTTTCTATTTTCCAATAGGAATTCATTTGGTTGTTTTATTTCTTTGTGGAATGGTAAGTGGTTTTCCCTGAGAATTTACTTTCACTATAATTTGGAGATGGAATAGTGTAGCTATGGTAATGGTTTCAACGCTTTGTAGTTAGTTGTATAAAACACAGATCTAATTCACTATTTACGAATGAGATAAGTATATTAGAGGTCCTATAGATCAAACATGATCTATCATAGAAATTTCAATTTTGATTTGGGTTCTTTAGTCAATTCAACACATTTTTATTCCAATTTAGGTAGTTTTTGTGTCCCCTAGAGTATCATAAAAAAACTAAAAGTTCTCTTTTAGAGCTTAGATTTTCAAAAAAAAGTTGATCTCATCATGCAGACCAAAATATCCTTCTGTGTCAACCTTTAATTACTTTTGGGTTGTTTTAGAACTCGTGTAAGGATTTAAATTTTTAGGATCACCCAAACTTTTATAGAAAGGTGGATCTTGACCTATAAAACAAACTTTTTTCTACTGAAAATGTTGATTCAACTACAATATTGTACTTTTTGGCCACCTTGGAATTTGTTCAAGAGTAAAAGCACTCTATTTGACCTAAAATATTATGTGGAGTAATATAATATGGTCTACAAAAAAAATCTTCTAGGTCAATTGGTGATTTTTATTATAAACAGATCCTCTTGGGACCCCAAGTTTTGGTGCAAAAAAAAGGAGAAATAATCATAAATAAAAAATAAAAGGACTATAAAATATGTTCAGTTATTATTAGACTTTTTACAAGATTTATCGCAATAGAATGGATGAATCTAAGCCTATTGATATCTTAACTCCACACAATTATAAAAAATGGAAACAAATGCAAAATCAATGCAATCTAAGGGTTTGTGGTCTATATAAAAGGAAACACCTATCACATTTCAAAAGGAGTATAAGAAATTTGTAAATAGTAACAAAATGGATGAAGCCATGTGAGGCTCATTGGTAAACATGTCTTTGATAGTCAATGTTTTCCTTTAACATATTCCAACACTCTAAAAGCCATGTGGGATATATTTTGTACATTGTTTTGGAAAATCAATGAATTTAGAGCTTTACAATTAGATGTTGAATTGTCTCTCTTTCACTTAGAAACTTCCCATCTATTGAAAAAATTAGCCAAGATTAAGTCCATTCTTTCATAGTTAGTGACTTATGGTAAGAGAAAGAAGGATGACCAGTGCATTTTCTCATTTTATCCAAGTTAAAGGGATCATACAAAATATTTTCAACTTTTTATTCCACCATGAATGCTTTGGGTGATACCTTCAAGATGACCTCCTATGGGGCCCTTTGTGATCATTATAATGCTATGAAATTTTGAAGTGAAAAACCATGCAAAATATACTACTGAGTTACAGATACAGATTGTAACACCCATAAAACACACACAAATGAGACATGGGAAAGGTCGGGTAATTTTTTATTTTGAAGTCTAAACAACACCACAAGAGATGACAATGGGCCACAACTACTCAAGATAGGTTGGGAAAAACATTGACCACATAGGCAACAAGGAATCATACCACACCCATCACGAAAAATTCACTATTCTCTTCGACAAGGCACAATGTAATAGTACAAACACAATACACAGTTACAGTTAAGGACATCTCACGATGTGAAATCTTTTAAGGTTATGTATTTACTAAAAATGTCTTTCAAACTTGAATTTACGATTTAGAAGATTCATGTTTTTATTCGTAAAGTTCTCCTTACAAAGGTGAACTTATTTATTTTATACTAAAAACTAAATAGCTTAAGATCAAGTTTTCAGAAAGAGGATCATCTATAAAATGTCAAAAACTTGCTTAATTCGTTTGATTTATAAAGGAAATTTTCCATTTCTCACAAGGTTATTTATTCATACTCAAGCTACTGAATCTTGTTTCCTACCTCCATTGCACAAGGTGACGAGCACAAGATCCAGTTGTGGGAAAAGTACTATTTAGTTTTGGAACTCCAACCTCCTTGTGCAAGGATCAAACGTTTAACAACAAAATAAGAGAAGAATAAAAAGCACTTAGGAAGAAGTTAGAGGAAGAATATTGAATTGGATTCATCTTTAAGACATCATTATTTATTAACCAGGATTTTATCAAGGCTAAGAATCTATCTAGAATGATTAAAGGTTTCACTTAGGCTTCATTTGACAAGATTGACATAAGCATACAAATTACGTTTTCAATGGGTGAGATAGATTGAATGGTTTCTAAAATGTTTCCTCCTACTTATTATGACATTATTATCTTACAAAATCTAATCATTGATTTCACCTTAAGATTGTCATTTAAGAATTCACCAAAAAATCCGATAATGTTCATTAGTTTAGCTAGGGGTAGCAAGGTATATATATTTTTCTTTACAAAAGATAGTTTCCTCATTGATCACTTAAGGGCTCAAATGCTACCAAGTAGATCACAACTACATTAATTTATTATATATATATATATATATATATATATATAACTTTATAAGGAATTTTAACCCCCTTTTAAATTACCTGAATCGAATTACATGTTACAATGACCTAATAAGGGTTTCACAACACAACATTTTGACTCAAGAAAAAGTTTACCATTACACCTTTTGTGAAAGAATATACATGGTTACATCAATTTCTATCCAACACAATGCACAACCCAAAGGAATAAAACAATTCTATGGAAATAGGAATAGGGTAGAAGAAGGTAACAACATTAATCAAGCAATGCTATACTATTCTTATAATTCCTATAATCCATTAAAGCCACTCATAACAATATGGTAATCAAATTTTATATTTTTCCACAATAGTAAAACAAGCCAAGGTTTCAATAGTTAAGACAACATTACTCCACAATACATTATACTAAGGCACAATCCCTCTTCTAAAATTTCCACGAGACCCTTTCCAGAGTTTTACAACATAAAAAGTATTCGTACAAAAGAACTTCATAACCAAGATTGATGCAATATTCTACAATTATTTCCCTCATCTACTCACATAAGCCATCTGCAACAATTAATAACCTGAGTCAGTTCATGAGAACTGAGCAAGATAAGACTACACATAGCAACAATAAGCTATTATCTAACAATATCAAGAAAGGAAAACATTCTATTCCAAGAATTGGATCGAAGCTCTAAATACTAACAAATCCTTAAGTTATAATAAAATTTCCACCATGCCAATCTAAGAAGAAAGTATTATACTTTATTTAAGAACATGGTCTCAAAAGCAACGAAAGTTTAACAATCATTTGAGAAGGGACCATTGGTCTGATAAGTTAGAAACAAACAGTCTAGTGTAACGGGGTTTCCATTGAATAAACAATTAGGTTATAAGATTGAGAACTGATATTCAAACCAACAATCTAAAATCATCAAAAGGTACCAAAAGCATAGGCTACGATACTAGATTTCTATAATGACAAAATTGAGTAATTAATCCAGGAGGAACCACGAGATTCAAAGGTTAAACATGAAAATTTGAGTGTATTAAAATTTCAATCATGTAATCATATAGATTATATGATTGAAATCTAATACACATGACCACCACTCAACATTGTTTAAAAGGGAAGGCAAATAAATACTAGTTTCAGCCATTGAACCCAAGAAATTTCACAATCATTCAAGAAGAGGCCACCACCCTTATAAGCTAGTAACAACAAGTGAGAGTAAAAAAGAGTTCCGTCATACAAGTTAACATTTTAAAGATCAATCCAAGTTTTATAACAGTATGGATTTCCAAACCTTGCCAATAAGTCTATAGTTTTGGTTTAAAACAAAGTGGATTACCCCTTTTCACCACTAGTTCTTTTAAATTATGCCCTCGTTAAAATATTCAAACCATTTTAAAAAGAAAATTGCATTTATATATATCACCATATGCCATTATCTTAACATCAACTTCAATTATTAATATAAATCAACAATGCATCTATATATATAAATATACCCCCAAATGTCCCTAATGATCTTAACAGTTCTATCATAAGTCAACAAGATATCAACATACATACGTCATCCAAATGTCAATAAAATCATCGAGATGCACAATTATATATACCACCAAGAGTCATCACGAATTAAAATTAAGCCAAGGTAGTTCTGACAATAAAAGAGTACTATCCATAAATACACATGTAACTTTAAATCTCAGTGACAAAATTTTCGTTGCGGTTTAAGCTTCATAAGGAACGGTCAAAGTGCCCCTTAAGGAAAACCTTAAGCATCTTGGACCTATACTGATGATCATCATGAAATTGGGTAAAAGTCTAGTATCATAATCAATTATGCAGGAATAATCAAGGTGAAAAATAACTAGTAATCTGGGTACCTTAGCCAAGATACTCCCTCCAAGCATAAATCTAACCACTGAAGTCAACCACACATAAAGTTTTGTAAACCTGCGGGGATGGATTGAATATCGAAGGGACCACTTACTTAGTCCAAGAAAAGAGGACATGGAGGTCCAACAGACCTCGACAACTTCACCACTCAAGGTTGGGCACATCAAAGAAACAATTGACATTACGTAATTATTGCCATAACCCAAAAGGGTGATTAAGTGTCCATAAAACTATATTCTCTCCAAACCTAGATCCGGTTCAATCTAGTGGATGTCCGCTAAAGTAAAGTTCATTCATAACCCATGTGAATATGTGCTCAACATACCTGGAAGAAAATCAAATCTAAAATAGTAATCTCACATGAAGAGCAAGAGGTTTATAGTTACAGTCAGGCTTGCTTTCACCACAAAATTTACTAGCTATAAACAACTTAATAACCTTGTTACTCAATCAAAGAAATGTAGTTAATAATGGTAGAAGGTCATTTACTCAAGCATGAAAACACAACAACTAGCGTAGGAGGAAATAAATCTATGTTGTACAATATTACACTGACAACTATTATTGCTAACAGAATCATATTTCAAGAGGAACAAAGAGATTTCCTAGCAAGGCATCCAAACCCACAACAAAAGCAGCAGAGACAAACCAATTTTAGGGAAAAGAAGGTTCTATTTCATGATATTTTTAAATCTTAGCAATTGTAGCAATGGTAGGTTTATCTTGCCTGATTCTCCAGCTTCTACAAGTCGCCAAAACCACCTCACAGGCCTGCAGTAGCAAACTCCTCAGGTTGAATCTCGATCTCCTCATACATGTTGGGCACTAAAAACTCCACTCAACTCCCATGTTGGCATAGGAAGGGAGCTCCAAAATCCACGAGCTAACATCTGTTTGAAGGGACTGTGGTCTTCAAAGACTAGTAATGATTTGCAGTATATACACAAAATGGGTTTAATGAAGAGGCCCAAAAGGAAACATGTGAGAGAGATAGGTAAAAACCAGACTCCACAACCTTGCAAACATACTCCTAGCCTGCGTAAAAAAGGGATAGTTAGAGCAGGGAAAGTACATCCATTAAAGCACAATGGAAATCAGATTTTTGTCAGATGAAGAAGCATGTGCCTCAAGGGCCATGTATGAAAAGTGTGGAAACATCCACGAAGCAAGTATACAATTGAAAAAATTCCTCAAAGTGATGTGGTCTCAAGGAAAAAACCATGACTGCAGGATATGCACAGGAGGACTATCAAAAAAAAGCCTACTCAATTGCCCTAAACAAACCAACAGGTGTCCAGTCCATCAACCAAACATGGCGTAGCAAGCCACCAATCCCAGAAAATAGGTAGCAAAAAGAAACAACCACCAAGTGTCCAACCTTGAACGAAACATTCTCCTTTTCCCCAAAACGTGTGGCCAAGCAAGGTATAAAAGGAAACAAGGAAACTTGAGCCAAAAGGTGGCCAACCATTAGAAAAGACAATGGTCAAGAGTAAAAACAAAGAAAAACCCCATTAATAAAATAATGCACTAAACAAAACCATGGCCAAGCATGGAAGGTATATGGCCTGAAAGAAAATTAATAATTGCATAAACAAAACTGGCAAAGGAGCTCAACCACTCCCACCCAGAAAACAAGAGATAAGCTTCTCCCCCACGCCAAACAAGAAATAAATTGCCATAAAGAATGGAAGGTTGGTGGGTGAAATAACTTACAAAAATTTACCAATAAATTAGCCATTAATTTCAAAGTATGCGTAGAGCCCAGGGGGGGGAAACAAACTGGTGGTTGAAGTTTAGAAGGCAAACACAAGAAAACAACCAACCATTGCGTGACACCAAAATGGGGGATCCTCTTCATTTTGTGTGAACCAAGGATTGGTCCACGATGGAAATGATCAACAATACAATAAAATAGCTTAAAGATAATTAATAATGATATTGATAAAATCGACAATAAAATAATGAAAAATAATTATTCGATTCAACAATTAAAATAATAATATTACTATTATTATTATTATTATTATTTTACAGCTTAAAATAATTATTAACCATAATCATAATGGTCGAAAGTCAAGCTCAATAATTAATAATAATAACCAAAGATTAACAATTCATAATAATTATTATTATATGGATATTCCTTTTAACCGAACACGCCCTAACAACACCAAATCATCATTCAAGCCACCTATAGAATTTGAGAACATGATTTTCCTTTAATAGGATAATCGTAAAGGATGCTACAGAGGCCCACAACTAGAGGCATCGAAAATGACACGAGAAGAAAAGAAAAGAGGAAGGATGCTAATCCTTCTTTATGACAAGGTCGAAGTCAAATAACGGTCAACGGGAGCACACACAACCATTCCACACTTAATGATAGGGTCACCGAAGCAAGAACTGGAGTAACTTCGAACGGGGCATTACATTCTCCTCCCCTTAATAAAGCATCGTCCTTGATGCAACATAACACTGAAGGAAGGAAAGGTGGTAAGCATCAAGGAACAGATAAAGACGAAGGTACACCCTATGGTTAAAATTCCATTCGTTAAAGCATGACCATGGGTAGCCTTAGAAACACTTCGGCAGAATTTTTTAACTTTCAAAGTTCTGTGAAGATTGGCAATTCCCTCTTATTCATTATTTAATTAGTCTCTTTCCATTTACATTATTCCTAATTCAAGTTCTTTAAAATTTCATTATTGTAGAGTTTTAGTTTATTCATTCTTATGGGTGCCCAACATGAACTACTATCACAACACCCTACCAAGGTCATACACAACACTAATGATTCACAAGCATAATTTTACATACTTTCATGAAGGTACCACACCACAAGAGCTTAGCCAAATTACGGAAGAGAACAAGCATGGTCCACATAACATAGTACTTTTCACACATCTATGACTGACATATAATACTCGAACAAAAGTGTACTACAACAACCACAAATTTCCACAATTCCACAGATGAAGATTTCACATAACTCATAACAATAGTTATAGGTACATAGTGTCAACAAGGGCATCAACGCCATATCCACAACATCACAAAACATATCCAACTAACATGAGTAACACATACATCATAACACCACAACCAAAACATCACAACAACTCAACATATCTCTTGAAGCATCAATCACACACACACACACAAAAATATCTTATGCCTCCCTCAAGTCTCTTATTACTCTCTCAAATCTCTTATGCCTCCTAAAATATCTTATGCCTCCCTCAAGTCTCATTAATGAAAATAAATTTTCATTTTTCGCTCCCCAAAGAGGTCAGTTTCCCTATGACCCTAGGCACATAGAGTCCAGACACCCCTAACCCAAGTGACATAATAACTCATGGTTTGGCAACCCACTAGTTATCTGTAACTCCTTGGGGCATACCCCCATACAAAAAGCGGGTCCATAGGTCCAACCATTCCACGGTGCATCCCATGACCCTATACCACACATCATGACAATAGAACCAACATAGAAATCTGATTCAAATGCCAAGTGGAAAAGTACAAGCCTTGGGCAAGGCGGTAAAATTTTTAAAATTTAAAAGAAGATCCAAATCCAAGCAAAAAAATGGCCAAATAGCCATAGTTAGTGCAAAAATCTGCATGTTAGTACCACAAACCAAGGAAATGCCCAAAATATAAAACATGGCAATCAAGAAAATTGTTGGTCCTTGCAGAAATAAAATAAAAAGTTCAATTTATAAATAAAATACATATATAAGAATAACACATTACGATGACTATGTGGCCTTATCTGGCCACCAAGGGGGTACTCAACAAGTTGCTGGCACTCAGAACATCGAGCCTCAGCTTGTAAAATAACATATCAATAGTACAACTGTCATCATCTCTATCTGAATCATCCTGCCACCACTTTGATAAGGATAAACACAGTCATAGCTACACTTAGGTTACATCCATACAACAACCACATAGGGAGAGAGGAAAGAAGAACATGTCATCATCTACGAAACCAAAGGTCGGCTCGAGTTAATGGCCCATGGTACACAATTCCTCACTCCAAACATACAATTTTACCGATTTCCCTTAGGATCAGTTAGTGTAAGGTTCACGACATAACACATATGCACATTACTAACACAATGGAGGTTCACGCACATTAACCATAACATCTTACGCATGGTACCAATACATGGTATATCACATACATTACATTCACAGTTTACAACACACCACATTACCACATGCTGCACCCCAAGTGCAATCATTGTATGATAGGGATCATATACTCACCATATGTCCCTAAATCACAATATGAATCATTACATATTACATGAATTATAATTATGATGAGCACAATTACAACATATAACCAACTACAATATAACATGGGGACACACACGTTTCTATACAAATGATAATGACATCATTATGAAGTTGAGTTCACTAGAAACTAGCCTTTTCATACAACACATTAGCACACCCACACATCACAAATGCCAAAAGGGTCCAACATTCTGAAATCAACAATCACATTCCCTTCACACATAACAAGATGGTACATCACACTCAAATTCTCATTGAATTCCTAAAAATGAGAGAGAATACTCTCATCTCCAACACATCAACATGCTAACAGTCACACACTAAGTGACATACAGAACATGTGCACTCACAATATCACAATTATGACATAGTTCACATCACGCTTATATCACATTACTCTTCCAATATCCACCACCATCACGCAAAACCCATCAACTACAATCTGTCCTAGAGGTTCGAGATCATGAACCTCCACTCTGATACCAAGTGTAAAGCCCATAAATCACACACATGACATAAGACATGGGAAAGGTTGGGTAATTTTTTTTTGAAGTCTAAATAACACCACAAGAGATCACAATGGGCCACAACTACTCACGATAGGTTGGGAAAAACATTGACCACATAGGCAACAAAGAATCATACCACACCCATCACAAACAATTCACTATTTTCTTTGACAAGGCACAACGTAATAGTCCAAACACAATACACAGTTACAGTTAAGGACATCCCCATGGTGTAAAATCTTTTAAGGGTATGTATTTACTAACAATGTCTTTCAAACTTGACTTTACGATCTAGAAGATTCATGATTTGTTTTGTGCAATTCTCCTTACAAAGATGAACTTATTTCTTTTATACTAAAGACTAATTAGCTTAAGATCATGTTTTCAGAAAGAGGATCATCTGTAATATGTTGATAACTTGCTTAATTTGTTTGATTTATAAAGGAACATTTTCCAATTTCTCACAAGGTTACTTATTCAAACTCAAGCTACTGAATCTTTTTTCCTGCCTCCATTGCACAAGGTGATGAGCGCAAGCTCCTATTGTGGGGAAAGTATTGTTTAGTTTTGGAACTACCACCTCCTTGTGCAAGGATCAAAATTTTAACAACAAATAAAATAAGATTACAAAAAAAATTGAAAGAAGTTAGGGGAAGAAGGTCAAATTGGATTCATCATTAATATCTCATTAGTTATTAACCAAGATTTTTATTAGGGGCTAGGAATTTTTCTAGAATGATTAAAGGTTTCACTTAGGCTTCACTTGACGAGTTTGACATAATATACACATTACATTTTCAACGGGTGAGATAGATTGAATGGTTCCTAATAAGTTTCCTCCTACTTATTATGACCTTATTATCTTCCAAAATCTAATCATTGATTTCACCTTAAGATCATTTAAGAACTCACCAAAAAAGGATAATGTTCATTAGTTTAGCTTGGGGAAAAACAAGGTATATATATTTGTATTACAAAATATAGTTTTTTTTTTTCACTTTGATCAATTGATATCAAGTAAATCACACATACATTAATTTATTCATATATATATATATATATATATATATATATATATATATATATATATATATACATATTTATAAATTTTATAAGGAATTTTTAATTCCTTTTAATTATGCTTACCTAGAATCTAATTAACGCTAAGACCTAGGAAGGGGTTCACCAAGATAACATTTTGACTCAAGAAAAGGGCTTACCATTACACTTAACTAAAGAAGACATGGTTACATCATTTCTGTATGACACGACATACGAACCCAAGAGACAAAACTATCTTATGGAAATAAGACTAGGGTACAAGAAGGTAACAACATTAATCAAGTAACGCTATACTATTCTTAAAATTCCTATAATACATTAAAATCACACATAACAATGCGGTAATCAAATTTTATATTTTTCCACAATAGTAAAACACAATCCAAGGTTTTAATCATTTAAGACAAAATTACTCCACAATACATTATACTAAGGCACAGAACCCTCTTCTAAAATTTCCACAGGACCCTTTCCAGAGTTTTACAACATAAAAAGCTTTCGTACAAAATAACTTCATAACCAAGATTGATACAATAATCTACAAGTCTTTCCCTCATCTACTCACAAAATCCATCTGCAACAATTATTAACCAAAGTCAGTTCGTGAGAACTGAGAAAGATAAGACTACACATAGCAACAATGAGTTATTATATAACAATATCAAGAAAGGAAAGACATTCCATTTCAAGAATTGGATCAAAGATCTGAAACACCAACAACTAGTTAATTTAATAATAAAGTTTCCACCATGCCAATCTAAGAAAAAAATATTATGCCTCAATTAAGAACACGGTCTCAAAAGAAATGAAAGTTTAACAATCATTTAATAAGGGACCATTGGCCTGATAAGTTAGAAAGAAACATTTGAGTGTAACAAGGTTTCCATCTAATAAACAAATAGGCTATAAGATTGCAAAATGATATTCAAACCAAAAAATCTAAAATCATCAAAAGATACCAAATGCACAGGCTACGATACTAGATTTCTATAATGACAAAATTAAACAATTAATCTAGCAGGAACCATGGGATTCAAAGGTTAAACATGAAAAGTCAAGCGTATTAAAATTTCAATCATGTAATCATATAGATTATATGATTGAAATCTAATACAGGAACACCACTCAACATTGTCTAAAAGGGAAGGCAAATAATTACTAGTTTCAGCCATTGACCCTAAGAAATTTCACAATCATTCAGGAAGAGGTCACTACTCTTATAGACTAGTAACAACAAGCGAGAGTAAAAGAGACTTCCGTAATACAAGTTAACATTTTAAACATCAATCCAAGTTTTACAATAGTAGGGATTTCTAAACCTCCTCTATAAGTCTATATTTTCAGTTTAAAACAAAGAGGATCACCCCTTTCCATCACAAGTTCTTTTAAAGTACCCCTCGTTAACATATTCAAACCATTCTAAAAATAAAATTGCATCTATATGTATTAGTAAAAGCCATTATCTTAACATCAACAATGTCAAATGTATAAATTATATATATCAAAGTTAATTGGGAGATTGTGAACTGAATATTAAATTCAATCAAGTGTAACTTGTAGTTTGATCCAAATGGTCAAGCTATGGAAATGTTTCATCAAAAGAAATGAGATCAAGAATCATGCCACATGTTCAAACCAAAAGATAAATTCAAGACGGTGACAAACGCTATTGCCCATTGGACTAGGTTTTACGGGTCCCACTTGGCATTAAAGTGGTCCATTTCTTGTTACCATGTGAATACATAATGAATTTATGTGTTTGAGCCATATTAATTCACTTAAATAATTTGAATTTATTTAAAGTCAAAGTAAAATGAAATTAACTATTTTATGAACTAATTAAACATTGTAGCGTGCAACTCATGAAGTCACTTAAGTGAACTTGGCTCAGGTTGAGTCAAGTATAGTCTTAACTTGATTTAGTTCAAAAGTTAGTATGTAATTACTTGAGACATGAATATAAATGTAAAGTGATATCTTTTCTCTTGGCCTTAGAGAAGTCATGTTGCAAATTTATGCATACATATGTTTTTCTAGTTTCATGAATGTGAATAATACCAATAAGTGAGATAAAGTTCACTTTATGGTTTTGGTGCTCTTCAATTTTGAATCGTGATTTTTTTTTCATTATTGATTAATGCTATTTACACTTCAATATTTATCAATTGTATTCAATCCTTTAATGACAAAAAATTTGTTTTGTGAATATCTGTAAATAGATTTTGTGTTACATACATGCAATCTATGTGTAAGAATGACCTTGTAATTTCAAGTAATCTTTGGTGTCCATACAGTTGTTTTTTTGTGTTCTCATTTCCATACGAGAGAAAAGGTTGTTACTTATCTATATTTAACATGATTTATCCAAGAGGTTTTATACATGTTATCTCTATGGGTTTCTCCTAATCATACACAACAACTTTCTAGAAAATAAGAAGTGAATGAGTTACAACCTCCTCTTAAGTGAATGTTGGTGTAGGTGGCATTTTTCTTCACTTATTTAGTGTTATTCCACCTCACCAGGTGAGTTATCTCACTTAGGTGGACATGGATCTTAGTTATGACATTTTCCCTTACGAAATATTTCATATGTGTAAGTGTGCGTCATAGGAGTTACATTCCCATTTGGGAAAGGAACTCCTCTTCTCCATTATGGAGGAATCTTCTCTTACATGGGAGTTACACATTCACTTCCCTATATGTACACTACCTATTTTGATCTATGACAACCCAAGCAATTCCATTCTACTCCATTTTTTGAATCTTGAGCTCTCATATGCATGCACATTGCTTTACAAATATTTCTTTCTTTAATCTCACAACTCCTACACTTTGGTGAACTGTAACTATTCGATGCACGTGAATTCCTTCCAGGTTTTTTTCCTTCACTCCTTCATGGTATAAGAGCTGAGGGGACCAAAATCAAGTTTCTCACCATCATTACTCCACCGTGTAGTTTCTTGTGCAAGATCTCTCCTTTGTATGTGTTGTACTTGCATATTTCGAGATTCTTATGGTTATGTTTAGTGGTTTGTTTTGTGCTCCTTGTTGGTTTTCTGTGTGGTCAGGTTCAAAAGTTCAGGTTTTCAATCTGCATCTCATTTTTTTTACCCTGAGTGGTCATTTTTCACTGGTTATCATGTTTTTCTTCTGTTCTACCTCCTTGTGTCTGGTTTCCAGCTCGTTTTTGGCATGTGCACTGGTGTCACGGAACTCTACCATAGTCGTTTCCACTGCATTCACTCTGTATGCACGTGGATATATCTCAGCCCCATCGTTACCTGCATTTGGAATCTCTCACCATTGTTTAGAGGTTTCAATCCTTGGACACGTGGATCTATGACTGATTGGCCCTGCCACGAGGTTCCTTCTTGGGCATGGACGGTTTCGTTTCTCCTTCCAAAAATAACCTTCCTCCTTCATTACTATGATAGACTCAGGCTTCATCTCTGTGTGGTCGGAATTATTTGGCTCGTGCATGGTTCGTGGTGACTCGCATGCATCCAAACAACTTGTGCATTGATCCCGACGTCATTTCATAACTCACCATGTTGTTCATTCATTTATTTTTTGCTAGTTGGCCTTGATATTTAATCAGTTGTCACTAGGCCTGCGAAGTTGTTTTGCATTAGAAGCTCGGTCTGCACTTGATTTTTGACATGTGCACTTGTTTTTTTAGCTCCTGCATTGTGTTTACTATGTGCACCACTGCCTTCTCATCTATTGAATCTCTGTGCTCGTCAGTTACTCTTCTCAGGCCATTTCCCATCTGTGGAGGATCTCCACTACTTGGCATTTTTTAATTTATTCTCAACTATTATTCTCTTGGAGCTCTATAGTTGATTCAACTTCAACTCATGCACCTGGCCTTGTAACAGCCTTACAGTCACCAAGTGTCAACTTCTCTTTGTGTGGGCCTTTTTGACACCAACCAGCTCATGCATGTAGGTAACGGTCAGCTTGGCCTTAGCACGACTCGACTCGGCGAGCCCTCCACTGCCCTAGCTCGATCAATCATGTAGCTCGGTGCATCCATGGCTTGACACCTCAGTTGGGCCCTTCCCTTTTAGACATTTTTTGGAGGTTAAAACAATCCCTCATTTTTAATGTTTTGAGGCAAAACATTTATTTTGGCATTGTAATATTTTTGGGCTCTATTTGCTTGTAATTATGTCCTTCATTTGTGTGTCGAAGACGGAGGGCGAGGTACAGGGTTGGTAGGAGGCTAATCTCCCCTCACAAGAAAAACAAACACTACCTAATATTTAATGTCATTTCCAACGAGTACCCACACGACAATCTTTGCACCCATTTTGGGCACTTTTTTAATCCTTTTGGAGGCTTATTAGCATTTTTCCATTAGTTGCGGGAATTGTTTTTTGCTATAACTTTTTCCTTGTTGCTCAGTTTTGAGCACTTCTTTAGTCAAATTTGCACGTTATTTTTCACTCTAGATGATGGGATTATCGATTTTGTAAACACATTATTTTATAAAGTATTGCATTCTGGGGGTGTCTTTGTATTGCTTAATTCAACTCATTTCGAATCATCTTGAGCTTTATTCTATCTCTTTTATTACTTGTGGACTTGTGAGTGCATCTACCACAGTCTTACAGCAAAGGGATTCTTTCATGTGACGTGAGACGTTGTTTCTCACAAGGTCCTCTCTTCCCCTTCTTGTTTTCACTTGTTCTTGTGCTTTCTTGCAGTGTCAATCTGTTGCACCCAACAAACCTTGATTGTTGTCTCCACTCTTGCGCGTTATTACACTGATTTCAAGGTGAGTGAAAGACTGGTTCTCGACACACAGTCGCATCTGGTTGTAATCAATGCACTTAACTATAAAGTGACAAACTTGGGGGGTGTAATATTGTTTTGGGGGGGATTCCCTAGTACTCTTGGGTTTTCACACGCAAACACATTATCGGATGAGTCAGACGTCTTGGCTTCGTGCACCGTACACTTCTTGCTTCTGCATCATGACGGATGCTCTTTCAAGAATTGAGCGTCGTAGGATCTCATTACAGCCTCCACCACTTCTTCTTGGGAGAGATAACTATTAAGTTTGGCATGCTTCTATGGAACGCTACTTCACCTACGAGGGTCTTTCACACTTCTTGCTTGGGCCAGTTCTTGCACCCACTGATCATCTTCATTTGGAGGATTTTCTCAACACTTGTGACCATATTTTTGGTCACATGATGATGCATTTCTCTCCATCTCTCTGGTTTCACATGGCAGACTTAAATCCTCCTCACCGTGTATAGAGCATTCTTCAGTCCCTCTATGGAGACCCTTCACATACTGTCGTTGTCGTTGTTGCTGCTGATTTAGTTGTCTCCTCCATTTCTTTGTGTGATGATAGTTCCACTGACACAAACTCGCTTGGTTCTACTTCTGATGACAAGGATTGTGCACCCAGTTCTGATGTCAAGAGTACTACAAAGGACTCTTCTCCTCCTTCTCTCACTATTCCAAAGAGTGTTGACACATCCCATATCTCATCAGATATCAAGTAGTCTCCTATTCAGTCTCATACAGTCATCACACTTGCCTCTTTTCCACCTTTGGTGTGTGAGGCCCCTTTCACTCATTTACCTTCATTAGATGACTCATACCTATCTGACATCGTTCTTCTGTTTGTTGAACCCCCTCATTGGGACGAGTATCTGCCTGACCATAGTCATCTTTTTGTAGATTCCACTTGTGATGTACTATAGGTTCCTCATCCATCTAAAGGTTCCTCAGAGGAGTTCATCATCTCCTTTGTTAGGAGTGCCCCTTCTGGGACTCTTATCACTTCCACTTTCCCAGGGACTTTAATTGATCCACCCTTGCTTGTGGATCCATTTTTTGTTATGGGGGTTCTGTTACCTTCACATCACTTGGACATCCTTTCTGCAGGTGTTCACTCTTCAGCCTCTAACATTTCTATGTATGTGGCATTATCTTTGGTTACTTGGCACTCTTTTGCTAGACCTATGTCACACTTTTGTGGACCAAACTCAGTGCTCTTTGTGTTTTTTCCTTTGGTTTCCTTCGTGGAGTGGGCAGACTTCCAGCATGTCATTTTTGTCCTTCCTAAGGGTAGGAACACAGTTCGGTGTGGATGGCTCTTCTTCAGTCTAGAGGTAGAGGATCTCGTCATCGACATTCTTCTGGGAGACTTCCTAGAGCTACAGAGTTCAGATCCATTCATGACATCTTCTACATTCCTATCGTCTCCCTCTTCTTCTCTTTTCTTCTTCTTTCTGAGAGATTACCTCTTTGTACATGGCTACCTTTACAGGCTCATTTGTGGCCGGGACCCATCTTTGGCATCTTTCTTAGATTAGAGAGTGGACTTGTCTCTCTTTTGGGTGGGAGTTTTTCCCACAGGGTTTTCTCCTTTTAATCCACTTTTTTTAGAGTTTCTTTTATGTGGGTACCTCATCAGGCTTTGTGTCAGGACCCATTTCTCATTTCTGACTTGCTGCCTCATCCTAAGTTATGATGAAGGGGGGGTGTTGGTGTAGGTGGTATTTTTCTTCACTTATTTAGTGTTATTCCACCTCACCAGGTGAGTCATCTCACTTAGGTGGACATGGATCTAGGTGTCATCTTAGTTATGACAGATTCCCTTACAAAATTTATCATATGTGTAACTGTGCGTCATAGGAGTTACATTCCCATTTGGGAAAGGAACTCATCTTCTCCATTATGGAGGAATCTTCTCTTACATGGGAGTTACACATTCACTTCCCTATATGTACACTACCTCTTTTGATCTATGACAACCCAATAAATTCCATTCTACTCCTTTTTTGAATCTTGAGCTCTCATATGCATGCACATTGCTTTACAGAGCTTGCTTTCTTTAATCTCACAACTCCTACACTTTGGTGAAGTGAAACTATTCGATGCACGTGATTTCCTTCCAGGTCTTTGTCCTTCACTCCTTCAGTGAACAATATTTGTTCATATGTCCATTGATCAAACTCCCAAGGGAGCATTAATCCCCAAGAAGACTACGCAATCGCCTAGGGCCTAAAAATTTAGGGGGCGCTACATTTATATGATTTTCAATAGTTCCGCCACTTACTTCCAAAAAATTATTAATATGTTTTTACTATATTATTATTTAGGAAAAATACCTATCATGAATAATATATTATTAAAAATAATTATATATAAGATAAACAATACGGAGTATCTTGAAAAGGCCAAATCAATCCATATGAAACTAATTTCCTAGGGTGGAAACAATTAGGTTTGTCAAATTTATATGAATATTATTCATTTGACCACTTATTTCTCACCATAATCATTAAGGTTGTAAAATTTAACAGATGGCAATGCCTATTAATGATAATATAATATTAATTTTTTTTGTATAAGATTAACAATATTGTAAGTGTATTTGGTTTGATAAACATACGTTAGATGAAAAAATTACATTTTTTTATTTAGTTAAGTTTTTATATAAACTAATTAAATAATTTATGCAATTGGTATGTTTGTTTAAGGTGCCTAAATTATTTTGTAATTATAATTTTTTATCGGTCCACTTTAAGTATGATTTATAAGACACAACAATTTCTTTCGGTGAATATTTTTAGAAAAAATGATACGGTATAAAAATCAAAATCGTTCAAACCTTAATTTTTTGAGAAATAATCCTTTTTAACCATATTATTTAAGTCGATGTATTTCTAAAATTAAAAATGTTTATTTTTGATGTTTAACACTTATGCTTTGATAATAAGAATTTGTAACCTTCATTACGTGTTAAAATCCAAAACATCTAAGAGATGAAAGAAAAGAACAAAATACAAAACATCTAAGAGATGAAAGACCAAATTTATGTGGTAAAATCCTAGAAAATATAAGGAAACATCCACGATGCAAGATATTAAACATTTATTAACTCGAGATGAATAAATTACATATGAACTTGTGAGATATTTTGGATCTCCACAAAGATAAATACACCTAATTGGAAAATTACAATTAATATTATTCCTCATAAAATTAGATTGAAAAAATGCCATTAGGATTTTCCTTCCCAAAATGGAATATAGTAGAATTCATCTTTCTATAAATATGGGATTGAATCCTTAATTTTTTCTTTGGGGGCTCCTTCACATGTCCCTTCCCCCCTTGAACTCCTCAGAATAATAGTGGGAGAAGTTTCCATCCACACCCCTTTCGTTAAGTGAGCTACAATTACATCACAAAAGGGATCCAACATTAAACTTTTTTTTCACATATCTAACACCAAATCCTTCAAATAATAGACGTTCATCCATGTAAAGGAAAATATCCTATATAGGCTCAAATCACAATGACTTAAATTTAATGGAGGTCAAGATGCAACAAAGATTTTGGAATTCATAGAAAGTTCTAAATCAATCTCAAATATTCAAGCTGAGGACCCAAGTCAAAGGAGATATTGTGAAATTAATTAAGAGTTCAATCCAATTCTTGCACATTAAGTCAAAAAAATGTCAAAGGTATAAATTGTATATATCAAAGTTAATTGGGAGATTGTGAACTGAACATTGAATTCAATCAAGTGTAACTTGTAGTTTGATCCAAATGGTTAAGAAATGGAGCCGTTTCATCAAAATAAAGGATATCAGGAATCGTAGCACAGGGTTAACCTAGAAGATAATTTTAAGACGGTGAAAAACTCTATTGCCCATTGGACTAGGTTTTACAAGTCCCACTTGGCATTAAAGTGGTCAATTTTTGGTGACCATTTGAATACATAATGAATTTATGCGTTTTGAGACATATTAATTCACTTGAATTAGTTGAATTTATTTAAATTCATAAATTAAAATCAAATTAACTCATTTATGAACTAATTAAACATTATAGCATGTAACTCATGAAGTCACTTAAGTTAACTTGGCTCAGGTTGAGTCAAGTATAGTCTTAACTTGATTTAGTTCGAAAGGTAGTATGTAATTACTTGAGACATGAATATAAATGTAAATTGATCTCTTTTCTTTAGGCCTTAGAGAATGCATGCTGCAAATTTATGCATACATCTGTTGTTTGTGTTTCATGAATGTGAATAATACCAATAAGTGAGATAAAGTTCACTTTATGGTTTTAGTGCTCTTCGATTTTGAATCATGATTTGTTGTTCATTATTGACTAATGTTATTTACACTACAATATTTCTCCATTGTATACAATACTATAATGACACAAAATTTGTTTTGTGATTATCTATAAATAGATTTTGTGTTACATACATGCAATCTAAGTGTAAGAATGACCTTATAATTTTAGGTAATCTTTGGTGTCCATACAGTTGTTGTTTGTGTTCTCATTTCCATATGAGAAAAAAGGTTATTACTTATCTATATTTTACATAATTTATCAAAGAGGTTCTATACCTATTATCTGTTATGGGTTTTTCCTAATCATACACAATTCACCTTTCTAAACAATAAGAAGTGAAGAAGTTGTGACCTCCTCTTAAGTGAACAAGATTTTTTCATATGTTCATTGATCAAACTCCCAAAGGAGAATTAAACCCTAGGAGGACTACGCAGTTTCCTAGGGCGTAAAAAATTTAAGGGGCACTACATTATAGTATTTTCACTAATTCTGCCACTTCCTAAAAATTATTATTATGTTTATAATATATTACTATTTAGGAAAAATACCTATAAAGAATAATATATTATTAAAAATAACTATATATAAGATCAACATTATTGAGTTTCTTGAAAAGGTCAAATGAATCCATATGAAACTAATTTCTTAGGGTGGAAATAATTAGGCGTTGTCAAATTTATATGAATATTTTTAGGTTGACTACTTATTGCCCACTAATAATCATTAAGATTTTAAAATATTTACGGATGGAAATGCCTATTAATGATAATATAATATTAATTTTTTTTATGTAAGATTAACAATATGGTAAGTGTATTTGGTTTGATAAACATACTTTAGATGCAAAAATTACATTTGTTGAGTTTTTATATAAACTAATTAAATAATTTATCCAATCGGTGTGTTTATTTAAGGTGCCTACATTATTTTGTAAATATAAATTTTTATCGATCAAATTTAAGTATGATTTATAAGACGCAACAATTTCTTTTGGTGAATATTTTTAGAAAATATGATACGGTATAAAAAATCAAAATCATTCAAACCTAAATTTTTAGAGAAATAATCCTTTTTAACCATATTATTGAAGTTGATGTATTTCTAAAATTAAAAAGGTTTATTTTAGATGTTTAACACTTGCGCTTTGATAATGAAGAATTCTTAACCTTCATTATTTATTATTAAAAATACAACATATAATAATCTTACAAATTATATGGGGTGTTTAGATTTACATACTTCCTAGGGAACTTAAAAATCTTAATTCGGCATTTCAAACTTCTAGATAAAGAAGTTTATGAAACATATCATGTGCATTGTGAAGATAGTGATGAAGAGTACAATATGTTTCTAGATTCATGTAGGAATAACAATCATAGTTCTGAAGATCCAATGGTACAACTTCTTCACTTACTACGATTGGAGAAATTTTAAGAAACTTATCTCATGATGAGAAAAGTACACTAGATAAAGAAGGAAGGTAGCTACTAAGAAAATTAGGATTAGAGTCTAGTATTTCTTCAAATACGGGGTCACCACTATTAATGAATTATTGAATGGAGGGATTGGGGATTTCTGATGTATCTAACTGTGTGTAGGGAGAGCATGGAGGCTCTTAGGTTATTTGTAGGGATCATTGAAATGGGTTTGACATGTTTTTGTTGTTTTAAAGACAATTTTATTTTCTAATCAAGATCGTGAACTAATAAACAAAAGAATATAGAAAAGGGTGGTTATTAAAAGAATGAAGACCACACAATCAACAAGATTTTTTTAGATTATCTTGATTAATTAAAAAAGGTGTGAAAATAAAATATGACTAATAAGGGTACTATGAATAAGGTTTTCTAAGGTTGGTTTCAGGTGTTTTTAAGGATGGAATCCTCGATATACCCGAAGGTATGAGAGGCCCAAGTATGTGTTGGTGTCGGTATGAGGCATGATATTGGAGCCTTCCCCTCACTTCATGGTCTTGTAGCAATAAGGTTGTTATGTGCTTGATATATCGCCCACCAGTTATTTATACTCAGCCAGAACACTGAGTCAACTTCCCTCTTGGTGATAAAATCTAAGTAGGTAGACTAGGAAGGAAGTATTTAGAATGCACTTGTGATTTGTAATGTGGTTTGGTTGTGTATGAAGGAAAATTGTGAATGTCATCATTTAACCCCTAACTAAGCTATATGACTAAACACGAATGAAGTTTATTTTTAATACTCGAAAGGGAAAATTTATTTGCATAAAGATAAATCACACAAGATGTGATTTTTAAAGAAAATGAAAATAAAAATAAAAAGAGTGTACCTTTGATCCCTAAATATTCATTTTTAATATTCTTATTTTACACATTTTTGAAGAAGTGATGCTGAAGCCCTCCAAGATAAAACGTTATATGATTTGACAAGAAAGAAACTAAGAAAATGTAAAATTTGATTAGAAAGGGACTAAGGGTCTCCCAGTAGGCATGCGAAGAATGTTCAAGTAGATTTGAAGGTTCATTTTAACTATGAAATAAAACCACAAAAAACTCAGAAAATAGAAGGGTTTAACGATACTTGTGTGGATGATGATGTGAAAAAGAAGATATAGTGTATGCAGAGAGAATATTGTTTCCAAGTAGCTACAGAATGCACTTAATATTGACACATTATACTAGAACAACAAGGATGATTTCGTCAAAAAAAATCATAATATGAAAAGTATGTTTATGCATGGAATCGAAGGCCCTCATTCAACATAAATAAAATGTTGCATCGAAATGTCATGGATAATCCTTGGCTTATGGACACCCAAGACAATATTTCTTTTGAACCACATTAGGACTATAAGGAATTACTTAATCGGGTCAAGCGCCACACTAAATACTCAAAGGAAACATGTCTATAGGATATTGGGTTTGTATTTCATTGTCGATACAATTCCCATGTGACCTGCAAGCAAAGTCCACTTTGTACGAGGAAGAAAATGAGAAAATAAAATACAAGCCTACATGCAATGATGGCAGGTTTGACATGCACAACAAGGAAATTCTTTCCATATGGTGAGTAATTGTTGACTTCCAACCAGTTATCTCTTCTCATCATGTTATTCTATGATATATTGCTAAATATGCTTCAAGGGATGAAAAATGATCAGGAACAGATCACCAAATGCTATCAAGGATTGTAACCACTTCAGACTCAGTAAACTTATCCTCCATTTCCTTTCAAAATATATTAAAATTTATAGTATAGTAGAACTTGAAATTAATACATAGGAAACTTTCCATATGCTATAAAAATTGCCCCTTGTTCTCTGCAGCCAACAACTCATATCCTTGATTATGGGAAATAAAATATTACAGCGTGTTATAACATAAATTATTGCTCTTGTTGAGTTATCATCATTCTTTGATGCATATAAATACTTACCCTCCACACCAAAAAATATATCCCTAATAGAGGCATCCTATAACTGGTTTTATGCCACACAATGTAATTGAGAAAGGTGGAGATTACGAGAAACATTTCCATTGTTTGTGTCACACTCTGATTATACAAGAATCCTTCAAAATAATATTCTTCTTTTGAACTTTTATGTTAGAGTGGGATTATATTGGAAAATTTATTTCGCAACATTAGTTGCAATTATTGGCCATACGAAAAATGAAATTATTTGTAATTGATAATCCATGAGGCCCTCCTACCATTCATAACATATTGTTTGTGCCTCCCCAGTAAAAGTTGATTCATCTGATAGCGGTTCTTGCATAGATGAATCTCCATGCAATGGATCCATCCCATGGGATGAGTGGAAACTCCTCTCTGAGCTCCATCCACCACCAATATGTAACTAAATGACCTAAATATTCTTGGGCACTGAGACTTTGACATCCATTTTGACTAGAATGCATGTTGTCTTCATACACACTTGAGAGAAATAACAACCTCATTCATTGAAAGGATAACCAATCTCCAGTCTTTCCAACATTCTTCTTCATCATAGTGTTAATCAATCATAGTATTCATCAAACAATTAGAATAACTATTATTATTCGAGTAACAACTAGAATAGGTAAATTTTTCCTAATAAACGCACTTGAAAAATGTTTCCTCTGCTAAATGATGAAAATAAATCACCTCTTCACTCCCATTGATGTGGCGGAATTCAACATTTTAACTACTAAAATTTAATCCTATCTTCAATGCATTTTTGTAAAAATTAAAACTTCTTCATAACGAACTCTTTGTCTTGAGCAGGAGATGAAATAAATGTTTTTTAATCTACATAGTATATTTTTATTTGATTGGGTAAAAAGAAAGTTTTGAAGGGATCATGAACCCTAAACAAAGAAAAAGTTAAAGTGTTGAGGCTCAGAAGGAGAAACAACAAAGAAATGGCCCAAAAAGAACTAGGCCAAGCAAAAATAAACCTAAAGCCTATGAACGGGAAATAACGTATCCAAACAAGTCGCACCGGTCGAAAACAGGAAGAACTATCCACCCGACAAATAAACACCTTGAACACATCCACCTAGCCATGTCCCCCTTCACCTCACTATAATATTAATTTAATTATTTAAATTAAATTAATTCATTATCCTCACCATATTTATTATTTAAATATCCTAATTGGGATAATGCCCACATATCCACCTCACCTAGACACCTCATCAAGCCACCTCACCCTAAGACCTATTCTTAGTAAGTTGCCATAACTAACTAAGACTTACCCAAACCCTAAAAATCAATGCCTACATTCCCTCTAACCACATTCCTGCATGCTTAAAAGAAGCTTCCAGTCTAATCCATGAGTGAATGACATGAGATCCCAAAAAATTAAGGGAATCTACCTAGTTTAGTAAACCTAGGAAATCCCACCCTAACCAACGCCGGTTACCCTTAACCACCGCCGGTTAAGCCGAAACCCGCAGTCAGTCACCTTTTAATCCCCAAAATAACCTTATTTTCGAGGTTGGAAAAAGGTTGGCAGATTCCAGAGAGATATCACATCTTTTGAGAACAAGCTTTCAGCGAGAACACACATGCAAGGAAGGAGATCAAGCATTTTCTCTTGCACAGACATCCAACATTCATCCAGCAACCACCCAGCATAGATTTGATCCAATCAGGCAAGAAGGAGAGCACATGCAGCCCATGCAAGAGCTCCCTAATGTTTGGTGATCCTTTGCAGCATTCAACCTCTTATCAACACCTTCATTCCTCACTCACAGACATCTAGAGCTAGATTTCAAGTAAGTAGAACATTTTACTCCTCTAGTTCATTTATTTAATCATTATATCTTCATCCTTTTGTTCTCCTAGCCACCCATTGACCTCATTCAATACTCACCCCTCCATATCCCCATTAAAACCTTGCCAAATCCTATCCAAATAGCTTAATACCTCATTTCGACCAGCCTAGTCCTTTGTGCAACCATAAGGGAGATCCAAAGCTCTTTCTATGACATTCCCAATATTCCACAGTAACTAGCACCGGTTCTCCCCAACCGGCATCGGTCACCCTTAACTGGCATCGGTCTCTGTATTTACCAATACAGCCCATAACAGTGACCTACCCACCTATTCCTGCGTCACCCTTAATCACATGTGACTTGCCTAAGACCTCTGTCAGACCTGCAGAGACCCAGAACCAGTTACTTGACCTTCAGATCTTATTTTAACCTAGCCTGTTAGATTAGATATTTCTTATTGTGTTTTAAATGAGATACCTAAATCATTTTAATTACAATAGGATTTACTTTATTACCAACATTAAATTGTTTTAAACAGTGGACTGACAGCCGTCTAGGAAGTATCACACTTCCTGGATCTAGCACACGCTAGGCAGTTCACTGCACATATTGTTTAACTTTTATTTGGTGGTCTTGTGTTCCATTTCAGGTAGTTCCTCCCAGCCAAAAGGAAGCTCTCACAATCAGCTATGGATTCAGAAGTCATATGCATGCAATAACCTATCAACCAACATTTCAATAGGTATTCCTCCTACGCCCATTACCCTATCTATTTCGTCATTTTCAAAGAAACGTCTAAGAATCAGGTGAAACATTTTGGCATGCCTGGTGGGACCCATCCGGGGTTCCTTGCATTTTATTCATTCTTAGGAAAATTTGTGTGTTTGTTTCCCTTCTGAAAAGCATACACATTAATTTTCTTCCTTGGTAACCCTCTTTTTCTTTCTATTTTCTCTAAAAGAAACCTTTCTTTTGGTGTACTTAAAAAGAACCATTTCTTCTTATTTTTTGAATTTTAGTGAAAGAGCATCCCTCTTCCTCTTCATCTATTTGTGTCATTGAACTTCATATTTCAATTTGGCATTAAAAATCATTCTATTTCATTCTGATTTATCACATTAGCTCACATTAATTGAGGGCAACCTATATGCTGGAAGTCATTCCCAGCTGATGGTTGACAAAATGAATCATAGAAAGCACATCTCTCTCTCTCTCTGAGTCTTGCTAAATTACACAAATTCAAAACAATTACATATTCTTAAACAACATATTTCCTGGGAATGCCTGTCAATGATTGCACTGATATGAGGATTGGCAGGTACTCCCCAACTCACTGCTCTGTCGAGTCATACTTCAGAGCAAAGCCCACCCCCGCCATAACATACCTGAAACCTCACCTTTTAGATCTCCTTCTTCGTAGGAAGCCATCCTCACCAAAAAACTCTATTCTACAGTTCATGAGTCAGTCCTTAAATAGCATAAGCTAAACAAACATAATAGAAAAGGCACTCTTAGGATCACATTTTTCTTAGTGTTTCTTACTTGGCTTGTGTTTTGAGGTGAGAGGTCACGTTATTCATTTTTATTGTTTCTCCTTGCACGCTCGTCATCATAGTTGGTGTATTCCAGCTTCATCTGAGTGTTCCTGGACCATATTCTCAGAATTCTGGGTCCGATTCCACATAAAATTTTAACTCACAACCACTTTTCTTTCATCACTGTTTCAATTTCACAGTGACCAGTGTCGGTCTAACGACCATCGTTAGTTACCCCTCTGACTGTCATCATCGGTTATACCCAACCGGTGTCGATTCACAGGTCCTTTTGGTTAACCTATCCAAAAGGACATTTATTCACCTTCTTCAACTATTCAGAGTCCCTGTCACTACTATCATTCCCATTGACCTTGTAAATCTCATCAGTATTTGGCATACCTGTCAGATTTGGCCTTACACCTTGTTTTTGACTCAATGTCCATTTCCCACAGTGACCGGCAGTGGTTACCCCTAACCGGCATCAGTTTACCCTGACCGACATCGGTTATCCTGTGCCACTTTCCAGCTAACATTTGGTACCTAATCCACTTATTACCACCTATTCTTCCTATTCTTGTTGTATTTCTGTGTCATTTACAGAAAGGAAACCCAACTTGATCAGTACCTGTTCACATGGTACTGACGCATCGACAAGCTAGCACCCTCATATTCCATGCTAGTTGTCAACCACTCCCACCTAGCCCTTCACCACCTTCCATTTTATCACCCACCATGGATCCTATCCAACCTATCACTATTGCTACCGGAGATGAGGAGTTCACATGACTCCTTGACCAAAACCCTGTCACCTTATAGTTTTACCTTTCCCACTCATCCACTCGAGATGCCTCGGGTCAGTTGATATATGGCATGCCCGTATCTATCCCCCCAACTCTCACTCCCACTCCTGTGTCAGCCCCATCTGGCTCCGTGCTACCTGCATCTACCTTACCCCCAGTCATTTCGTAGCTAGGTCCTATACCCACTATGACTGCAGCATCTGCTACATCCATTGCACCTGCCACATCCACCATACCTTTGACAACCACTTAAAACACAACCTCATCCACCCCTATTGTCTTGCATATACCCATAGCTACATAACCACCTCCCGTATCAGTGACCCCTACCCCTTTTCAAAATGTGGTCCTTTCTATTCCCCAATCATTGGCCCCCATTACCACTAGGGTCACCACGACCCTTCCACCTCCATATATGTACTACCAGCAGCCTCCTGTTTCATCCATTATTCATTTTGGGTGCGTACCCCCTATTTCACTACCTCCTTCTCAATCTACCTACACGGCACCACCATATACTAGAATGCCACCCTTGTCATATGCCCAACACCAACCCTCTTATGCTACAGGAGGCACCCAACCATCACAACCTACCAATGACCTAATCAAATTAATGATGGACAAGATGCAGACATTGGAGGCATCGGTTTCTGGCTCTCACAACACTTTCACCTATGATGATATTTGTAACAAGCCTATCCACCCATCCATCCATATCCATCTGCCCATACCCTGTACATTGGGAGATGCCTAAATTCAACCATTTCAATAGCAAGGAAGACCTGCAACAACATTTGCGGTCATTCAAACATGGGTGCTACCTAATCGCCCATGATGATGCTTTGCTCTTGAGGACCTTTCCCATGTCTCTGACTGGACCTGCGTTAGATTGGTATAGTGGGTTACCTAGACACTCTATATTTTCATTTAATCAGGTAGCCCAAGCCTTCTTGGATCACTTCTCCATCAATATTGTCAAGAAGGTTACCATGACTGACCTATACTCCATGTGTCAGTATGATGATGAATCTATCGTAGATTTTTTTGCTCACTGGCATAGCCTAATCAATCAACTCACCTTCCAACTACCACAAATAGAACTCATTGAGCTCTTCATATGGGCTTGTGCTAGACATATCTCACCAACCCTGTAGGTCCAAACTTTCTAAACATTCGATGAAGCATTCACCATGGCATGAAAGCTAGAGATTCGGGCCATTGAAGAGAAGAAAATCCAATTATCCAATAAGAATTCAGCATTCAAGTTGAATGATACCTCTTCTTCTTCCAAACCACATAACAATTATTCAAAGGCCAAGGGCACCACTAACGTAGTGGTACTCAAGGCCGGCCCAACTCATCCATCAAATCAAGCTAGCCCCTCATCTAATCTCTCACCCATTCAGACTTTTCAATTCAGACGAGAACAACAGAAATACACCCCAATTGGGGAGCCTTACTCTTCTGTCTTAGAAAAGCTCATCAAAGCTAGGGCCATCACCCTTCCACCTATAAAACCACACACTGGTTTTGACCCTTCTCACCCCACACCTGCATGGTATAAAGAGCATGACTTCTGTAACTATCATCGAGTAAAGGGTCATAGTGATGGTAATTGCATCACTTTCAAAAATATTGTCCAAGAAATGCTCGAGAAAGGTGAGTTAACTATGGATAATCCTAATGCACCTGCCAATCAAAACCTACACATCTTCAAGAAACCCTTTCCCAATCATGCCCCTTCATCTGATCAAACTGGATGAGACCTCAACTCATGATAGCCATACCCGCGAGGTCCATGCTATTTTCAGCGATGCACTCGTTACTTCCCAATTACCTCATATTCCTTCCATAGAGGAAATTCTAGCTCAAAATCCTCCTTCTGCATTGGAACCTACCTCACCTATTCCTCCACCCATAGAGGAACACCTTTCACCTCCTTCCTCACCTGTGGAGGAGCCCTTCGCTAATGTCGAGACCATTTCACCTTTGGCTTCTCCACCTAGGGAACCGTCACCCACAGTACTTCTTCAGTCCATGGAGGATACTTGTTTATCTCCTCCACCCACAGAGGAGCACCCATCATCTCCTCCACCCATAGAGGAGCACCCATCATCTCCTCCACCTACATAGGAACACCCATTTTCTCCTCCACCTATCAAAGATCCAGTAGAAATACCTTTGCCTCTAGGTGAACATTATCCATCAGCTACCCAAGATCCTGCAGACCTACTTTGGGCTCTCTTACCCACGGAAGCCGAAGCCAACAAATTCCCATCTCTAAGACACATTTTATGGGAATATCCATTAGGTCCTCATCAACTTCACCTATAGAAAGTTTTGTTCTCATGTTTGGCCGATCGCCTAGATTATGTGGATAGAGCCTTATTGTGGGGGTGTCTTCTGCTTCTGGTCTCAACACAGATGCAGATGTCACTTGTTGATACTTCCACTATCTACCCAAAAATATTTCGACCAATCAAACCAAACGCAATCACCTTTACCACAACTTCTTCCATGACACCCATCATAGCTCAACATACACCCTTACCCATAACCCAACATACATCTAAATCCAAACCCACACCTACATCATCTTCCTTGACTAAACCTATTACTACCTTAGGGGTCACCCCAACCACTAGCCTTACTCATCCACCTATCAAACTAGATTTAGCTACATCCTCCAAAGTCAACACCACACCTACTCTGGCACCCAAACAGAAGAACCAAGCCCATAGAACTCATACCCTAGCTGTGCCTATCATACCTGCATCACCTTCACCCTTTCTGTCTGTTTTAGGACCTCAACCTCCCAACACGGTCAAGAAACCTCCACCCATCAATAAACCAAAAACACAACAACCCATTCCTTCCTCGCAAACCTCTAACATACCCAGGCACCTGACATGACTTACACCCACACCTGCAACATCTTTACCACCCATACCTCTAATACCCTCAGCAACTTCTTCACTACCCACTACACTTCAGTCTCTGTCCCTCACACCCCCTGCATGACCCACATCATCTACCTTCACAGCACCTCCGTTATCCCCATGGGTAACTCACCCTCTTCCCCCATCCACTTTTCCTTCTAGATCTCATACACCCATATCACCTTTACCCAAGAAGGTGCAACCCAAAGACAAAAATCTGCTACCCTCCAATAAGGTAGTCAAAACAACCATACACCCTCCTTCCCATTCATCTACCATACCCCTACCCAAATAAACACGACCAACACCCAAGACCACTCCAGCACCCAAAACCATGGCTCGACCCACTCCCCCTCCTGTAAGGACTGTTCCTCAACAATCAGATGCACCTACACCCAAACCCACTTTCACTTCCCATTGTGATCCACTAGCAGGGTCCTATGCCAAAATTTTAACCAACCTCCTTGAGACTTCTGTCATCACATTACCACCACTCAGACCTTATGACCCCCTCAAACCCAAGCCAAAAGGGTTTGATGACACTAAAATTTGTGCCTACCATCGTGTGCCAGGGCATGATGTGGAGAACTGCAAGGCTTTGAAAACCATCCTTATCTAGTTGTGTCCTCCTGAAGCCAACTTTGATGATGATGACCTTCTTGATGAGGACCCTGCTTCACCAACACCCATTCCCATAGTCCTTCCCTCACTACCTACTCAACAACCATGACCTCCACCCCCACAGCTCCTAGAGCCACCTCCAAGATTTGAAATTAACATGGTTTGCATCAGAGAACTTGCCACACCATCACCTAAATGTCGTTGCGCCCAGCTCACCTCACAAGGTTTTTCTCCTCCGGTAGGTTTTTTCCTGTCATGTCATTATACCACTCACCCTACACCTTCTCCATTTGCCAACTCCCCTCAGATCAACATGATCCACATTACTACCCATGCTCAGAAGGACAAAGGCAAGGAAAAGGCAACTGACCCACCAACCAATCCTATACCCAACATACCATCTACACCCACACCTAAGATTACTATCTGTGGCCCCACATACCCTATTTCTAATGGGGTCACACATCACACCATGCTCAAACAATTACACCAATCTCCCCTCAAAATGTCCCTATATGACCTCATCCAAACCTCAGAATCCCATCGTCAAGCTCTCATGGAGGTTCTTCAATCTATTGAGGTTTTACCCAATGACCCTACACCCGTAGCCTCCATTATCACACCCCATCATGTAGCCTCTCTCACCAAATTGCCACCTTTATCCACACCTCACCCTACTCACCAAATAGCCTCCCTTAGCTTCTCAGAGGAAGAGATCACACCACACCAAACAGATGACCCAGACCCAACCCTCTTCATCTCTATCCACATCGATGATATATGTGTACGACGTGTAATGATTGATGGGGTGCTAGCATTAATATCATTTCATCCCATGCATTCACTCAAATGTGCATACCTGACAATTTCATGCATAAACATCCTATCATGTTGCATTCATTCAATGATGCTATCACCTCTACACTAGGCACCATCATCCTCCACATTTCATGGGCCCCCACACTATTCTAGAATTATTTTATGTCTTGGAGGGGGAATTTCAATATAATTGTTGCTTGGCAGACCCTAGATTTCATGTCATGGGTTGTGTTCCTTCCACTTTGCATCACTGTGTAAAGTTTGAACATGAAGGACACACCTATACTATTCCAGCTGATCCATCACCTTTTAAAACATGCAACATGCTTTACCGACCCAATGATGTGCTCATACCCATTAAGGCATCTACCTCCACGACCACTACCGCTTCACCTACACCTCCACTTACCAGTATAGTTGCTACCTCAACCACACATGCCTCCTCCATTCCTACCACTGCCACAACCTCCACGGCTGACCCATCAGCCTCCCAATCCATTAACTCCACCTCCGCATCGACCTCTGACACATCATCTATTCTAGCTACCCACATACCAACCACCGATCCCTTGGAAGGCATTTTTCAATGCCTCACTCTGGGGGAGTATCGCCTATATAGTGTTAACACATTCCTTACTCCACAAGAGTATGGAAGTCTTCACCAACATCCTCACTATGATCACCGCATAGGAGAATGCATCCTTTATGGTCCTCCTCACCTTCGTACCAGTCTCACCTATGGGGGACTTGATACTACCACTTACACACCTGAACCACCGTCACAAACCACCCATTTTCTGCTGACTTCCAGTCTCTCACCAATCACCGTTTCACCCACACCTTCCTACACCAATGTGCATGGAAGGGTTTTGGTTTTGGATTTTATGAGCAAGGCCATCATATTGTTATTCCATGTACCACACGTAAACAAAACGACTGTAATGGTATCAGATTTCCTGAACCACCTACCAAACAAGCCCACATTGAACTCATCAAGGACATCAACCCTTCTCCACCTTCTTCACCCGCTCTACCTTCATCACCACCTTCACCGATGGAGTCGATGGATCCTGAATCTATCCCTCCTAACTTTTTTTTTTCATAAACACCATTTCCTTGGGGCCTTTGACTTATCAACGTGAGGGCGAGGCCCCTTCCTCTCTTCCCTTCCTGTATCCTAAAATGATCGATGATGATACACCTTCCATTAACGTCATTCAATGTCAGGATGATGAATCTATACTCACCTACCTTGGTGCAGAAGACTCATATATTCATCGGTCATTACCCTCTGAGATGCAAACCATGTTGAATGAATCGAAAATCAAGATCAACATTCATACTCAGGATGACCCGCACATCCTAAAGATTGGTCAATCTTTAGATGCTGCTGAACAGGAAGCCATCACTTCTTTTCTCAAAGATCATAACCACACTTTCGCTTGGTCTTACACAGACATGCCTGGTATTGACCCCACCATAGTGGTCCACAATATCGTAACCGTTCCTGATGCCAAACCCATCAAACAAAAGCTGAGGAAAATGCACCCTTGCATTTCCCTTCTCGTCAAAGAAGAACTTCAGTGCCTTCTTTCCATTTCCTTCATATTACCCATTGATTATCCTCATTGGATTTCTAACATTGTCCCTGTCACTAAGGCGACAGGGGGACTCCACATTTGCATGGACTTCCGTGACCTCAACCTCTCCTTCCCAAAAGATGACTTCCCTCTACCTAGCATTGACCAACTGGTTGACCTTACCACTGGTCACAAGATGCTATCACTCATGGATGGCTTCTCAGGTTATAACCAAATCCTACTTTCCCCAGAGGATCAACACAAAACCATGTTCATCACCCCTTGGGGGACCTTCTGCTACCGAGTCATGCCTTTTGGCCTTAAAAATGTTGGTGCCACATATCAGCGGGCTATGACTTATATCTTCCATGATATCATGCATCGTATATTGGAAGATTACATGGATGACCTCCTCACCAAATCTAAATGCCACTCCGAGCACCTTGCCATCCTCAAAACCATTTTTGACTGTCTCATTAAATATTACATTCACCTTTAGCCAAAGAGGTGTGTCTTCACGGTTCTCTCAGGAAAGCTCCTAGGATTTATCATTTCCCTACGTGGTATAGAAGTGGACCCTGCTAAAGTCAAGGCCATTCTCGAAATGCCCCTGCCCACTAACCTTAGATAGCTCCGTAGCTTGCAAGGTAAGTTGCAGTCTATTCACCATTTCATTTCACAATTATCTGATTGGTGTCAACCATTTCATCATCTACTCAAGAAGGATGTCTCCTTTAAATGGGATGATGACTGCCACAAAGCTTTTGAGGCCTTAAAACAATACCTTCTCCAACCACCCGTACTCATTCCACCTAAAGATGATCAACCTTTCTACCTATACATCTCAACTACCGATCATTCCTTAGGAGCCATGCTCGCTCATCGTGATGAACAACATAGGGAGCAGGTGGTTTATTACATAAGCCATACTCTTTTGGACTATGAAACCTGATACACCCATCCTAAATTTTTTTTCTTAGCCTTAGTTTTCATTGCCACAAAACTCTGCCATTACCTACTCAACCACAAAACCTATGTTGTAACCAACACTGACCCCCTACACTTCATGTATGCCAAACCTTATCAAAATCAGCGTGCCACATGATGGCTTATGCTCTTAGCTGACCTCAACCTCAAATTCATTCATCAAAATTCCATCAAGGGCCAAGCTATCACCGAACAATTGGATAACGCATCTATTTATGGGAATCAACCCTCTAATTTTGACTTTCTAGATGAGTCCATTGCTACCCTTTCCTTGGATGAATCCCCTTACCAAATGACACTCTTCTTCGATGGTTCTAAGTGTCAGTGTGGAGGTGGGGCTGGTGTTATCCTCGTTTTTCTTAATGGTGAACCCATGCCTTTGTCTTTCAAACTAGATTTTGATTGTACAAACAATATTTTTGAATACGAAGCACTCGTATTAGGTCTCCAAGCCACCTACGCCCTAGATGTCAAATCAATCAACATCTTTGGTGATTCTCAATTGGTTATAAACCAAGTCAATGGTATATACCAATGTCATAATGAGATACTTCAAAAGTATGAACATCATGTCAACATACTTTTGAACACCTTTGATTGTTATGACCTCAAAACCATCCCATGTTCAACCAAAAAATTTACAGATACCATGGCCTGCTTGGCTTCTCAAATACCTGCTTTGCCCACCAATTCTAAAATATTTATCACCATACAATGAGTCCAATCACCCTCTTATTTACCTCACAAATTTTACTCTATCGGAACCACTACCCCCAACCCGAGTGACCTTTGGTATAAACAATACTCCGACTACCTTTCTCTCTCCATCTTACCTCCTGATCTCACCCGTAATGGACAACGCACCTTCCTTAAAAAGGTCTCTCATTATGTCATCATGGGGGGCCTCCTCTATAAGTGCATGGCTTTGATGGTATTCTCTTACGATGCCTCACGAGTTTTGAAATTCCTTATACCATTAAGGAAGTTCATGATGGCATATGTGGAGGTCACTTCAGTGGCCTTGCTGTTGCTAAGCATATTCTTCACCTCGGCTATTACTAGCCGACCCTTAACCATGATTGTTGTGACTACGTCAAACATTGTGTAAAATGCCAACAACATGCCAACCTTCATCATACACCTAGTCACACCTTACAGGTCACCCGTGACCTTTGGCCCTTCTCTCAATGGGGTTTGGATCTTGTTGGAGAGATAAACCCCCATTCTTCCCAATGACATCAATGGATCATTACCGCTACCGAATACTACACAAAATGGGTTGAAGCCATACCACTCATCTCCATGAAAGCTGAGAAAATATGTGAGTTCATCAATCACCACATCATTTGTCAATTTGGTGTTCCTCATTTCTTCATCACTGACAACGGAAAACAATTTAAAAATAAAAAATTACAAAAACTTTGTGACGCCTTCAACATTCAGCTAAGTTTCTCGTCACCTTATTACCCACAAACCAATGGCCAAGTTGAATCCACTAATAAAACCTTAAACAAAATTCTCATGAAAGTGGTTAACGATACTGGGAAGGATTGGCATACGCACATTCCTTTTTCCCTATGGGCATACCGCACTAGTATCCACACTTCCACTGCTGCCACACCATTTTCTTTGGTCTATGGTACAGAGGTTGTTCTACCTCTCAAAGTCCAGATCCCCTCACTCCACATTTCTCTCCATGGCATGCTCAATGATGATGAATTTCGTCAGGACCATTTAGCACAACTTGAGTTATTAGATGAACGTGCCATCTTAACGCTCTTGATCACCTTCAAGTTTACCAAAAACGTATCAAACGTGCCTATGACAAACGTGTCCATGAACAAACCTTCCAAGTTGGTGACCTTGTCTTGAAAGAAAATCAACATGTAACCAAAGTAGAAAAAAGTAAACGGGGCAAATTTTCTCCTAATTGGCTTGGACCATACATCATGACCCATACTTATGGATCAGGTGCTTATCATTTATCTTCACTCGATGGTAAACCTGAACCTGAGCCCCTTAATGCCTTGCATCTTCGACCATTCTACTATTGAATTTTAGTCCTACATCACTTTTTGTCTCCTTCCATGCTCATCCCTTAAGCACTCTCCACTTCTTACACCTCACCAATGATTAAACAAGAATCATGTGAGTACCCGTCACTTGTTATCTTCTCTTGAATATGTGTACCACGGCGCTGCACATAGCATGATTCTCATGGATACTTTTTGTCTACCTTTAGATGAGATCCCATGGTCATTTCACCCTACTTTCTGAACAAGAATCTTATTCTTCACCTTGGTCTTGTCCATGACTTCAAAGCCCTCATATGGGACCTAACTCCTTGAGTCAAACTTCTAATAAAAAGATGACTCCCTCAAAAGGACATCTTCCTCTCTGCAATTGCTGCTATAAATAGACTGCTCCCTCAAAGGACAACTATGTAAATATCTTCCAGAAAAAAGAGAAAGAATAAGATAGAGAATCTAAAGCTTCCTGCATTGATCAGCTTCACGAAGACCTCAAGGAGTTCATTTCCTCATCCCATATAGACTTCCCACATTGATCAGTCTATCTCAAATACAAGTCAAAATAGAAAACTTTTTAGTCATGGACTTTCCCATTGTGACCTCGGATCTCTTGCCCAAAGAGCATGCCACCTCATATCATATAAAATTACCCACCTTTCACCCCTCTCACCATTTGCACCCCCATTTTCCTACTACCTCAAGGGACCTCTTGGAACCAAGACATTTGGTGATCATGTGACTACTCTTTACCCTTAGAACACTCAATCATGTAATGTCTTTAGGGTCTTACGTTCATCACCTTCTCCAAGTTATAACATACTCAGTATGAATCCTAACCAATCAGGTGGCTTTATTGCCCCCTCTTATCTTTTAAACCTGTCTTTATTTACATTTTGATTACCTTATACAGGACTTGGTCCTCGACGCATACCTTTAGGGTAATCTTATTCTTTTACCACAATCAACATCACCTATACCATTTTTCCTATAACCCACTCACACCTAACAGACCTAAACCCATCATGCCTAAAACCTACCAACTCATTTTCATACCTCCTCATATTCTTCCCTAGCTTATGGGAGAACTACATCGGCCTGAGGTCCCTTTTCACTGGGACTATGTAGGCAGCACTCCGAGGGCATGGGGCCCTTGGAGGTTAGCTCAGCCACTCTCTACCCTAACCAATTCATCTTTCATTTTCCTCAAATTACATTCTACCCTACTTAGTTTCCTTTTTATATCTAAAAATTGGAAATTAAACCAAACAAATAACAAGTTGCTTAACATTTTTATCCTCATCACAACATACATTTATTATGACTTCCATTTCTCTATCATCATCATGCATATATTATAAAAACATCTTCAATATGACCCATATCATTATTCATTGCAAAATTAATGAATCACAACACCAACAAATTCAAAATCAATCACGCCTAGACCACAAACCTGACTCAACCATGCCTAAGACCTGACTTGATACATGCCTAAACCAACCTGACTCAATCAACACCTAAGACTTGACTTGATCCATTCCTAAGACTTGACTTGATCCATGACTAAACCAACCTGACTCGATCCATGCCTAAGACTTGACTCGATCCATGCCTAAACCAACCTGACTCCATCATGCCTAACTCACCTAGTTTTCGTCCATATCACAACAAAAAATTAAAAGTCTCATAAAACACCACCAAATCAAGCATCTCATGTATCTCATCATATAAATAAATATGTGTGTCTCAATACAATATACATGGATATCCCATCATGTCTATCTCAAACAAATTGTCAGCACGTAGGCCGATACTCAATACAAAATGTCATCAGCGCGCAGGCCAGTCTCATATACAATAAAATAATAAAAAATACAAAATCTCTTTGGCACGTAGGCCGGTATATGCTCAAAATATACAAAAACTCTCATACATCCTCACTATCTTTGGCACGCAGGCTGGTATATCTCAAAAAATGACTACAATACATCAAAAATCAGGAGCCATATATCAGGCATCTCGATGGACATCCTCCATATCTGTATCACTTGTACCCTCTACCTCCTCGACCCCTATCTGGTGACCTGCTAACATCTCCCCACCCATCATAGGTGGTGGCTGGGTCCCTACCGACACATCACCTGGAGCTGGTCTCCATGAGTCTGGTGGCCTCTCCATGATCGGCCTCTAGGAGCTCGATGGCCCCCTATGTGCTCTCTACACTATGAGTGTGAGATCTCGTCCTCTCACTTGAGGCCTACTGTGCCCTATACTCTCCATAGGATAGAAAATATATCCCACCACCATCAACTGATCCTAGTAGTATCTGGCCTCACCTAGGGCATCCCGTAACCTAGATATGGGCATGGTCTATGGTGGCCCCATAGGCCTCGGCCCCTGTACCTGTCCTACGGGACCCTGTCCCACCCCTACCTATGAACTGGGACCTTGTCCCAGTGCCTATGGTGGTGCCATCGGCCCCTGCCCCTATGCATGTATCTGGGCCTGTAAAGCCCCAATCTGTGCCTATGTTGTGGTTAGCTAGCCCTGTAACCCTATCACCTGTGCCTATAGGGAAGCCACCTGACCATCATCCCCATCTCCATCTCCATCCCCACCCTGGCCATCTGGGCCTGAAGACTGGCCACCTATACATGTAACTCTGCTACCTCTACCTCTGAGCTAGCAAGCTGTGTCTGCACCATACCCAACTGGGTAATCAGAGTAGCCATCTACCCCTGTAGGGTGTCTCTCTACACCATGATGGTGGCTAGATCTAGGCTGCCCCTAGGTGGTACTGCTCATAAATGAGCCACCCACCACTATCTATATCTGCCTGTGACCCCGACATCATCAATCTACTGGTCCACTGCTTGCTCCTCCTACCCTGTGGGCACTATCGGCTGTGGTAGAGGTAAGGGCCTCTCCACGTCGTCTCTCCTATACTACAGGAAGGGTGGAGGTATGTCCTGTAGTAGCCCAAACTACCACCTAACTCTGTCAACTGGGATCATCTCGTGCTCCCTGACACAGCGACCCTGTATCCATCTCAGTAGCTACAGCTCAACTAGCTCATCACGCATATGCCTATATGATGGGAAGCCCACATATGGCCTCCAAATGATGTTTACCTTAGATAACCCCTCTAATAATCACCAAGAAATAGGCCACATCATGTGTGGTCCTGTCTGATCTCCACTCTCTAATAACAGGCACCCATCACCTATACCCCACTCATACATAGCCTAGTGGAAAGGCATCAGCCCGGGGCATGCCCACTAGATGCACACAGACAATGTGCTCATATGCCCAGGAGTGAAGTAAAAAGGTACAACATAGGTTGAACTTGTGCAACTGCCCATATGGCCACAGATCTCTATATAGCTACACCAGGAATGTCTGACACCCAGGAAAAGCGGGTCTGATCTATCATCATGTCATGTAATACCCCCATCAACGAGTGGGGAAACCACCCACCCTCTACATCTGGCAGTGTAAAGCAACACACTACCTCCATCAATAGAACTACTAGCCTCGTCTCCTCCGAGATGGGCTAGGTACATCTCTCCATAGCACATGCTGGCACTATGGAAGGTCAAGCTCGGCCATCCCCTCTCCAAACACCATCAACATCAACTCCTCTGAGGCCTCGGAGGAGATCGAATAGACCTGTGTACCCAATATGGGTAGCCACAGAATCCTGAACATGTCCTCCAGGGTGACTATGATCTCACCCATCGGTAGGTGGAATGTGTTGGTCACGGAATCCCATCTATAGATGAGAGTGACCATCAGAACTCGGCTACCAGACTACATGTCAGTAGTGTTAGACCCCACTCAGGCCCACCTCCTCCACATGCCGTAGCTCCTCAGGGGTCATTGCACCATGAACTATCATGAGCAGGGGTGGAACCCTATCCCGCATGTGTAGCTGATCTCTCCCCTACATCCAATACAAACAAACACATTAATCTACATTTATCACACCCATACTCACCCACTATCCTTTTCCACACCCTATTTTACCCCTACCCATCTCAACCACCCAACCTGTGGCACTTTTGGCCCCTTTCTCTCCAAAACCCAACTGGTGCCAGTTCTCTCTAACCGACCATGGTCACCCCTAAACCAACATCGGTCACCTATTTCGTGACCGATACTGGTTTAACCCTACCGATGCCGCTCAACTTGACTGACACTGGTCACTTTCGTGGTAAAAACCTAGCGACCCCCAAACCCTCCCTTCTCAAAAAATTTATCACCCTAACACTTCTACCCACCTAAAATCACCTACAACTCCCCCTCCACCTCATCCCTTCCCCTCTTCTCCCACTTATCTCTCTCCCCACTCCTCTTCTACCCAATTTACCCTCCTATTTCCAAATTTTATTTTCCCCCACCCAAAACAAAAACTAAAAACCCAATTTGCCAAATCACCTAATCTATCTAACTAAATACAACAAGAGTTGGATGCTTACCTCATCATGTTGTCATCATCATGGTGGCATGTCTGGCCGCTGCACCGAGTGGCCCACCCTGATCCCTCTCCAGCCTCTGCCATCACCAAATCACTACCCACGACTCCAACCAATCAAATCACACACACTGATCCTCATGGACCCACCTCTCACAACCAATCACCCACCGTTCGGCTCACCAACTCAACTCTCCATTCCATCTGACACTTTTCCCTTTTCTCTCTCTCTTGTGTCATTTTCTCAATTCACTAGATGACAAATGAATAACAAAAACATGGATTTTTTATTTTTATAACAAACCCGACCTAACCGACACCAGTTTTACCTTCACTGGCATCGGTTGCATGCCCTACCTTACTGTGGTCGGTTACACTCTACTGGCGTCAGTTACCCTTGACTTCCATTGGTCACCCTCTCTTGCACATTTCCCTAAATTTTACCCTATTACCTTGCCCATCACTCCTTTTTTCCATACCCAACCCTTACCCTGATCATTTACCCCACCCCACCTTTACCCAAACCATTTACCTCACCCTCCTGACCTCATCATTTACTGCCTAATCTCGTCCTCCTTTGGGGACTCATTATTTTTCCCATACCTCAGCCCTACCCATGTCATGACCTAGATACTTGGACCTGGAACATCGCTAGTGACCTTTGACCTCATGTGTTAGCTATACCTTGCGACACTGTTACCTATGTTGATTGACCTAATGACCTTACCTTGCCTCTTGCCATGACCATTTATCCTGACCCTACCTTTGGTGTACCGGAACACACCTAAACATTCCTACACCTAACCTATGTTGTGTTTCCTGACCATATCCTATACCTTGGATACCAGAATCACTTCAACCTTGTTTGGATAAACCTATCGACCTTAGACAATGTAGAGTTTTCCTGCTCTTCAACCTGGTAGTGTGCTGTAGTTTATACATGTGTGTGTGTTTGACTGTTACTACCTTTGACCCTGACCCATTACCTAGATTACCTGAGTAGACCTTGCTCCTTTTTCCCTTGTTACCCACCTTCCTTTTCATCACATTTACCTTTTATCAAACCACTCACCGATTCTGCCTTCTGCCTTGTCAGTTCCTAGTTTGAGGGGGATCACCTCCATCCACACATGGGGCAACCACATCTTATTTTTGTCAGCGTCACTTACCAATACAAGCTACACAACAAAAAGGGGAAAAATGTAGACACCAAAATTAGGTCACACTCCCCTTTGGTCCCTTGACAAATAAACACCTTCATCACATCCACCTAGCCATGGCCCCCTTCACCTCACTATAATATTAATTTAATTATTTAAATTAAATTAATTCATTATCCTCACCATATTTATTATTTAAATATCTTAATTTAGATAATGCCCACATATCCACCTCACCTAGACACCTCATCAAGCCACCTCACCCTAAGACCTATTCTTAGTAAGTTTCCATAACTAACTAAGACTTACCCAAACCCTAAAAATCAATGCCTACATTCCCTCTAACCACATTCCCGCATGCTTAAAAGAAGCTTCCAGTCTAATCCACGAGTTAATGACATGAGATCCCAAAAAATCAAGGGGATCTGCCTAGTTTAGTAAACCTAGGAAATCCCACCCTAACCGACGCCGGTTACCCTTAACCACCACCGGTTAAGTTCGGAACCACCGTCGGTCACCTTTTAACCCCCAAAACAACCTTATTTTGAAGGTTGGCAAAAGGTTGGCATTTTTCCAGAGAGATATCACATCTTTTGAGAACAAGTTTCAGCGAGAACACACATGCAAGGAAGGAGATCAAGAATTTTCTCTTGCACAGACATCCAACATTCACCCAGCAACCATCTAGAAACCACCCCACAGATTTGATCCAATCAAGTAAGAAGGAGAGCACATGCAGCCCATGCAAGAGCTCCCCAACATTTGGTGATCCTCCACAACATTCAACCTCTCATCAACACCTTCATTCCTCACTCACGGATGTCCAGAAACAGATTCCAAATAAGTAAAACATTTTACTCCTCTGGTTCACTTATTTCATCATTGTATTTTCATCCTTTATTCTCCTAGCCACCCATTGACCTCCTTTAATACTCACCCCTCCATATCCCCATTAAAACCTCTAGCCAAATCCCATCTAACAACTTAATACCTCATTTCCGACCAGCCTAGTCCTTTGTACAATCATAAGGGAGATCCAAAGCTCATTCTGTGGCATTCCCAGTATTCCACAGTAACCTGGCACCAGTTCTCCCCAACTAACGTCGGTCACCCTTAACCGGCATCAGTCTCTGTATTTACCAATACAGCCCAGAAAAGTGACCTACCCACCTATCCCCACATCACCCTTAATCACCTGTGACCTACCTAAGACCTCTGTCAGACCTGCAGAGACCCAAAACCAGTTACTTGACCTTCGGATCTTATTTTAACCTAGCCTGTTAGATTAGATCTTTCTTATTGTGTTTTAAATGAGATACCTAAATCATTTTAATTACAATAGGATTTACTTTATTACCAACATTAAATTGTTTTAAACAGTGGACTGACAACCATCTAGGAAGTATCACACTTCCCGGATCTAGCACATGCTAGGCAGTTCACTACACATATTGTTTAAATTTATTTGGTGGTCTTGTGTTCCATTTCAGGTAGTTCCTCCTAGCCAAAAGGAAGCTCTCACGATCAGCTGTGGATTCAGAAGTCATACACATGCAACAACCTATTAACCAACATTCTCAACAGGTATTCCTCCTACGCCCATTACCCTATCTGTTTTTTCACTTTCAAAGAAACATCTAAGACTATGCGTTGACTGCTAAAGAAATTGAAAAAATTTCCCCCCTTTTACCGGATATAGCCCTTCCCCTTCACTAGTAAACCTATTCATTTCAAAGCTATCTTTGGATTCGAACCTTGCTTCATTTACTTCAAACCTAGAAGAAGCTTCATTCTCTTCATCCTCAGAAGGAACTTATTTCTCTGATTTATCTCCATCATTCCCATCCCATTGCACTAAATATATAGCCTTACAACAAGATCCAGGTTCACTTCACACTGTTCTACACTTTACACAGTATAATCTCGAGATTTCTACTTCAACTGTTTGCTTCTAGACCCCATACAGAGAGTTGAGAGTAATTTGTTTGGGAATTTTAGTGCCATCAAGGATTGAGACACATAATCTATCATGCACCAATCTTGATCTAGATTTAGTTTCAGGGTCAACAATGATAAGGATTCCAATAGATCTTGCCACAACGAAGAAAATTTCCGGTTCCCAAAACTCTAGCAGGAGGGCAGGGAGCCATATCCAAAATCTAGAGGGCTTCATGAGTGATATTATGTGGAACTCCTAGTTCCTACCTACGAAAACTCAGGGTCGCATTACCATAGAACCATGGAGCTCCATGTAGGATGTTTTACACTTCCTTCCCATTGAGAAAACTAAATAAGAACCCCTCACCTGCAAGGGCCCTAACTTCAACCTTACAACTCCATTTCTATCTACACCAATCCCAGAATGAGTCTATATTAGGCATGAGGCCAGCAAACCTGCATAATATCACAAGTTTTAACCTATCCTTTACTTGGTCAATAATACAATTCAGGATCTCCAAGTGTGGATCCTCCTCCCTCGAAGAGGGTGTGAGCTTGACAATTTCTCTATTGGCTGCACTGAACAGTCTAGCTACCCATGAGCTCTCTTTAGTTTCTCCCATGAGCTCTCTTCAGTTTCTACCTAGTGATTCTGAATTGGGATATTTTGTACACTTTCTATGGCTACCTACAAATTTGTGGGATGCAGGCTATGGATTGTTTTACAATTCTTTGGAATTGAGTTTGATTTCGATTGTAGCGAATAGTCAAATCATAGTATGAAATCAGATCATACGAGTTTTATTATGATTGCATTGCATTTACTTGTTAAGGTGAAATAAGAGTCTATGATTCTGCATGGGATATTTTATTACTAAGAGATCGAATCTAAACTTTGAAGTGTTTTAGTTATTAAGTAGTAAAATTTAAAATCAATCCCTAACATAAATAACGTTCATTGATTGAATTTTAAGTTTGTAACCACATCAGGTCGGCCCTCCGGGCCTGGGAAGTAACAATTTGTGCACATAAAATTATAATTACATAATTTTCGATAGATGTGAAGCCAGAATGTCGAGACTCAAGTTCAATATTTTTTTCCTTCGGTTTTTACAAGTGTATATATATTTGTATTATACACATTAAACAAACACTAATTATGCCAAAAAGGCATGCTATAAGTTAAATTGAGCTTCCCGTTTCTGACATTCTGCATATCATTGGATGGCTAGAAACAGAGGGTAGGAGTCATTGAAGCATAGTCACTTTTGAGTCATCCATGTATCTTTGCATGTTTACCGAGGTTGAGGGGATGGTGTAGCTTGTGACATATTTTAGAGTGAATGTTCATTTACTTACTATTTTTCACGTTGATGCCTTTGGCCATCGATGCTGAGTTATTGTGGTATTTTTGTCATTTTCTATTGCTCCTAATGAACCACCTTTCCCTGATCCCCCATGGTGTGCTGGTGGGTGGTAGGGTATACAGGGTTTTAAATTTTTGTCATTACAGGTATGGCCTGAGCCAATGACACCATCCTCCTTGAAAGCAAGTTATCGATCATGTACAAGGAGTTGTGGGTCATAATTTTGTATGGGTTGGAAGTGTTCCTTTTTTTCTGTGCAGGAGTGTCAAGGTCACTACAGAGAACAAGGCAGAAGGTCATATTTAATGCTTTGTTTATGTTCAACTATTGTGCTTAAAATTTTTTATAAGTTGTTTAGATATTTGTTGTTGTGTATCCCAAATGAAACCCTTGTTATTTTGACTATCTTGCATTAATGTTTTGTGTTGGAAATTTAGGCATTAAAATTTTTTTCCCAGAAAATTTTTTTTGATGCCCTGTGAGGATCTGTTTTGTTTTTGTTTATTTATCAGGATGTTTGTGTTAGGTTTTGAGTTTGTGGAAATTTCAAACACCGCATCATACCCTGCAAGAAGTTTTACCATACCAATAGGACTCTTTCTTGTCATATATCATTCATGCAAACTAGCCTTATACATAGCAGAACGAGTAAAATGGTAGGATTCTAAATGTTTCCATTTAACACACATTTCTGTAAACTCGTGTTTTTACAGTTCTTATGTGTGGGGAATTTTTCTTACCCTTGGGTAATTAAGGACTCTCATCCTGTCCGGGCTTAAGCTCAAGAATTTTACTTGGGGATGTCGTCTTAGCTAGTCAGCTCGGCTTTACATACCATTTTTTTAAAGCCTGTGTTAAGGATTTAGAGAGTTTTTTCTCTTGGTGGCGCTTCTTTATTTCATTACATGCCTGATATTCATCTCTTATGTCCCCTTTATTTCATCTGTAGCCCAACCTTATAGTGATGAATGTGTTGGTGTGTGGGATCCTATGTGTCCTCCACTCACATATGGAGGGTCATCTCACATGGGTTAGGTTTAGGGTTAGGGTTAGGGTTTTCTTATGTGTCATACACTAGGGTTACTCAACACCCTATATGTATCCCTTCATTTTACATTTATGAGTATGCCAAGACACTTCATTGTCTTTCTCTATGTGCAAGCTTTGTTCTGTTATGTAAGTTCTTCCATTGATTGATCGATTCCTCCTTGTGATTATGCTGGAGCTATTAAGTTTCCTTTGGAGTGAAAATTCATCGTGGTGCACAGTTTTCGATATGATTCTCACAAACTCTTTCATGGTATCAGATCTGAGATCGGGTAAACATGCATTCCTCATCTGAGTTGCGATCACTCTTGGTTTCGTTATTTTTTACTCCTCGTGCAAGCTTTGTTTTGTTATGCAAGTTCTTTCGTTGATTGATCAATTCCTCCTTGTGATTATGCTAGAGCTATTATGTTTCCTTTGGAGTGCAACTTCATTGTGGTGCACAGTTTTCAATATGATTCTCGCAAACTCTTTCATAAGAACGTTAACAAAAAAATTCCAGAATATAATGATTGAAAAAACTTGTTCTTGGAAAGTTTTAATTTTTGTTGTGTTCTTCATGCATGTGCATATCTCCTTGAGTTTTTCAAGGGTTTTGCAACTACATTTAGCTAGTTGCAGCTAAATCTAGTAAATCAGTTAAAATAAGAGTTTTTCTTGGTTTTTTATTAAACTGAAATTTTTTTAGATCTCTGGTTTCTCTGTGTTTTTTGCATGTCTTTTTGCAGAATACAGGTTTTTAGTAGCTTGGAGGCTCAAATTTCAGTGTTTGGTGGTTTTGTGCTCACCACCAAGCTCCTTCTTCACCGCCTTTGAGCTATCTAACAAGGCTACTACCTCTACAATCAGCTACTATCCTTCCCAACACCTGTTTTTTTTTATTGTTGGCCGTGTGTCTTAGTCATGGGTCTGTGTTCATTGTTTACTGTCTTTTGATTGTTTGTTGTTGAACGTGAGTTTGTTGTTGGCCGTGAGTTGTTGTTTGTTGTTGTTTGATGTTTTTTGTTGTTGGCTGTGAGTTTCTTACACTTGCGAGTTCCTCCCCAAGCTCTCCACCTGCTCCCAACAGTTACCACCTCCAAAGCACGCCGCACGTCTCCACAACACTTGGTCATTACATGGTTTCCCTCCATGACTGCACTCAAACTCCAACTTGGGTTTTTTTTGGTAAGTTTATTACATTTCATTTTTGTGGGTGCCTTTTTCTAAATAACGGTAAGCTTTTTTTAATCTATTTCTATTAATAGATATTAATAGAAATTAGTCTCATTTAAATTTAATAGATCTTACTAGATCTTAGTTAGTTTCTTTTAATAGATCTTAACTGGAAATTTTAAATTGTAAGTGGGAAACAATTTAATTTTGAATTCTTTAAAAAGGAAAGTATTTAAAAATTAATTAGGATTTAATTTGTATTAGATCTTAATTAGTTTTTCTGTAATTAATTATATTTAATTATATTAGATCTATTTCTATTAATTACGGCTCTAATTTGATTATCATTTATGATTAGTATTATTTAAAATTGTCCTTTAAATTAACAATTAATTATCATTTTAAAACTCCCATAGCTTTAAATTTAGCTAAATTAGGCATTTCCAAATGATAATTTTTTAAGCGTTATTGTCAAATTTTTTTACTAATCGTGCGCTCAAGTGTGAAATAACACTCCGAGCTCCTATTTGTCTTCCGCATTCTTTTCTGGCATTCTGAAGATCTCTTGGACTCATCTTGAGTTCATTTAAAACATTGTATTTTACCTTTATTATTGCTTGCGACTAGTGCGTGCATCTGCCACAGTTTGTATCAAGGGGGTATCCTTTGCGATGTGAGATTTTTTTTCTCACAATCAGGATTTGATTTCACCTCCTTCCTAATTTTTTCCAATTGTGTTTATGTACGGTGTCACTTTGATGCGCTCCACGAAACACGATTGTGGTCTCCTCTCTTGTGTGTTATTACACTGATTGCAAGGTGAGTTATCAAGTATTTCAAGATGCATGCTCGGACCCGATTGTATTCAACGCACTAAAATATGAAGTGCCAAAAGTAGGGGGTTATTATATTGTCTTGGGTGGTTGTGATTCTTGTGTTTCTTTTTTGCATTCTTTCTCTCTCTTCATTATGGATGCACTTTCAATTACTTTGCTTATGTTGTTCAACTTATTCGAATGGAGATCAAAAATAATTATGAAACTAAGGGGTAAAGGGTTATTCCACATCTCAATGGGAACTAAGACTGAATCAAACAATGACCCTAAAATATCTAAGTAGTTAAACCGTAGTGATGAAGCTTTAGGTCTTCTTTGCATGTCTGTTTCTCCTAACTTGCTCTTCCACATTGAGTCATTCGAAACACCTAATTCTACGTGGAAAACATTAGATGGAATGTTTGGACAACAAGATAACATGAGAGCGCATGAGTTGGAAAATTAACTACTAGGGTTAAATCCTAGTGATTTTAAAAACCTACAAGCATTCTTCTCTATGTTTTTCCACACTAGATTGTTGTTAAAGGAATGTCAAGTAGAGAATAAATATTCTCAATTGATCTTTTCGATTATCTCTAAGTTAGGTCCTGACTATTCTGTCTTTGTGTCAACTTTTTACGCTACAAAAGCTACCTTGGGCAAAGATTGGAATATGCCCTCCTTTGACTATTTTTCATTCCAACTCATTCAAGAACAGGAAAAAATCATTCAAATGGGGTCTCTCAAGTCCAAGTCACATGCCCTTGTAGGATTACTAGTAAGGAAAATATGATTGAAAAGAAGAAAGAAAGAAAGGACCAACCTAAGAAGGAAACCAAGACCAAAACTAAATTTAACACAAACGCTTCAACTTCTGAGCCTAGAGCACAGAAAGAAAAGTATTTGTGTTCCTATTGCAAGAAGCATGGTCATCAACAACATATGTGTATGAGAAAACAAATTGATCACCTTACTCATTTACTTGAGAAAAATCAAATAGGTGTTCCTAAGTCTATCAAACAAAATTCTCCGAAGGCCGAGTCTTCTACTGCAAAAGGTTCTAAATCTGATAAGAAGAAAGGAAAGGCCCTTGTAGCCAAAGTTTCTCCTTCATCGATGTGGATTATAGATTCTAGTGCCTTGCACCACATGGCTTCTTTGCATATTGAGTTCTCCAATATCGAGCCTTGTGGTATGTCTCAAATCACGATGGGTAATGACATGATAGTGTCGATTTCTTGTATTGGATCAGTAGAAATGGATGGGGGAACATTCAACCAAGTGTTGAGTGTTCTTGATCTCTCTACAAATATCCTATCAGTTTACCAAATTACTCACCTTAGTGAAGGAATGTGATTGGAATTTGGTCCTAACTTGGTGATTATTGGTGAGCTTAGCAATGACACTACAGTGGTTGAGGGAAAGGCAGATCACCATTCATGGTTGTATACCTTTTCCCACTTTACTTCTGATTCTACACCCACTACCTTGCTCATTCATGCGAATGAGGTTAGTAAGCTATGGAACGAGCGTTTCGGACATCTAAACTATTGCTACCTTGAACAATTGAGTCAAAATGAAATGGTCAATGGGTTACCCCACGTCAATTTTTCTAAGGGTATTTATGAGGGTTGCACCCTTGGAAAGCATCCTAAAAATAACTTTGATAAAGGAAAATCCTGGAGAGCTACTCGTCCTTTGGATCTTGTTCACAACTATATTTTTGGTCCATTTCCGTCTCCTTCGTTTACTAGAGATCTTTATGTGTTTACCTTCATTGATGATTATTTGCGATATACTTGGGTATATTTTCTTAATCTTAAGTCTGAAGTCTTTGAACATTTTCAGGACTTTAAGGATCTTGTTGAGAAACAGGTAGAACGGTCTATTAAGGTTATTCAAACCAAAAATGGAGGTGAATATGTAAACAATAGGTTCATGGATTTTTGTACTTCTGAAGGGATCTCCTTACAGCATACAATTGTTTATAGCCCTTCGCAGAATGGAGTAGTAGAAAGAAAGAACAGTACTCTTAAGGAGATGGCCACTTGTATGATTCACTCAAAGTCTCTTCCTATGTAGTATTGGAATGAAGCAATGAATTATGCTAATTACATTCAGAACCGTGTTACACACAAGGAAGTAAGAGGGATGACACCCTTTGAAGCCTGGTTTGGACACAAGCCTGATGTTGAGCACTCTCAAGTCTTCGGATCCAAGGCTATGGCTCGGATTCCCAAGAAGAAATGCAAGGAATTGAAACCACAATCCAAGCATTGGATCTTTGTAGGGTATCCTAATGGCATGAAGGGATATCTATTTTTGAATCCTACTTCTCATGAGCTTTATATTGAGATAAGTGTTAAGTTCGATGAGTCTTCTTTGACTTCTACTTCTCTACCTATTGAGGTTCTTCAGTTTGCTGATTCGGATTATGACTCATCAGATGATGATGTTGTTTAGAATTCTCCTCTTCCTGATCCTCCCGACCATCAGACTCTTGAGTCTTCTGATTCTAACACTAGTGATGATGAGGACTATGTCCCTTCTCACTCGAGTGAAGAATCTTCTGACTCAGAGCATGATCCTCTTGGTCCTCTTTGGGCTAGGAAAAATTTGTAAATTGTTAGAGATTTAAATGGAGATACTTCAGATATGAGACGTACTCGCTTAGATTTCATTGGACCCCACTCTTTCTTCACCTCTGCCTCTGATCCACAGTCTTTCTGGGAGGCTTCTAGTATTCATGAGTGGGATTCTACTGTGGATGAGGATTATTCCTCTCTCATGAAGAATGATACTTGGGATCTAACCCCTCTTCCATCTCTCGAAAGTGCACCCTGTAGAGAGATGGTTGCAGGTTTTCTAAGCTTGTTAATTTGATCTCTCTCTTTTGTACATATAATGGAAACACCTCACGTCTGTGGGTATACCTATTTTGAGGTGAGTCTCCGGCATCCAGGTCGGTTCCTTGTGTGATGTATCAAAATGATTTTTTGGGGTTAAGGGTAAAAGATGACTATAAAGTAAATAAAACTAAGGTGATAAAAAAAAATTGTATGAGGGATTTGACTGATTATATGCACAACTAATATGTGAAAGGATTCTTGATGCACGAACCGACAGTTTTTTGTAGAATATTAAGGGATAAACAATTTGATGTACTGAGGGAAAGTATCACAACAACACTGTTAATTTAACATGCACATTACAATTATGTAGAAAATAATAAATTTTGCAACAGGGTAAGATGATTAATTATGGAATTTGCATTCACAAGACTAATGGAAACATACACAAGACTGCAAATAATTTGGAAAGGTAGAAAATACTTCACATTCAGAGGGAAAAACTAGCAGAAATTACTTCAATACTCCTATATCCAAAAAAGTCCTCATATATCCAAAAAGTCCTCTTATGAAGTATAAAAAAATCAACTCCCTGTTTATGAGTAAAATAATTACAACACTTGCAATATTTTGCGAAACTATCCATCCACACATTCATTTAATGGGGACCACCTCCATGTGTACACATGTTCAACCTTTCTTCTACAACCCGTAGGGCCACCCTTTTCACTTGATCACTAATCTTCATTTGGTTTAGCCACCTTTGTGGACTTATCATATTATAAGGTCTATCACCTTGATTAATATGCATGCCTTTCCATAGTCTTCACCACCTTTGGATTATATTGCATGGTATATTTTGTCGTATTTTGCATATTGGAAATATTTGTTTGAAATTCACCTTTTCGGTGATCATAGTTGACATGATTTGGTCGGCACTTTGATCTCTGACGTATATAATTTTAAGACCTTAGAAAGGTCATAAGGAAATGATTCCTTTTTTTATTAATTATGTGAGCTGGCCCCCTCTCCACGGTGACTCAACCCTTCTGATGCTTAGTTGGCACTGCGCACATTTAATTGGTTTAAAGGCTTCGGCCCTTTCCTCCATTGATCTTCTTGGCATTTAAGTTGGGCCCTTGGTGGATTTGTGCATGAATTTCGGCCGTTGATTTCACTACACCCTTGGTTAGGGTTTCTTTGTGCTTTCTGACTTATGTATGCATCGTTAACACTGGTTGGTTTTGTTCCTTGATGAAAACTGTCGATCTCTGTCCTAGTTTGATCTTTGGCATTGATTCATGACCTGTGATTAGGGTTTTAACCCTGTAATTAATTTAGTTGGTGGCTTATTACCATGGTTGTTTTCTTTGAATTTGGAGCTTAATCTTCGGACTTTTATCTTTGTCCTTGTTGATCGTTGATTGCTAACTCTGGATTATTTTTGTTAAACTGGCTGAGGTGGGTGAGTTTAAAATGCTTGAGCTCCATCATTTTGGTCATTTCTTTTCTTTCTCGCAGAGAGCGGCGAAGCCCTGGAAAATTTTCTGTAGACCACCATTTTGATGTTTTGAAAATCGGCTCGATTTAAATCTTATGAGCGAGGTGGTTGTGGGTTTCACCTCTAATTTCGTGATCTATCCATTATTGTTCCTCTGTCGACCTCATCTTTTTTTAGTTCTCTAGAAATGAGGTAACCACTTGTGGGTTAGAGCTCGACCTTTGCTTAAAAGACATCTTTGCCTTGTGGAGTTCTACAAGGATTCTATAGAAGGTATGGTTGCCATTGTCATGAGCTGTCAAGCTTGGTTCATCCTTTATGTGTAATATTCAAGCTCGATTCCCATTTTCTGCCATTTTTGAGCTATGTGAGTTTTCTTGGTTATCAAGATCTTTGCATTTTTTCATTTGCCACCACTTTCGTGAACTTCAAGCTCGTCTATGTAACTATCACACTGAGTAAGTCTCAACCTCCTTGGGTATTACAATTGCTTCTCTGTTTCTATTTTCACCTTAAAACTAATAATCTATTCTTTTCTTTGCATTTCCTATGTGTTTTGTGGCTCAGCCTTGGTCGTTTCGAGTTGAAACTCAATTTGAGATTGATCTTCTTTCTCTAAACTTGATGATTTTTTTAGGGTTTTGATAGAGATAATTTTCTCGAGTCAGTTCTTTTCTTACTCTATTTCCTTGATACCCATTAATTTGTCATCATTTATTTGTCAGAATTAGCAGCTTTCTGTAGATGTGAGTATTCGTAGATCTTAGTTTTAAGAAATTCTTCAACTCTGTGTAGATACATGATCTATAATTTTTTTGAAAAATTGGTTCCCCTCATGCACTATAGTTTCATTCTAGTTTCCTTTGTTTACCGACTTTGATCATAGATCTTACTGTAGTGAGGGAAAATTTCAAAAAAATTGTATTTTCTCATTGAGCTTTGATTTTTTGTCCTAACTTGGGGTTTCTGTTTCCTGTACATATTTAGAGCCAATACATACTTTGTGCTTCGAAAATTCAAAACTCTTTTTTGTCTTTGAATATTCAAACTCAAAGTAATTAATGATGTTCATAACAAAGTAGAAGTGTGGGAATTTTTTTTATCATGCTTCAGTGTGAGTCTGAAGACTATTATTTGGCATTGTAAATGTTGATCTCTAAATCTCCACATTTTGTGACTTTTCCTAAGTGCTTTAATTTTGTTCTTTCTAGAAACTTTGAGCTCAGGTCCTGAATATTTTATAATGGCTTATGAAAAATTTGATTCCCAATTTTCTTATTGATTCTACAACCTGGAGTTCTTAGGGTGCTTAGACATTTAATTTGTTGTGACTTTGATGCTTCTGTACTACATTTTGAAGCACTTAGTTGATGCTTTGATATTCCATTTACTTGTGTATTAAAACATGAAGCACTTGCTTTAGTTAAATTAAAATCGTGTAGCCTTGAGCTTTTTGCTATGCACTGTGACTCATGTACTTCATCATTTGTACTTGATCATTTGATCCTTGTATAAATAGTTGTACTTCTTTGATATGGCAGCATCTCTGTGATTCATACTTGCTTTATTGAAAACTAAAATTCATAGAAGGGATGTACTTGTAAGATTACTTCAAATTTCATGTTATTCAGCAATTAGGCTATAATGAATGCTCCAAGTACTTCAATCTAATGACGGAAAGTGCAGTCCGTTTATTTTCCGCATTATATATTGTATTTCCTTTTATTACAGCTCCGATATGCATGCTAGAAAAGTCGTAAATGCTCATTTTACATGGCGAAGCCTTGTCAAAATTTTCCTAGAATTCTTTGACTATCTGTTTCAGCTGTAATAAATCCTTCCAGTTAGCTTCAGCTTCTTGAAATCTGATTTCTTCTTTGGTTGCAAACTGAAAAAGTATACTTCTATTTTTCAGTCACTTTTGATTTAAATTCTAGATCTGTATTGTAACTTCTCCCATTTGTAGGTTAGATACTGAAACATGAGTTACATTATTCCTTATTTTCAGCGTGTACTTATGACTTATCTATTTCTTCTTGGCTGCAACCTACACCTGCACACTTAAGAAAATAGTTAGAAAATTTCTAGGCTTTTTGGCCTCTCTTATGTCGATGGTTTTTCTCTTCTTTTCTTTTTCTTCTTTCTGAGCGAGTAAAGCATGTATGTAGTTGATCTTCAAGTAGACTATATCTCTTGTTTCTAAGATATTCATATGCATGAATTAGGATAGTATAGGAATACGAACTGATCCATTAGCTCATAACTTACAGTTTTCTCTTTTAGTTCTTTTCAGATACAGTGACTTCTACAATGAAGATAAAGAAGGAATAAAAGTTGGGAATGGAGATGCTTCAACTAAAGAAGAAAACCCCCAAGGTAATGATGGGTTCACTCATACTCCTTGAATTTCTCTTTCATGCATGTGTACCTCTTATTTTAGTAGTTGTACTTTACTTTTCAGTTACATCCCACGGCTTGTGTGGGAAACATTTGAAAATTACTTACGAATAAAAAATTGAATTCTGAAAATGAGTTGTATATTTCTTTCTGTATGGATTGTATGATGAACTAAACAACTTAGTAATATAATTGAATGTCTTAATCATGAAGTCAAGAACCTTAAGAAAACCTGTAACATCCAGTAATGAACTATGATTTCTGCAATCTACACTTATGTTTTTTGTTCCAAAACTTAGCATTTCACCTATTTTGTAATTGAATGTCTTCATCAAGACAACATAGTTGTCCTTCGGGGCCTTTGTTATTTTTGTTGAAGATAGTCATGAAATTTTAGAGTATGTGATCTGTTACATTTTGTAACAGCACACATGGCTGCAGATTTCATGTAATCATTTAAATAAATCAACAGTAACAACATTATCTGAAAAAATCTCCCTTAGCTTAGGTATACTTCACCAATGTCTTCCATCGTAATGAAGTTTCGAGTTTCCCATTTTTACACAAGTGCAAAAATTGTCAACATTTCTGGCGATCCTGTGGGGAAAGTTTCCTGCTAGCTTATAGACTTGTTCCTTGCTCTTGTCTATTGGGTATGGAGTCTAAACATCTAACCAAAATCTTCCTTTCCGAAAGGTCCAACCCTTCTAAAACAAACTAAAACTGGGAAAGGATCTAGAAAACCAAATCACATGCACGAATGCACTTATTAAAGTGAAAACAATGCAATGTGTAGAAACTGCACTTATTGAAGGGAAATCCTACTCTAACAATGACTATAATATTTTCAATAACAGTGTTTGAGAAACATACCATTCACAACAATGGGAAGTTCCTCTCCATTCAACCTTGAAAGCTGAAAAGCATTATGTTCTTTGAAAGCTGAAATCATATAAGGGACACTCCAGATTGTATCAAACTTTGTTTGTCTTCCTAGCTTTGCACGATCAACATCCCACTTTAACACAATATCTCCTTCATTGAAGATTCTGAATTTGGCTTTCTTATCAAAATTCCTCTTCATCTTTTTCTGATTATTTTCCATATTCAAATGAGCTTTATCTCTTAGCTCTTATAATTCAATTAACTCTGCATAACAAACCTGCAATAGTTCATTCTCTAGCAGTTTCATTTGATGCAACAAATCTAATGCAGGTAACTCAACTGAAATACGCATTCTTGCTTCTTTTCCATACACAAGTTTGTATGGTGAATTGTCAACTGATCTTTTAGGAGTCACTCTATCAGCCAAAAGTGCTGAATTCAACATTAGCAGCCAAGCTCTTTGATTATCTTTGAGTGTTCTTCTGATGATCCTTAAAAGGTTCTTGTTAGTACTTTCAGCTAAGTCATTACCTTGTGGGTAATAATTAGATGAAGAACTTAAGTAAATTGCATGGTTAACAACCTAATTTGTTATCTTTGCACCAAGAAACGCTAAAGCATTATTTGATATGATAGTTGCTAGAACACCAAATCTACAAACTATACCTTCATAAAAAATAGTCTCGAAGTTTCATTGGCATCTTTTAAGGGTATTGCTTTAGTCCATCATGTAAAATAATATGTATCAGTTAAGATCCACTTATGTCCTTATGACAAAGGTGGGTTTATCATGCCAATAAAGTCAAGACCCCACTACATAAAATGTTGATCAACTGAAATGGGCTGTAAAGGTAGCAAAGCTAAATGTTCTTTTCCAACAAAGAAAGAATATTTCTTACACTTTCTAAACCATTCAAAATAGTCCTTGAATATGCTAGGCCAATAGTAACCATCTTTCATAATTTTTAAGGTTGTGGTACATGACGAGAAGTAACCTCTTGCAGGTCCTTCATGGAATTCTGATAGTAATTTCTGAATTTTATCGTAGTCAACACATCGCATCAAGATTCCATTTATATCTCTTTTGAAAAACACACTATCAATAAAGATATAGGGGAAAACTTGTAATCTAAAATATATTCATTTATTCTTGTCCATACCTTTTGGATAGGTGCCATGTTGTAAGTAGTTAGCCAAATCGGTCATCCATATTGATTCTTGAATCTCATGGGAAAGTTCAAGTTGTTGATTTTCTTGTTGAACCATGATGTGTGATTGCTGATACGTAATTTCAGCATGTTGTTTTGAATCTTCGGGTTCTACAATTTGTTTTCTTTCCATATCAGCAATTAGGTGTTCACACAAACCTTTACCTCGAATTGTCATAGCAACCCAGATATCAACATCATATTCCATAACTTTTTTTATCCAGCCCGCTTTTTCTCTCATTCAATTCTTTATTTAACAAGAAAGCTTTTACACTTGGATGAGAAACAAGAACATGGATTTTATTGTTTGAAAGCATATACTTCAAATTATTTAGTCCTATGACTACTGAAAGTACTTGTTTTTCAAGGAATGTGTACCTTGTTTGGTAATCATGCAAACTCTATCCAAAGAAAGAAATTGGTTGCTCAATATTTTCATCATTGACTTGAGTTAGTATGGCTGAGATTGTTTCAGCTCCTGCAAGTGCATACATTGTAAAATATTTATCAAAATTTGGATTTGCAAGAGTAGAATCCTGAGAGATGAATGTTTTGATTACTTCAAGCCCTTCTCTCCCTTCGATGGTCCAAGAGAACATTTTCTCTTTCTTTAACATAGTTGTCAACGGTTTAACCAATGCTACAAAATCTAGAAAAAATCTTCTAACATGGTTTATTTTTCCAAGAAAAATTTATAAAGCCTTCTTATGATGAGGGAATGATTGTTGTGATATTGCTTCGATTTTGAAAGGATCAATTACTAAACCTTGTTTAGAAACAATATGGCCATGTAATTTACCTTGATGTACTAAAAATATGGACTTCTTGGGATTCAAAGATATTCCAAATTACCTGCATAACTAAAAAGTCTTCCTTAGATGCATCAGATGTTCATCAAAATCTTTTGAAAATACAGTAACATCGTCTAAATAAACAAAGATGCATTTATTTAACAAGTTACGGAAAGCCATGTCCATTGCATGTTGAAACGTTGCACCAGTATTTGAAAGACCAAAAGGCATTTTTTTATAAGAATAAGTACCCCAGTTGGTGGTAAAAGCTGATTTATACCTATCTTCCTCTCAAACTAAAATCTGATTGTATCTACGTTGTAACCATCTATAAGAGATATTCTATCTGAACTAGAAACTGTTCTCAAAATTTGATTCATATTTGGTAGTTAGTAATGATCTTTTAATGAAGCTTCTGTTAAGATCTCGTAAAGTCCACACATAATCTGATATCTCCATTCTTCTTCCTAACATGAACAAGATTTGCTAACCAACTTGAATGATTAACTGGAAAGATAATACCTACTTCAATTAACTTGGATAACTCTTTCCTCATTAGAGGATTTATTTTGGGATTTACAGACCTCTGTTTCTACCAAACTGGTTTAGAATTTGACTGCAATTCGATAGTATGTTGTGCTACACTAGTATCAAACCCTTTCAGGTCTTAGTATCTCCAAGCAAAAACATCTTTAAATTCTTTGCAAATATTAATAAATGACTGTTTTTCAGCTAAGGAACATACCTTTCCAAGAAACAAATGTTTCCCTTCATCATCTGAAATTTCTTCATAGTTATCAGCATGCATTGACATCTTGGTTTTTTCTTTTCTTAATTGATCATCAATGGTGAAGATGTCCTTTAATGTGACTAGACCTCAAGGCAGTGTATTTGTCTTTAATTGAACAATCTGGTCACCATATAAATAGTCTATAATTTATCTTGATTTACTACAGAAAATTTAGCTTCTTACTATAAAAACCTACAAATTTGATCATCATTTTCAAAAACCTAATAATTCAAGTCATTATCAGGTATAGGAGGCCTGACAATTAACTTAATATGATCCTGAATTTTTCTTTTCTCTATCTATTTTAGCACTTCAAAACTAGTACCAACTGCTACAAGTTTTTCTGCATGCTTATTTTCAGGTCTAGGAATGGACTGAATATTGATAGCATCAAAATCTTCCATTACGTCTGAAACTCTATGTCTATAAGACTTTATTAATGGATTCGTACAAACATTTAAATTATTTACTTGATTGATAACCAACTTAGAATCACCAAAGATTTTTAATGTGTTTATACCTCTCTTTGTGGCCCAAAGTAATCCATGAATTAATGCTTCGTTTCTTAGCTACATTACAAGTGCATTAAAATTGGAGACTCAAAGATGAGAAATACCTTTCATTTGTTTGTGGAAGTAAGCATCAAACCTGCTCCTTGTAATTTTTTGATCTTAGCTCCATCAAAATGAAGCTTCCAAATCCCTTCTACTAAACTTTTATGTTTTGGATAGCAAGGGAAGTAGTGCATTTTCTTCATGTATATAATACACACCAAACAAATTTTCTTCAAATTCCTTAAAAGGATCATGGAAATGATGTCTATTCAGCCTGTATTTTCATCCATAAACATGTTAGAAACACCATCTAATGTTGAAACATGACCTACATCATCACAATCAGACTAGTCTAAGGCTGTAGAATTAGCTACTACATTATAAGAGTGAGGCTCAATGTGGAATCTGGCCAATGTATCTGAATTGATAGTAAGTTTGGTGTCATAACGAGTAGTGAAAAATAAGAAAGACCAATTTAAAGAGAGATAAACTCCTATCTTTGTTGTGAAATCTCTAGATAAGCATAAAGAAAAGTATGGAGGTAAATCTACAACAGTAACATCTTGTAGAATAGAAATAGCTTGGGCAAGCATGCAATGTTACCTCTAAATTTCTTATTACACCAATTGTATTAGTTATAGTTCCATCAAGTTGTAAGACACTCTTTTCTATAGGCTCATACTGTAAAACCAATTTTTTTGCAATTACTTTTGGCAAAATTGTGCTACTTGCACCACTATCCACCATGCAATTATGAACAAGATCTTCCCCAATAATTAGTGATATATAAAATGGTGGTGGTCTTCTTGATGTCATGAGAATTCAAAAATTTCTAAACCATCCACTTAACTTATTTAATTCGGTCTTGTTCGAACATTCCAAGGACCATGTATGCCTTTTAGACTTCCTTTTCTATTGTTTTAGAAGAAATATGCAGCTTATCTAGTTCATGAGAAAATAAATCTTGTTGTCCTGGAATACTTAGAGCGTCCCACATTGAGATGTTAATATTATGCTTTTTCATTACATCAACAATGTTAAAAGAAGCAACAATTTTAGAGATAGATTCAACTGTTTTATGTAGTGCCCACTTCCCTTTGACACCTTTTGATACTTATGTTGACACTGTTGATCACATTATGGACATTATTATGTTTTGATTTAGTATGTTGTTAGACATTGATCATGGATTATTGTTGATCTTGATTTGATTGCGATGCATGATGATTATTAGAGACACCTTATATGTGGATGATGATATATTATTTGACATGGATGTTTTATGGATGTTGTTCAGACATGTGATTTGGATATTATGAGTTGATCTAGAAAATGGATATTATATTGATGATGATATGGTTGTTGATTAAAAATGCAAATGATGTAGTTGTTACTTTGATGTTGTTGTGATTCACTTACTTAGATGATTTTGTTATTTTATTTATATCATATTGGATGTTCTGATATGGCCATGAGGCCAAAGGAGGTATTTGTATTTTGCAAGTTAAAAACATCACAACAAACATCGGGGGATCGGAGACCAACCACAATGAAATCCTAGGTGAATTCGACACGGTCACCATGAAAATTGGTTTTATTGTGGTGTGTGTTGTTTTGTTAGGGATTCCCATGGGGGGGATTACCTTTACATGTGACCATGGGGTTGTGTATTTTACCAATGTGTTTATTTTATTATTATTGCATGTATTTTATTAGTAATGTTTTCCCTTCTTTTAATTAATTAAATATGGTTGATTAATGTGAGGAATCATATGGTTAAAATTTAAATAAATTAAATTGGGATATGGGAAAGTAATTATAAGATTTTTTGGCTATTTGTATTAAATTTGTAAGGGATGTGTAAGTTCTGTAAGAGCTTGTGTAAGTCAGTTTTAGAGTATGAAATACTCCACATCCATGACAAATTCGAATTTGTCCTTGGGGGCTATTTTTGGAGGCTTGTGGGACAAGTAAAACTTGTCCCATGCCTCTAAATTTAATTTACCAACCATACTTATGGTTGGAGAAGTGATTTGTGACTTTTATAATGCATTTTATTAAGTCATGTTACATGTTTTTAATTGCACTTTCTTACATTTTATTTAATTTTGTTGTCCCTTGAGGTGTGGGATTTTTGGAGTGTGCAAGTAACTTGTCATATTTTCACCCACCTCTTTATTGTGCTTGGGAGAATGCATTTTGTCTTTTGTGTTTGAATTTGAGGATGTGTGATGTGGCATCCTACATGGATCCACATCATCCTCTCTTCTTCCCTCTTCTATATAATTCAAACTCTTGCCTTGTTTTGGGTTGTTGAATCTTTTTGCAACTTCATTAGGGGCACATTTTTCTTGTGTTGGAGCTCTTGCTTTTGGAAGAAGTTGGAGAAATCTTTGCATACTTGGGAGATTTCTGTTTTGGAATGTGTTTTTTGGCATTTGAACCTTGTTGTTTGGAAACAAAAGCTACCATGGAAAGGTAGGCGTTTATTCCTTCTTTTATTGTTGTTATTTTCTTGTTGTGTTGTGTGAATGGAGGATGTTTTATTGTATTTGTTGGCTGGTTGGGTAGACTACCATAGGGATGGTGTAGGACAAGGATATGGGGAATCCATGTGGGCAGGCATAAGGAATGCCATTGGCATCAGAGTTTTGTGGAGGGAGTTTGGGTTTAGGATCCACCATGGAAAAGAAATAACTTGCATTTCTTACTTGTGGGGGGCATAAGGAAATCTGTGGGGGGCATAAGGATATGTGTGTGATGAATTATTTTGGTGGTTTGTTACTAGTGGATGCCCAATTCTCAATTGGAAGGCATAAGTTTCTTCCCCCATAGACCTTGCTTCTTTGGCTTGCATGATCAAGCCTGAGTTTTGATTGGAATGTTTTCAATTACATTTCTGAACTATTGTTTTGTGTTGAACTATGTTTTATATTGAAATGTGTATGTTTGAAATAATTTTGTGTGTTGTGGAAGTCGGTTGTTGCCATGGGTTGAATTACACCTATTATTATATTTTGGTTGGGGCTCAGTGGCCAATGATGAAGGAAGGCTTATCCTTTCATTGGATGTCTTGGTTGGGTGGAGAGCGTTGACTTTCCCCCTCTTTTGTTGTGATCAACTTGGAGAAAGAGAAAATGTGCATGTTAATGTCCTGGAGTAAAAGAAAAATGTAGTTTGACAGTCCTTTGAGGAACATATATATTTGAAATATTTTCCCACTTGTAGTGGATGAAATTGTAATGTATATTGGTAAAAAAATGATTTTGAAATTGATTATGAAGTTATATATTTGAATTGTGAAAGACATTTATATTTTGTTCAATTATTGAAAAGAAAGAAATATAATTGTGTTGTTACAGTCAAACTTTGAAAGATGTATATTCTATTGAAATCAATAAAGAATTGCAAGTTCATATCTCATTGCATTGTTGCGTTGAGTTGTAATATCAACTTGTGATTGGAATCTATGTTTAGTTGTAAAAGAAATAAAATACGTATGAAGGAAGTTTATTGCTTGTTTATTTTGGAAATATATGAATTTGGAAATCAGACTTTAACATCTAGCTTTGAAACAAATTGCTTATATACAACTAAATGTATTAGACCAAATTATAAATAAGATATTACACTTAAATGATAAATTGGGTATACAGAATTTTCCTTGAAGTGAATCTCTGCTACAAATTTTTAAACTGGTAAATTTAAATAAAATGCACAGTTCAGACCTGCACTTGACAATCAACTTGAAATTGATATAATTTAGCATGTTAAGATATTAAGGAACTCAAATTAACAAAGAAAACTTAAGAAGACAAGTTAAATTAATGCAAAATCAAATCCAATCCCTCTAAGAGTCGTTTTTCTGTCAATTGTTGGGAAAATGCAACTTGAAATAAATTGAGCAAATTTACTTCCCTAAAACACTTTAAACCCTACCTAGATCAATTCTCCATGTCTTTTTAGCATGTTGAGTGGAGGAGGAGATATAATTTAACCAAATTTGAAAGTTAGAAATTACCAGTTGGCTTTTTAAAAGCCTGCAGATTGTTTTTGTAAAATTCACCCTTTAAAAGTAATCAAAAAGTAAAATTTATGATTCCTATGCAAAGTGGGCATTGAGCGAAAGTCCTCGTTTTCCCAAAACTGAGCTTTCTAGCTCAAGTTATGACCCTCTGAAGTTTTCATGCCTTGGCGGGAAAATTTGGGAAAATTTTCTATGGCGGGCTTGAGGCCTGAAAATTTCCAGTCAAAATTACTCTTAGAAAAAAATTTGAAAATTTTTCTTGGGAAAAAAATTGATTTTTTCTCCACCAGCCCACAGCCAATCAAATGTTGCCACGTGTCCTCATGGGCCAGCGGCAGAGGTGCGACACTTTTTCTTCCTTAGCACTTTTTGAAAATTTTGGAAAATTTTCTTAACTTTCCCTGCTAGCCTGTAACCAAACACAGGCTGCCACATGGCACGGTGGAGGGGCGGAACCTTTGCAAACTTTACCTTTAGAAAATTTGTTTTGGAATTTTTTCCTAAAATTTCCCACGACCCCACACACCCGCCCTTGCCCTTTGAAATCCTCCTGTGAATGCTCAGACCCGCGCACCTAACTTTCCCCTTATCTCCCCCTTCGGCGAGATTCGCCAATAATCTCCACCACCCACCTTTCCTTCTCTTTCACCCCCGTTATAGCTCATGGAGCGCCACGTGTCCCTAGTAGACTCATGGGCATTTTTTTTTTCTCTCTCCCTCTTGGGTGAAACGCCCCAAATTCTTCTGCAGCTCCACCCTTCCATTTTCCCCTGCGATGACTCTGAAGCCGCCACGTGTCCTTGGAGGACCCGCAGAGGTGCGGGTGCAAATGGGAAATTTCTTTTACGCAAGGGAAAAATTCCAAATGCCGCCCCGTGACCCGCCATCCCAAAATTTGTCTTTTACTCCTACTGGACACGTGTCCCCTTGGGGAAAATTTGACCCCTAAAGTCCGCTTACTCATAACTTGAGTTCTACAAGGAGTTAAGAGGACTTATTTATATCACCAGAAAGGTGAGAAAATTTCCTATCCAATGGGAATGATTTAGGGAAATTTTGGAAGTGTTAATTATGAGAAAAATCAAGTTGAAACTCTAATCCTGTTAGAGAGTGGGTATGGGGGTAAATTTCTCCCTGAACCTAACTGAAACTTCTAACCCTAAAATGTGAACCTTGTGACCTATGATAATTATTTTTTAAAAAAAGTATGTTCTAGTAATTTAGATTTTTTCTGAAACCTAATAGGGTCAACTTTTGTCTTACAACTTGGTTGTGGACACTTCTAATAAAAAAAAATTATTCCATAATTTTCTAACTAACCCTAGGTTGTTTCTTGGGTCTCAAGTGGGATGTTTTAATGGGCATCGCATTTTAGCATAGGCCTTAGAAAAAATTGATTCTTCTTCAGCTGTCTTTGATATCTGAGGTATAAATAATCTTCTTAGGTCAGGGTGTACCTATTTTTTTGTCCCTTATCAACTGAAACACTTGCTACTTTTTAGGAAAAACAAGACTGTTAACTAGTTTTGGGGTTGTAGATGTTGTCTTATCAATGATAGTAGGTAGAACAAGCATATTTTGTTGTTTTTGACTTTCATCATCTTTTCCTTGAGCCCTAGTAGTGACTGCAATGAAATCATCCTCATTGAAACTGACTAAATTCTGTTTAGGTGCTTTTTAATCCTGAGTATCTTGTTGCCCAACCTCCATTTGAGGCATGAATAATGCCTCAGATTGAGGTTGTGTGACAAGACTTATGTTCATAAAAGCATTTGGGAAATTTTTATCTGAACGAGGTTGATTACAAGGTTAACACCACTCTTTTGTAGCCCTATTGACTGGAACTAAAGCATTATATGAACTAGGAGCCTTTGGGTCAAATTGTCTTTGCTGATTAAACTATCTATAGTTTTGATTATGTTGGTAAGGTTTCCTATTTTCCTGATTTTACTGATAAGGAGCTATTGACAATTTTTGCACTTGCGTAAAAATGGGCAACTCGAAACTTCATTACGATGGATGGCATTGGTGAAGTATACCTAAGCTAAGGGAGTTTTGATATTATTATTACTATTGAATTAGTTAATGATTACATGAAATTTGCAGCTATGTGTGTTGTTACAAAAATGCAACAGATCACATAGTTTGAAATTTCATGACTATCTTCAACAAAAGAACACAAGGCCACAAAGGACATATGTGTTGTCTTGATGAAGACATTCGATTATAGAACATGTGAAATGATAAGTTTTGGAAAATAAAACATAATTTCATATTACAGAGATTAGAATTCATTACTGGATGTTACATGTTTTCTTAAGGTTCCTTTCTTCATAATTAAGACATTCAATTATTAGTTCATCATACAATCCATACAAAAAGCTGAAATGTAGAAAGAAATATACGACTCATTTTCAGAATTCAATGTTTTATTCATAAGGAATTTTCAAATGTTTCCCACACAAGCCGTGGGATGTAACTGAAAATTAAAGTACAGTTACTAAAATAAGAGGTACACATGCATGAAATAGAAAGTAAAGGAGTATGAGTGAACCCATCATTGCCTTGGGGGTTTTCTTCTTTGGTCGAAGCATCTCCATTCTAGCTTTTGTTCCTTCTTCATTTTCGTCGTAGAAGTCACTATACCTTAAAAAAAGAAAAAGAGAAAACTATCAGTTACGAGCTCGGGGATCAGTTCATATTCTTATATTATTCTAATTCATGCATATGAATCTCTTAACAATAGAAGATATAGTCTAATTGAAGATCAGCTACATACATGCTTTACTCACTTAGAAAGAAGGAATGAAAAGAAAATAAAAGAAAAAAACCATGGACATAAGAGAGGCCAAAAAGCCTAGATATTTTCTAACTATTTTCTTAAGTGTGCAGGTACATGTTGCAGCCAAGAAGAAATAGATAAGTCATAAGTACATGCTGGAAAGAAGGAAGAATGTAACTCATGTTTCAGTAACTGACCTAAAAATGGGAGAAGTTACAGTACAAATATGGAATCTAAATCAAGAGGGACTGACAAATAGAAGTACATGTTTCAATTTGCAACTAAAGAAGAAGAATCAGATTTCAAGAAGCTGAAGTTAACTGGAAAGGAAGGCTTACAGCTGAAACATAATGAAAAGAAGATTCTGGGAAATTTTTGACAGGGATTACCAATTTTTCATCATGTTTTTTAACTACTACATGCTTTAAAAGAACTATGTAAATCAAGTAAGTGATATAGAAAAGTAGAAAAGCATTCCATGATCAAGATAATAGTTATTATGTTTCAGTTTCCAACTACCAAAGAAACATCAACAGAAAAGTGTTATATTATGTATTCTGAATCATAAAATACAACTACTACAGCTGAAAAGGGAAGGAAGAGAGAATTCTGGAAAATTTTTACCAAGGCTTCACCATGAAAAATCAACTTTTTAAATTTTCCAGCATACTATAAATACTACTATCAAGGAAATAAAGCATCTAAGTAAAAGAAACAAGATTACAGTGTACCAATAAGTCACAGAATCATCTTCAGAATCAAAGTATGCAACCGCTATGGTTATAAAGGATCATTTCTGAAGGAGAACTAAAGAAATACAAAAGAATGCAAGTTTCAGATTTTTCATTTTACAGTTTTTATCAAACTCAAAGCTTTGTTTTTGTATCTAAAGAAAGAAAGTATTTCAGAATGTCAAGGGAAAACAAATTGAAACATTCATTCTTCATCTATCCTCAAGTAAATAACCCCATATCAAGTTACATAATCAAGTTCAGAGTTCAAATAATATGCAATTACATGTTACAAAAGATCAACCCAAAGGTGAGACTTCATAGTTCTTCAAAAAGCATCAAAGTATTCAAGTCTTGAAATGAAACAAAACTCAAATAAAGAACAGAAAATTTACCAGAAACTTTATAAAGGATCTCTGCATAAGGATGGAAATAAGGTTTCAGTAGAATAATGCAAAATTTGCAGATCATATAAAAGGAAGTTTATTATCAGTGTCTCAAGAACCAAATGGCAAAAACAAATATGATACAGATCTCAGGAAAACTCAGACACAGATCAATAATAGACCCACCAAAAATAAAGGATAAGTTTTGAGATTAGAATACTATTATCCAGAATAATGAAAGCTACAGAAGTGATAAACACCTCAAACTCAAATCTACAAATACCCAAAATTAGAAAGTCCCAGATATGGAATTTAAACCAAATGATGCACGAACAGAAAAAACCTTTCAACAATGAAGCTTCCTACTCATCATTTAGGATGGAAGTCATTCAAAATTTTCAATACCCAATAGGAGAGGTTCGAAGATTCAAGGAGAAAGATTTCGAAATACTTCACAAACCACGAAATTGCTTCCTTTTCAAAGTTCTACAAAAAAAATTCAAAAAATGGTTGAGAAAACTTACTGTTTCAAAGTATTTTCTTCAAACCCTCGAGGAATCATCAAGGTCAGAGGAAAACGATCAAGCTCAGAATGGGTTTCAACTCAAAATGACCAAGGCCGAGCAACAAAAACCCAGAAAATGCAAAGAACGAACTAAGTATTAGTATGCATGGTCACAACAACAGTGGAAATGAAATAATTTTCATGTTCGAGGACACAGAAGCTCACCCTTTCCAGCATTCACGGAAACCCTCAAAATTGCAGAGAGCTCAAACTCAGAAATGGTGGCCATAAAAGTGGTATAGAAACCAAGCTCAAATCCAAGGCACAAATGACCATAGAAAGCTCGAACTCAAAAATGGCAGAATACTCCAAAAATCTTTCAAAAGAACTCAGAAAATGTAAATATATGAACACTTCCAGAACTCTCAGGAAAGAGCGACTAGGTTTCAAACTCACAGAGACCAAATAGAACAAAATCTGAGCTTCAACAGATCAAAATGGTGGTCTACAAAATTTTGCAATGGCTTCGCCGCTCTTTGCGAGCAAAATAATGACTAAAGAATAGTGTTCGAGTTATTTTTAACTCACCTACCTCAACCACATCTTAACCTAACTCACCTGAAGTCAGTGATCAATGACCAATGATCAACAAGTACACAGATCAAGGGCTGGAGATCGATCTACAACTTTCAATGCAAACCATAGTGATCAAATGCCATCAAAAACATTAAATGCAAGGTTAAAAACCCTAACTGAGGGTAAGAAATCAACAATGCAGGTCTATGAAGGACAAAGATCAATGGTCTGCATCAGAAGACCTAACTCAATCTGAGTTGCAGATGCCACTGACCAACATGCCAAGGGTTGATTTAACGTTGGAGAGGGGCCAGCCCACGTAATCAATAAAAAATGAAATCATTTCCTTTTGACCTTTGTAAGGTCTTAAAACTATATGCTCCAAATAATTCCAAGTGCCGACCGAATCATATCAACTATGATCACCGAAAAGGTGAAATTTAAACTACATGTTATTCCAATATGCAAAAGCCTATAATATACCATGAAATTTAATCAAAAGTACTCTACCTTATAAATTGATAAGTCCACAACGTGGCCAAACCAAATGGAGTCCAGTGATCAAGTGCAAGTGTGGCCCCACATACTGCAAAAAGAAAAGTGAGCATGTACACATGGAGGTGGTCCCCACAAAATGGATGTATGGATGATTATTTTTGTAAATATTGCAAGTATTGCATTTTTTACTCACAAACAGAGAGTTTATTTTTGCATGCCTTCACAAGAGGACATAACAGACAAGAAGACGAATTCACATGCACAAGGAAAGAGACTTGTTCAACAAGCAAGATTATTATTAGCAAATTATTCACCTTATTTTTTTTTAAAATAGAATAGTCAACTTTAGTTTGACTGTAATGTAATCAAGGCTATTAATTCCTATTTGTAATTGTATGTTCTATTTTATTCATTTATCTATTATTAAATAAAGGATAAAAATAGGATGCATGGGTGAGTACAAGCCTTAGACTATTTTTAGGAAGGGTGTGAAAATTATTTTGCTACATATTGTGTGTTTTGGCAAAACATGGAGAGAGGAATGTTTTGGATATAAGATTACTGAAGCAATTTCTGTCAGTCTTGCCATTTGAATGTGAAGTATTTTCTACCTTTCCAAATTATTGCAGTCTAGTGTATGTTTTGATTAGTCCTATGAATGCAAATTCCCTGATTAATCATCTTATCCTATTGCAAAATTTAGTATTTTCTGCATAATTTTAATGTGCATGTTAACTTATCAGTGTTGTTGTGATATTTTCCTTCAATACAAAAAAGTGTTTTCCCTTAATTATTCTGCCGAAAATTGTTGGTTCATGCATCAAGAATCCTTCCCACATCAATTGTGTATATACTCTGTCAAATCCCTCATATAAATTTGGTGTATCACATTAGTTTTAGTATTTTATATCCATATTTTACCCTTAACACCAGAAATTCAATTTAGGATACATCAACAAGGAACCGACCTTGATACCAGAAACTCACCTCAAAATAGATATACCCACAGACCTGAGGTGTTTCCATTATATCTACGAAAGAGAGAGATCAAAATTTGCAAGCTTAGAAAACCTGCAGCCATCTCTCTATAGGGTGCACTTTCGAGATATAACAGGAGCCTGATAAGGTCTACTAGGTAATGCAAGCCTATTCTCAATTGAAGTCAGCTTATTTCCCATAGTCTCCAAAGCTTTAAATATGTTATCTGATGGGTCTACAACAGTAGGTTCCATGATTGTAATAGGCCTTGGGATAGGAGCTAAATATGCCAAAAAAGGCATTGAAGGTCTTGGTACTAATTTTTCAGCTTGAATAAGACTATTTTCAGCTCGAATGGTAATATCATAGGCTTCTGGGAGCATCTCTCCTCCCATAGACTAAATCATAGTTGAAATATCGTTGTTTAGTTCCCTAAGATAATAAAGAAAACCATGATCAGCTTAAGGCTTGACACTTGCTAGTATTCTTTCCCAAGTTCTAGAAAATTGGATGTTGAAACTTGATATAAATTCATTAGGATCACTTTTAATGGTAGATAGTTGTTCTATAAGAGATAAATGATCTGAATTGTCTTGAAATTATTTCAGCAATTTATCACCTAAGTCATCCTAAGTTCTTATGTATCCAATCTCTATATTTATATACCATTGCAAGGCTTATCCTTTAAGAGATGTAGCTAAAAGTCTCAAGGCTACATCCTCATGAGTAATATTATGGACTACACATAAGGCTGTGACATCCTTAATGTGCTCTATAGGTCTCACCTAATTTTCACCAGTGAATGATGGAAAACTTTTCATGGCAGCATTAGGGATGTCATGGTAAATTGGGATTACTAATGGGCTGTCATTAGTAAAGGTCACAAAACTTCAAGGTGGTTGGATAACCATCGGAAAAATTGGGATGTTAATAGAGAAATTGATTCGTGGTGAAGGAATGTCAGGACGAGGGTTATCAAAACCAGGTCTATTATAAAGTAAAGTATTACCAACTCTTCTCCTTCTAGCAAAATTTAAAGGAAAAGAAACAAATTCAAGATGGATTCCTCTTACCAATGATCTTGTAGTCACTTTAGGCATGGAACATGCTGCAATACTGGTCTGAAATCAACTTTATGGAGTCACCAAAAGATTAAAAAATATTTAGAATAAATTGTTGTAGCTTGCTCCCGAAAGTAACTTTTGATTTACTGTAAATCTGTTGTAGATCTAATGTAGAATTTGTAACTTGCATGTAGATCTGATTCGTTGTCCCATCGAGCGTGCCAAAAATTGTTATCTCTCGAAAGTGCACCCTATAGAGAGATGGTTGCAGGTGTTCTAAGCTTGTGAAATTGATCTCTCTCTTTCGTAGATACAATTGAAACACGTTAGGTTTATGGGTATACCTATTTTGAGGTGAGTCTCTGGTATCAAGGTCGGTTCCTTATTGATGTATCCTAAACTAATTTTTGGGGTTTAAGGGTAAAAGATAACTGTAAAGTAATTAAATCTAAGGTGATACACCAAATTTGTATGAGGGATTTGACTAAGTATATGCATCATTAATATGTGAAAGGATTCTTGTTCCACGAACCAACAGTTTTATGCAGAATGTTAAGGGAAAAACACTTCGAGGTATTGAGGGAAAGTATCACAACAATACTGCCAAGCTAAACATGCACATTAATATCATTTAGAAATTACTGAATTTTGCAACAAGGTAAGATAATTAACCAGGGAAGTTACGTTCACAAGATTAATGAAAACATACATAAGAATACAAATGATTAGAAAGGCAGAAAATACTTCACATTTAGAAGGCAAAACTGGAAAAAATTGCTTCAGTACTCCTATATCCAATAATTCCTCCTTTTGTGCTTTTCCAAAGCACACAATATATAGCAAAATAATTTTCACCCCCTTCCTAAAAATAGTCTAAAGCTTGTACTCGCCCATACATCCTATTTTTATTCTTTATTTAATAATAGATAAAGGAATAAAAATAGAACATGCAATTACAAATAGGCATTAATAGTCTTGATTACATTACAGTCAAACTAAAGTTGACTGTTCTATTTTTAAGAAAACAAAGGTGAATAATTTGCTAATAATAAATCTTGCTTGGTGAACAATTCTCCTTCCTTGAGCATGCAAATTTTTCTTCTTGTCTATTATGTCCTCTTGTGAAGCATGTAAAAATCAACTCCGTGTTTGTGAGTAAAATAATTGCAATATTTGCAAAAATAAACATCAATACATCCATTTGGTGGGGACCACCTTCATGCTCAGATTCTGATGTTGACATTCCTTGTCTAAGTGGTCACATGGGTGACATTCTACAGATCATCTTCAACCTCCTTGAAGTGGGGACCACCTTTTCACTCTACTTGTTTGGCCACCTTTGTGAACTTAGCAAACTAAAAGGTCGACCATCTTGACATTGCACATGTCATACTATAGTCTTACCACCTTTTGATTAATACTTGCATGTATATACTTGTCTGCCGTTTGCACATTGGATAATGTATAGTTTTAAAATTTTCACCTTTTCCGGGATCATTGTTGATGTGATTTAGCTTCAGCATTTGATCTCCGAAGCATATAATTTTAAGACCTTAGAAAGGTCAGAAGGCAATGATTCTTCTTTTTTAATTGATTACGTGGGCTGGCCCCCTCTCCACGGTGACTCAACCCTTTTGATGCTTAGTTGGAATTGTGCACATTTAATTGGTTTAAAGGCTCGGGCCCTTTACTCCATTGATTTTCTTATAATTTAAGTTAGGCCCTTGGTGGATTTGTGCATGGATTTCGGTCATTGATTATCTTTTGTCTCTATTTCTACCATTTGATTTCACTACACCCTCGGTTAGGGTTTCTTTGTGCTTCTGACATGTGTATGCATTGTTAACCCTGGTTGGGTTTGGTCCTTGATGAAGACCGTTGATCTCTGTCTTGGTTTGATCTTTGGCATCGATTCATGACCTGTGATTAGGGTTTTAACCCTGCAATTAATTCAGTCGGTGGCTTCTTACCATGGTTGTTTGCTTTGAATGTGGAGCTCGATCTTCAGCCTTTGATCTTTGTCCTTGTTGAATGTTAATCGTTGATTACTAACTTTTGATGAGTTAGGTTAAACTATTTGAGGTGGGTGAGTTTAAAATACTCGAGCTCCATCATTTTGGTCATTTCTTGGCTTGCTCATAGAGAGCGGCAAATCCCTAGAAAACTTTTTTTTGACGTCATTGTTTGATCTCTGAAACTTGGTTCTGTGTTTCTTCTTTTGATGGCTGCCATGGTTTGAAAGCTTCGAGCTCCATTCTATATCATCTTTTGGTCTCTGTGAGATTTCTTCAAAATGGCTTCCACTTCGGTGAGTTAGAGCTTGGTCTTGGAGGTTTGTCTGGCTGTACATTTCACTATTTTCTGAGCTCTGCGAGTTGTCTCTTGGCCTCCATTGTTGTTTTATTTTAATCTCGGGACCATGTAGCTATCACACTATTCGGTGGGGAAGGTAAGTCTTGACTTCCTTGGATATTATTGTTACTTCATCATCACCACTTTTTCCTTTGAGAAATACTAATAATTTGTTCTTTCTCTACATTTTCTGTGGTTTCGTGGTTCGGCCTTTGTCATTTCAGGTTGAAACTCGTTATGAGCTTGATATTTTTCCTCTGAACTTAATGATTCTTTGAGGTTTTTGATATAGCCAATTTGTTTGGTGAGTTCTTTTCTTACTCCATTTCCTTTCTACCCATTAATGGGTCTTCATTTATTTACTAGAATTTGTGCTTTCTGAGACGTGGGTACTCATAGATCTAAGTTTTTATGAAATTATTCAACTCTGTGTAGATACATTTGTAAAGTTTTAAAATATTGGTTTTCATCATGCACTATAATTGCATTCTAGTTTCCTTTTTCTACCGCCATTGGACATGGATCTGAATGGAGTGAGGGAAACTTTCGAACAATGTAGATTCGGATTTTCCCCTTGAGCAACTTGGGGTTTCTATTTCCTATGCATATTTAGAGCCAAAATATACTTTGTGCTTCAAAAATTGAAAACTCCTTTCTGTCTTGAATATTCAAACTCAAAGTAATTGATGATGTTCATAGAAAAGTAGAGGTGTGGGAATTTTTTGTATCATGCTTCAGTGAGAGTCAAGATTGTTATTTGGCATTGTAAATGTTGATCTTTGAATCTCCACATTTGGTGGCTTTTCCTGAGTGCTTTACTTCTGTTCTATCAAGAAACTTTGAGCTCAGATCCTACATATTTTATAATGGCTTATGAAAACTTTGATTCCTAATTTTCTTATTGGTTCTGCAACCTAGAGTTCTTAGGATGCTCAGACATTTAATTTCCTGTGACTTTGATGCTTCTGTACTACATTTTGAAGCACTTAGTTGATTCTTTGATATTCCATTTACTTGTGTATTAAAACATGAAGCACTTGCTTTAGTTAAATTGAAATCATGTAGCCTGAAATGATCAATTAGACACTTGTACGCTTATCATTTATTCAACTGTAAATCATGAAGCTTCATAGTATGCTTTCCTAAAATTGTTACTTGTATTGTATACATCATTTCTATTGCTGCAACCTAATTTTTAGTTCTCTGTATTCAAACTATACCTTGAGAGTTTTTCTATGCACTGTATGATTCATTTGTACTTGATCATTTGATCCTGTAACCTACGGTATTAATGCTTGACTATTCTTAACTTACTGTGATGAACCTGAGGTTAATTTTCTCTTGATCTATTTCCTTACATAAATAGTTGTACTTTTCTGGTATGGCAACATCTATGTGATTCATACTTGCTTTATTGAAAACTAAAATTCATAGAAGGGATGTACTTGTAAGATTACTCCAAAATTCATGTTATTCAGTTGTTAAACTATAATGAATGCTTCAAGTACTTAAATTTGATGACTAAAAGTGCAGTCCATTTCTTTTCTGCATTATATACTTTGTTTCCTTTTATTACAGCTCTGATATACATGCTGGAAAAGTCGTAAATGTCCATTTCACATGGCGAAGTCCTGTCAAAATTTTCCCATAATTATTTGACTATCTGTTTCAATTGTAATAAATCCTTCTAGTTAACTTTAGCTTTTTGAAATATGATTTCTTCTTTGGTTGCAAACTTTAAAGTATACTTCTATTTTTCAGTCTCTTTTGATTTAAATTCCAAATCTGTATTATAACTTCTCCCATTTGTATGTTAGTTACTGGAACATGAGTTACATTCTTCCTTCTTTCCAGCATGTACTTATGACTTATCTATTTTTTCTTGGCTACAACCTGCACCTACACGCTTAAGAAAATAGTTAGAAAAATATCTAGGCTTTTTGGCCTCTCTTATGTCCATAGTTTTTCTTTTCTTTTCTTCTCTTTCCTTCTTTCTGAGTGAGTAAAGCATGTATGTAGTTGATCTTCAAGTAGACTATATCTCCTCTTGTTAAGAGATTCATATGCATGAATTAGGACAGTATAGGAATATGAAATGATCCCTGAGCTCGTAATGGTCAATTTTCTCTTTTTCTTCTTTTAAGGTATAGTGACTTCTACAACGAAGATGAAGAAGGAAAAAAAGCTTGAATGGAGATGCTTCAACCAAAGAAGAAAACCCCCAAGGCAATGATGGGTTCACTCATACTCCTTTACTTTCTCTTTCATGAATGTGTACCTCTTATTTCAGTAGCTGTACTTTAATTTTCAGTTACATCCCATGGCTTGTGTGGGAACATTGTAAAATTCCTTACAAATAAAACATTGAATTCTGAAAATGAGTTGTATATTTCTTTCTGCATGGATTGTATGATGAAATAAACAACTCAATAATATAACTGAATGTCTTAATCATGAAGGAACCTTAAGAAAACCTGTAACATCCAGTAATGAACTTTTATTTTTACAATCTACACATATGTTTGTTGTTCCAAAACATAGCATTTCACCTATTCTGTAATTGAATGTCTTCATCAAGACAACACAGTTGTCCTTCGGGGCCTCGTGTTAGTTTGCTGAAGATAGTCATGAAATTGTAGACTATGTGATCTGTTACGTTTTTTAATAGCACACATGGCTACATGTTTCATGTAATCATTTAACTAAATCAGCAGTAACAACATTATCTGAAAAAAATATCCCTTAGCTTAGGTATACTTCACCATTGCCTTACATCGTAACGAAGTTTCGAGTTGCCCTTTTTTCACAAGTGCAAAAATTTTCAACAGAAACCTTTGCTCCAATTGCGAAGATGGCTTCTATTCGACTGACCCTTTCCATTTCCACAACAAACAGATGGAAATTCCATCAAATGGACGTTAAGAGTGCCTTCCTTCATGGTGACCTAGAGGAAGAGATCTACATGGAATAACCTCTGGGTTATGTCCATGATCCCTCCCTCGTTTGTAAGTTAAAGAATTCTCTTTATGGTCTTAAATAAGCCCCTCGGGCTTGGTATGCCAACATGTACTCCTTTTTATTTACATCAGGGTTTACTAGGTGTCATTCTAATCCAAACGTTTATATTCTACTGCAAGATGACTCCATTCTCATTCTTGTTCTCTATGTTGATGACTTTTTGATCACTAGAAGCTTTTCCTCTATCATTTATTCTGTGAAGATTGCCTTGGCCAACAATTTTTTGATGACTAAATTAATTCTGCTTCATTACTTTCTTGGGATCTAGATTTCACAATCTAACTCGGGAATTTTGATTTTGCAACATGTTGGGTTTCAGAGTGGAACATGGATAGAAACCATAGTAAGTGGAAAAACATGTCCCTCCTCTTTAATGGGAGAGGTTCCCTTATTGAAAGTAGGAAAAACAAATGTACAAATATACAACTCTCAATGTTTGGACCCTGATATTTTGGAATGTTTTCATACTTAAAATATTATCAATACGAAGGATTGGAAGAGTAGAGAGATGGAGGAAGGAATAAAATGACAATGTTTTCAAGAGAATAGGTAGGAAAATATATCCTTACTCATATTGAACCAAGAAAATATATAAAAAGTTCAATCACTTTACCACCGATGGGAATCTGTAGACATAAAGTTCTAAATATTACATGGACAAGAACACAAAGACAAATGATCCATTGAATCGAGCAAGGAGAGAGATAGAACATAAGAAATGAGAAAGAAAGATCCTATATTGAATTACTTCCAAATTTACAACATTTCCAGAAAACCAAAATCCTTTCTCCATGGCCAAAACATGTTCTTATAACAATTCATTTACATCCATACTTTTTCCCCAAGAAAAGAATATCCAAAAGGAATAATGTTTGTTGTAGATCCTTTTTTGGAAAGTGACATGAAAAAAACACACTCATGAAAACTAGAGGTTCAAAAAGGCGAATATTTCATCATTTCGATTATGATTACTTTAGCAAGGGGCATGTAATGATTTTCTTCTTCATGTGGTCCCGTCATTTCCACCTTTTAACCACTTTCATAGAACTCAATTGCTTACTGGTAAGTTTTCCCCTTTTCCATTGCATATGCCTGATAAAATTTGTTTTCCGATAACAAAAATTTATATCTCTTTAAACTTATCAATTTGGCTCAGTAACAAAACAAAAATGCATCTCTTGAATAAATGACAAAGAAACAGAGAGAGAAGAATGAAGAATGGTTCACATTTTAGAGATCTGGTTCATTAATGGCGTCAAAAATCAAATGAGTGTGTTTCGGCCACTCTTTCCCTTTGTCAACTTTGAAATTGGACCCTACGTGTGGAAGAATCCAAGCAATGATGGGCTTGGGGAAAACATACACATTTTAATACATTTGGGAGAAAAAGTGCAATTTCTCATTTTGCTTCGCCCCTTCGCATCCCCTCCAAAGGCCATACACGTGGCTCTGCATGATTGACTAAGGAAATGCAGCTCAAATCTGCTACTTAAGCCTTTTTAAGACAAAAATCTCAAATTCTCAAATTCCTCCGCTAGCCCGCCTTGATTTCATTTTTAACATGAACACGTGGCACACCCTAATTGGAAATGGGGTTGCGGCTCAATTTAAAACATTTTAACCTTTTTAGTGAAAAGGTTCCAAAACTCATTTTCCTCCATCATCCCACTGTCTCGATTTCATTCTTCAACACATGGCATCACCTGATTGGTTACAGGGATGTGCTTCACTTTTATACTTTATCTATTTTGAAAAGGGGAAAATTCCAACTTTTCCCCCTAAATTTCATGCCTCCAACGTTGAATTTTCAATGTAGGCCATGTGTCCCTTTCTGATTCGTTGTGGGCCTTAACTCAGAAATTATCCCTTCGCATGAGCGGGGCTGCAGGCCATTTTGGAACTTTTTACATTTTGTGGAAACAAAGCTAAAATTCCTAAAGTCCTCTGCCAGTCCGCCAAAGCACATATGAACTGAAAAATAGTCACATGTCCCTTTGCATGAGCAGGGCCGCAGGTCATTTTAGAAATTTTCACCCTTTTACCATAATGTCTTAGAGAATGAAATGGTTCCATCGCCCCAAACTTCTGCCAAAATTGCTCCAGCCAATTAGGGACCTGCGGGGATGTAGGGCAAATCTGAATTTTTTTCCAAAATCACCAAAAGTGATAAGTTCAAAAAGGAACCCGTTCGGCCACATCTAATGAGAAATAATCACGTAACTTCACCTTTTAAGAAATAATTTGACGGGGAATAGAACGTAGAAAGTTACAGAGAACATGAAAATGCCATTTTTGCACCTAATGAAGAATTTCTTTCTGCACAAGGTTAATATGTGAAGAATTCAAGTTTCCATGTACTTCAAATGCATAAAAGAAGATCATAAACCCCATCCCATGCATGAGAAATAGATAAAACGTTATAATGGCCGCAGATTGAGGAAATACATAAAACGTTGTGGGGGATCAAAATGAGCTCTTGAGGGGTTCGAAACATGAATTCCTCCATGGAAAGACTTCAATTTTCATGAAATTGGGTTTCAAAAAAGGCATAGAATTGAGGGGACAATAGCTAGCTCCTTATGGGGATGATTTGGCAGAGGAAAGATGTAAAATCAAGAACCTTAGAGAATTCAGGGGATGATCAGATCAAAGCCTTATTCATGGGCAATGGAGTCAAAAAGTAATATCAACACAGAAGATAACACACACAAGGAAACAAACAAAAATAAGAAAAATGAGAAACAAAACGCTATACAAAATGTACAGAGGGACCGCCAAAACTCTTAGGTTTTGGACAACTTCAAATTTTTCCCACTATAAGGAAGTGGGAGAGGATAACCATCCATGTAATCCAGGTAAAAAGAGTTCTCACTAGGAAAATGTTTAATTTTAAAAGGACCAAGCCAAAGGGAATCAAATTTACCATGGCTGCCTCAAGGTTTATGCCTTTTGTCCTAAAGAAGAACAATGTCTCCCACTTGAAAATTTCTGGGTTTAGCCTTATTTTCAAGCATATATTTTACCTTGAGTTGATGAGCGTATATTCTGTCAACCACTTGTAATTTGTCTTCATTCAACTTTTGGAGGTACATAATTCTTTTGTCTAATGAATTGGTAAAATCGGCATCCTTAATGGCCTTCATAAAGTGTAAGGTTGGTAGTTCCAATGTCACTAGCAGCTGAGCTTCAACTCCATATACCACTTGAAAAGGAGACATTCCAATGGCTCTCTTAGGTGTAATCTCATCTGCCCATAAAGCATCATATAGTTTCTTATGGAAATTCCTCTGAGAGTCATTAGCAAGCTTTCGAACAATGGTGACCAAGTTTTTGTTAATTGATTTTTCTTGCCCATTCCCTTGGGGATAGTAATATGAAGAGTGAGAAAGGGAAATTCCATAGCCATAGCAGAAATATATCATCTCAATAGAAGAAAAATTGGAAGCATTGTCAGTGAAAATCTTGTTTGGTATCCCAAACCTTATTAAGATGTGCTCCTTGATGAAGTTGCATACTACTTCAAAAGTAGTACTTTTGACTGGAATGGCTTCCACCCACTTGGTGAAATAACTAGTGGTAGTCAAAACATGAGTATGCGCTGCACTTGAAGGTGGATTGAGTGTCCCAATGATTTCCAAACCCCATTTTTGAAAAGGTTCCTCAATCACCACCTATTTGAGAGGTAAAGTAGCCAATTTGGGTCTTCTAACAAAGGTTTGACATGCTTCACACTTGCCTACCCACTTTGATGCATATTTGAACAAGGTAGGCCAATAATATATAACACGGAGGATTTTGTGGGTTGTGACAGTAGAAGAGAAATGACCTCCACAGGCCTGGTCATGAAAAGTAGAGAACAATTTCTTTTGCTGCTCTTTTTCAACACATTTCAAAAACCTTCCATCTATGCCTTGTTTGAACAATGCATTTTCCCACAACACATATTGTGTATACCTTAATTTGATGGCTCTCTTCTCCTTGGCACTCAAATGGGATGGAAATTCTCCATAAGTAACAAAGTGTGCAATTCCAACATACCATTCATCAGTTGAGCTGAGGAAAAGAACAATAGGGATATCAACTTCCTCCTTGGACAATTTGGCATCAACTCCTTCAACAATGAGTTCACATAAGCCCTTTACTCGAACTAGCTTGGTGGGTTTGATGTCAAGATCATACTCCTAAAATTTATCTACCAAATTGCCTCTCTTGGTTCCAAATTCTTGTTGTGTAAGAATGGATTTAAGACTTGTATCAGGCACAAGCACAATAAAATGAGAGTTGAGGATGTAAAAACGAAATTGCTTCACAACTTTGACCACTGCCAAAGCATGTTTCTCCACCATGGTGTACTTCATCTCATGGGCTTTCAAACTATAACTCATGAATGTTATGGGGAGTTCATGACCTTCAGCATTCTCCTGGGTTAACACACCATCTAGAGTACTTTCAGTATCAGAGAAATAGATAATGAAGTCTTTGTTATAATCAGGGCATGCCAAGATTGGAGTCTTTGCTATAGCTCTCTTGATGTCTTCAAATGCAACCTTTCCTTCAAAGGACCAACCAAAAGTCTGCTTCCCTTTCATCATGTGGGCTATGTTCAAAGTAAGTTTAGAAAAAACAGGTATGTATCTTCTTAAGAAGTTGATTTTGCCAAAGAAAGAGTGCACACCCTTCTTGCTTGTGGGGCGAGGGATTTTCTAAATTACCTGGACTCTTTCTGGATCAATATTGATTCTCTCCTTAGAGACAATGTGTCCCAATAATTTTCCCTTGATGACACAAAATACATATTTATTGGGATTCAAGGAGATGTCATGCTCTCTACACTTTTGGAGGACTGTTTCAAGGTGTTGGAAATGATCAGCTCTAGTTTTTGAAAACACAATCAGATCATCAAGGTATACAACTATGCATTTTCCCTTAAGGTTGCCAAAGGATAGGTCCATTTCCCTCTGAAAGGTCACACCAGCATTAATGAGGCCAAAAGAAATTCTCTTGTAAGCAAAGGTGCCCCAAGGAGTGGTAAAGGCAGTCTTATGTTGATATGTAGCACTTACTTCTAATTGATTATATCCTGAGAATCCATCAAGCATGGAAAACATTTCTGAACCTATAATAGCTTGCAACACTTGATCCATTATGAGGAGAGGATAATTATCCTTTAAAGAGGCTTGATACAAATTCCTAAAATCAACACAAATACAGATCTCACCATTATTCTTCCTGACAGGCACAATATTAGCAATCCACGTTAAATGGTGAATGGGGAAAATGATCTTAGCCTTCAATAAATTTTGGATCTCTTGAAAGACTGTATCAGCAATTTTAGGATTATACTGGCTCAGATTTTTCTTGAAGGGCTTGATCCTAGGTTTTAGAGGAATGAAATGTTGCATCTCTTTTGGCTAAAAATCCTTGAGATCATTATAAGAATTTGCAAGAAAATCAACATACCTTTTCAACAGATTCACTGATTTCTCCCTCTCCTCTTGTGTGTAACACTTTCCAATGTTTACCAGCTTGGGTTCATTAAGACTCCCAATGTTTACCTTCTCACATTCAGAAGACTGCTGAGCTCATTGGGAAGTTTTGGAATTGATGTACCTATCATGTTTATCAAATAACTCTTCCAAAATTACCAGCCCTTTAGGCATCTTATTACCTTTCAGTTTTATGCAGCCATCATGATCCATTTCTTCTTTGTTATCTTCTTCATTTGGGGGCACACACTCTCTAGGAATATTTCCACTTCCTTCAACGTACAACTACTCAAAATTATCTCTAAGTTTAGGGAAGGAAATTAAGTGTTGATCATCATTAAAGACCTACCAATTGTTTGCATTTTCAGACACACTAGGTCTATGAATTATCTCAATGGTGAATTTATCTTGGGAGAAATCTAGATGAGGGATCAGTAGAGACCCCGAGATAGCCAAGGAATCAGCCCTGGTGTTTCTTTCCCTTGGCATGGATTCAATGAAAAAGGCATCAAGGAACTCAATGGAATCCCAAACCAGATTCCTATGATGTTTCAACCTTATATTCTTCACTTGAAAGAGATCTCTAACCTACTTTACAATCAGCTCTGCATATCCATGAGCAAGGAGATTATTGATCCCCATCCTTTTTTCCATGCTTAAACTGAGGATGAGAGCCTCATACTCAGCTGTATTATTTGTGTTTTCAAATTGGAGCTTGAAGGAGAAATAATGAATCTTCCCTTCAGGAGAAATAAGCACCACACCACCTCCAGAACTAGCTAAGGAGTAGCTCCCATCAAATTCCAAAAATCCAAATTCCATTAGGATCAAAAATCACTTGCTTAGGAAGGTTATCCTCATCTTGTGACATGATCATGTAGTTACCATGACCAATGTCCTAATAAAGTATTTGTGCCTTTGGGTCATCTGTTTTTTGCACAATATATTCAGTTTGTTTCTCAGGAAGTAGCTTCTTCATTTTCCCATTCACTTGAATAAGAGAATGTGACAAATCCATCATGATTTCTCCTCCAACATCTTTGCAAAAATTTCTACTCATCAGCATGCCATAGGAAGGGGGAATATCAGCTACCAAAATGGTGGCTAAAACTCTCTCCTCTGGAAAAGTAGCAAAGACTACTTGTGCATCCTTGATTCTTCCAACCAATGACACTTCTCTACTTTCCATTGAGTAACATGAACCAAAAGTGTGGGTTAGGGTTAAGCCTAGGGCATGAGCTACCTTAGCAGGCATCACATTATCTGAAGCACCAGAATTAATAACACAATTGCTGAGTTTGTGGCCAGCTATGAGGAGAGTGACATAAAATGGTTTGATCTTCTCATCAGATGAAGTGACTATTGCCATAAGGCTTGGTTGAGATGAAGGAGAAGGAGTGGGCAAGATACCTTTAGAACCATAGGATGAAGGCTTGGATTTTTACAAAGTCTACCATCTTAGTAAAGGCCTTGGGATGGGTTTGGTAGAATTTGGCTTCTGAGATTTGGATCTTAGTTTTCTTGAGATGGTCAATAATGTCAAAATAACCAGAGGTGGATGGAGCATAATTGATAGGAGTAGATGAAAACTTTCAACTTATTAACTCTATCATTTGAAGGGACAAGAAGTTTTAGCAGCAGAAATAGAGGAGGAAGGAACAACATAACCTACCTTGGCAGTGGAAGAAGTTAGAATAGGAGCTCCTCTCCTTACAATCACTAGAATGGCTATAAGATGTTCCTTAGATATTTTAGTAGGCTACACCACCTTCTCCTTCTTGTTGGCTTTCTCACGAGTCATGACAACATATGATTCATTTTTCATCTTTGTAACTCTTTCTTCATAATCATCCTCTTCACATATACCTTCAGTGGTGAGAAAATGGACATGAGATCCACTCAACTCTTCTAATTCTTCATCAGCTTCCTCTTCATGTTATTAATAGATTTCATTCTCCTCCTCATCATCAAGCTCCAACACTTCACATGTTGGAGTGAATGGAACTTTAACAGGCGGGCCTTTAATTTCCAATCTGGTCTGAGGAGAGGGAAACCAATTTCTAGGCTGAAAGTTCTTCCTAGGAACATCCTGATAAGGATCATGCTAGGCTAACTGCTTCTTGAGAGCAATGAGATCATTAGTAATTTTTTGTAGCAACTGATCCGCATTAGCTCTAGGAGAAGATGTGGAAGAAGAAGATGCTTTGGATTTGGATGACTCTCTCCTTAGCTTGCCAGACATGATTAGATCATCTTCAACACTAACAAAAAATCTTTGATCAACATCCAAAGTGGCAAGATTAGCTCTTCTAAGTGTAAAGCTCACTTCAGACAGTTGGGCATTAAGCAAGAAACATTTCTAAATCTGATCCACATGGAATGTGTTTTATGGGATCTTGTTAACCAACATGTTGAATTTAGCCACAAATTCCCTCATGGGATCATGTTAATCTTTCTTGATTTGAGAAATCTGGGCCAAGAGGGCATGCACATCCTCAGCAAGTTTGAAACACTGCTCAAACTAGGTTGTCATGGTGTTCCAATTGGTGATGGATTCATCAGGGAGATGATAAAACCAATCAACAACATTATCTTGCAATGTCTCTACAAAAATTGTAATAGAGATATCCTCATGTTCAACTCTGAGAACACCACAAGCAACAATGAAGGCTGCAATATGCTCATCTGGATGAACCTTCCCATCACCTCTGAATTTAGGGAAATTATTTCTATTGCCTTTAGGCAATTCATGCAATGGCTAGGGAAGAGAAAGAGTCCCAACCCTTTGGCCCCAAGGCAAAGGAGCTGCCATCCTTAGAAACATTATTTGGAGAGGAACTAAAACACCAACAAGAATCCAAGCATGCAAATTAGGACTGATTTGATCTTGAGGGATGTCACTCCCCAGAATTTTTGTCTCTAATAGGATGAGTGCTTGCAGATATTGTTCTTATTCTTTTTCTTGACGAAGGGAGAGAGAAACCTTGATAATCCAAAAGTTGGAAATGGGGGTCTTCTTCCCCAAGGGTTCTTCTACCCCTAGTGTATCTTAGAGTCGCCAGATCAAAGATGATCAAGAAGTTGTTATTCAAGAATTGGAATCCATTTGTAATGAATTCCCCAGTGGAGTCGCCAAAAACTGTTGGGTTTCAGAATGGAACATGGATAGAAACCATAGTTAGGGGACAAACGTGTCCCTCCTCTTTGATGGGAGAGGTTTCCTTATTGAAAGTAGGAAAAATAAATGTACAAATATACAACTCTCAATGTTTGGACCCTGATATTCTGGAATGTTTTCATACTTAAAAGATTATCGGTATGAAGGATTGGAAGAGTAGAGAGATGGAGGAAGGAAGAAAACACAAATGTTTTCAGGAGATATAGGTAGCAAAATATATCCTTACTCATATTGAACCAAGAAAATATAGAAAAAAATCAATCACTTCATCACCAATGTGAATCAACAGACACAAAGTTATAAAGATTACACAAACAAGAACACAAATTTTCTTTTGAATGCAAAGACAAATGATCCATTGAATTGAGCAAGGAGAGAGAGAGAGAGATATAACAAAGGAAATGAGGAAAGAAAGCTTCTATATTAAATTACTTCCAAATTTACAATGTTCCCAGAAAACCATAATCCTTCTCTCCATGGCCAAAACATGTTCTTATAATAATTTGTTTACATCCATAATTTTTTCCCAAGAAAGGAATATTGTTTTTTGTAGATCCTTTTTTGGAAAGTGACATGAAAAAAACACACTCATGAAAACTAGAGGTTCAAAAAGGTGAATATTTCATCATTTTGAGCATGATTATTTTAGCAAGGGGCATCTAATGATTTTATTCTTCATGTGGTCCCACCATTTCCATCTTTTAACCACTTTCATAGCACTCAAGTGCTTACTGGTAAGTTTTCCCCCTTTTTCATTATGTATGCCCGATAAAATCTGTTTTCTGATAACCAAACTTTACATCTCTTTAAACTTATCAATTTGGCTCAACAAAAAACCAAAAATGCATCTCATGAGTAAACGAAAAGGAAACAGAGAGAGAAGAATGAAGAATGGTTCACATTTGTATTCTTTAGAGCTCTGGTTTGTTAATGGCATCAAAAACTAGATGAGTGCATTTCGACCACTCTTTCCCTCTGTTAGCTTTGAAATTGAACCTTGCGCATGGCAAGATCCAAGCAACAACAGGCCTAAGGAAAATATCCTCGTTTTAAGACATTTAGGAGAAAAAGTGTGATTTATCATTTTTCTCTGCCCCTCTTCATCCTCGCCAAAGGCCAGACACGTGGCTCTGCATTAGTGACTAAGGAAATGTGGTTCAAATATGCTACTTAAGTCTTTTTAAGAAAAAAATCTCAAATCCTCAAAATCCTCCACCGGCCCGCCTTGATTTCATTTTTAACATGAACACGTGGCACACCCTAATTAGAAATGGGGTCGCGGCTCAATTTAAAACATTTTAACCTTTTTAGTGAAAAGGTTCACAAACTCATTTTCCTCCACTAGCCCACTATCTTGATTTCATTTTTCAACACATGGCATCACCCACCTAATTAGTTACGGGGATGTGCTTCACTTTTATACTTTATCTATTTTGAAAATGGGAAAATTCCAACTTTTCCCCCAAAATTTCATGCCTCCGCCTTTTACTTTTCAACGTAGGCCATGTGTCCCTTTCTGATTTGTTGTGGGCCTCAACTCAGAAATTATCCCTTCGCATGAGCAGGGCCGCGGGTCATTTGGGAATCTTTTACCTTTTGTGGAAACAAAGCTAAAAGTCCTAAAGTCCTCCTCCGGTCTGCCAAAGTGCATATGAACTAAAAAATGACCACGTGTCCCTTTACATGAGCGGGGCCGCGGGTCATTTTAGAAATTTTCACCCTTTTACCATAATGCCTTAGAGAATGAAATGGATCCATTGCTCCGAACTTCTGCCAAAACTACTCCAACCAATCAGGGACCCGCGGGGATGCAGGGAAAATCTGACATTTTTTCCAAAATCACCAAAAGTGATAAGTTCACAAAGGAACCCGTTAGGCCGTAGCCAATGAGAAGTAAACACGTAACTTCACCTTCTGAGAAAGTATTTGACAGGGAAAAGAACGTAGAAATTTGCAGAGAATGGGAAAACGCCATTTTTTCACCCGATGAAGAATTTCTTTCTGCACAAGGTTAATATGTGAAGAATGCAAGTTTCCACATCCTTCAAATGCATAAAAGAAGATCATAAAACCACCCCCTCCCATGCATGAGAAATAGATAGAATGTTATAATGGCCGTAGACTGAGGAAATGCATAAAACATCGTGGGGGATCAAAATGAACACTTGAGGGGTTTGAAACACGAATTCCTCCATGGAAAGACTTCAATTTTCACGAAATTGGGTTTCCAAAAAGGGGAAAAATTGAGGGGACAACAAAACCTAAGTATGCTCTTGACTTGCTTGCTCATTTTCAGATGTCAGATTTCAAGTCTTCTCCTACTCCTTTTCTTTTTTGGGTTAAGTTGGTTTCTGATTTCTCTACTCCCTTGGTTGATGGTACCGTTTATCGACAATCGGTGGGGAGCTTGATTTACTTGACTCACACTCGACCAGATTTATCTAATGTTTTTAGGATCATGTCTAGATTCATGCAAGAGCCATATGAGTTGCATTGGAAAGCAACTACGTGGATCCTTCATTATGTTTGTGGCACCTATACTAATGGCATTCACTATTATGGAGGGGTGGATATTGACTTGATTGGGTTCACATATTCTGATTGGACCGGTGACTTAGATCATAAGAAATCTACCTTTGACTACAGTTTCTCTCTTGGTTTGGGTCATATTAGTTGGTCTAGCAAGAAGAAGAATGCAATAGCAATATCTTCTATAGAGGCATAATACAGAGGAGCAGTTAACACTGCCATAGAGGTTGTTTGGCTACAAGGTATTCTGACAGAGTTTGGCATCCACTTTCAATGGCCTACCATTATCTATTGTGATAACATGAGCACTATCTCAATTTTTAGAAATCTAGTTCAAAAACAACAGACGAAGCACATTGAGATCCATATACAATTCATACGAGAGTTTATTCATGATGGTATCATCGACATTCAGTACATTCAAACAGTTGATCAGATTACAGATATATTCACCAAGCCCTTCACTGAGGTGAAGTTTCTTCACTTGCGGTCTCTTCTTGGGGTGAGGTCTTATGCAACTGCTCATCTTCTTGGGGCTATATAGTCCTTCTCTTCTTCTTCTTCTTCTTCTTCTTCTTCTTCTTCTTCTTCTAGGAAGATGTTGTTTGTATATGGGCACCTTATCAAGCCTTTAGTTTTTGGGCCCCATTGACACATCTTTCTTAGTTGTTTAGGAGTGTCTTCTTATTCTATTTGAATCATCATAGCTGCTACCCCAGCTTCGATGAAGGGGGGATAATGGTATGTGGGATCCTATGTGTCCTCTAATCACATATGGAGGGTCATCTCACATGGGTTGGGTTTAGGGTTAGGTTTAGGGTTCACTTGTGTATCGTGCACTAGGGTTACTCAACACCATATATGTCTCCCTTCAGTTGACATTTATGAGTATGCCAAGACACTCTGTTATCTTTCTCTATGTGTAATATTTGTTCTTTTATGTAAGTTCTTCCATTGATTGATTGATTCCTCCTCGTGATTATGCTGGAGCTATTACATTTCCTTTGGAGTGCAACTTCATCGTGGTGCACAATTTTTGATACGATTCTTGCAAACTCTTTCAGAATGTGTACATGTTAGGATAAATTAATTATGCATTATATGATTAATTATTTTATTAATTAAATAATAATATTATATGGTTATATTATAAACCATATTATAATTGTAAATTGTTATATGGTTTTAAACCATATTAGTCTTTTTGTTTCATAGGGATAATTGTTACAATTATTATAACAATTTATATGCTTATCGGATGTATTATTGGAAGTAGTTGTGAGTATGGTTTTACATGTGTAACATATTTGTTTGTCTACAATATGTATAAATATTGCAACACTCCATTGTAATGGTTAATCAATTTCACATTAATAAATTATACATGCTTCCGTCCCTGTTTGTGAAATTACATTTGGTATTAGAGCTGAATTGAAGCTCCTGGTGAGGTTGGAGAAGGTTGCAGAAGAAGGAGAATTCGTGGTTGAAGAAATCTGCATCAACGAAGAGCCAGTACTGCCTCTTACAGCTTCCCAGAACCCCCTGTATACCCACAACCTCCTGTGTATTCTCTAGGTAAATGGAAAGCAATTTTCTTTTTCCTTGGTGCTCTCTGCACCAGGAAAATTTTCTTCTGGAGTTCATATATAGGAATATATATATAAATCCCCATTAGGGGTTTTGTCACTAAATTAGATAAGCATTTAGTCTCTGCTATATTTAGAGGTTTCTTTGCTAATTTTGGAGGTCTATTGAGCGATTCATCAAGCCTCCACCGAGAAAATTTGCAAACCGAGCTCATACAGGTACTTGAGCATCTGAGTTGAAGGCCGATTCATCATTGATTTGATTCTCTAGCCTATGTGTATATGGAGCTTCTCACTGGGTTGGGTTCTTTATTGGCAAGTTGACATATATTGAAGGCCAAATGGCACTATCGGTTTGAACCTGTGTTGATCGTGTTGAGCGATATTTTTTTATTCGGCCAAGCCCGACACATCTCCAAGCTCACGCACCTACAACCACAACCAAAAATGGTGAAGAAATATCAACAAAAAGAAGCAAATAACGAAACTGTGAAGGATAGCTCCACTCGCCATCTGCACCTCACAGTCATAGCTATGCAAATCCCCACACATGTGTCCTGCACAAGCACCAAAATGGCGGATCCTAGGAACTGCACTACCTGTACAAAACAATACGGTGGTAGAACAAATCAATGCATGAAGATATCAAATAAAAAAAGGGAAATCCTGAAGCTGAAAAACATGAATCTGTGCAAGACATACATACAAACGGTGACTAAAGCAAATTTAAACGATGAATGCATGCACTTTGACGGCGAAAGGGAGTAATCAGAGCTCAAATCCATTTTTTAAGCGAGATCCAACCCTAAACCGTTCTCCTCCAAACTCATTACCACAGAAGTCTCTCCTCAGCCATGTCGAAGTCCACGTGGTCCTCTGCCAAGTTGCCAATAAAAGAGGTTGGTAATAATACGACTTCTTTAAATACAGTTTGCTTCAGTTTCATACACTAAGCACTCATAGAGCCAATATGGATAGAGGTAAAGACTTAGTAGTGTGAGGTGAATGGTTCGAATCACACAAGTCATAACAAGTTTTTCATTTTTTGAAATTTAGAGGCAAATTTAGCAAAACTGCCAAAGTTGGAGGCTGATCTGGCGGGAAAAACAATCTCTAAACCTGTTAGTTAGCCAAACTAACCTCCTAAATTTTTAGCGAGAAAATCCCTAATTTAGGGTTAAAAAATTTTTTTTCTCCTATTCAGCTTGTTTTTTTCATTTTGGGACAACTTTCTCCAAATGGGGGACCAGCTAAAAACTTCATGTTGGGCATTTTTTCAACTGGGTTTCCGGCAATTCTTTTCATTTTGGGCTCTAGAGGCCACCAGGGCCCACAAAACAATTTTTTTTGCTTGCCATTCAATTCTTCCAGATTTTTGAATGTAATTTGTATACTGCATTATATTGTACTAATTTTTAGGTTTCCATAGTCAACTACAAATTTTGTAACTGCTCAGAAACTGGCAGAATATTGTAATCACAAAAAGTAAAAAATTGGTTCTGTAACACTCACGAGATCCTAGATCTCATTCGTAGCGTTCGGTATATATAGTGCCTCTGGGAAGCGCTTACAGGTAAAGCCGTCATGACTAATACTACACTTAATGCCTAATATAGCTGCAACAACATCGTCTGGGCATCGTCCCTTTAAATCGACGGGGAGTAATAAGGTCACAGTGCACACACTATGAGCCATCCCATCTGTCTGTGAACGATTGCACGACATAAATCCAGACTGAGAAATTATCCAAGTATATAGTGAAGTTATGCACGTGTATGAGGATATTTCTTTGAGCCTGTGTCAATAATCACTACAGACCCCATCAGTATTGTCTTGGTACCACGTATTGAATTCTTTCACATACGTTAACACCTCTTTCATGTACCACCGGGTATATAGAAAGGGCGAGCTTCTTCCACGTACCGCCAGGTATATTGGAAGGGCGCGTATATATAAAGGTTCAGTATATCTGACTAACGGTATATAGATTGGGAGACCTAATACCTGGAGTGATAAGAGCCAAACCCTGTCAGTGATCTTTGTAAAATGGGCACCAATGCCCCCAAATTTTTTCTTTTGGATTCACAACTACTCAGAGGAAACAACTATGCTGCATGGAAGACAAAAATCAAGACACAACTTGAGTTTGAAGAAATATGGCCTACTGTGAATGGTACTCTAACCAGATCAACTACTGATACAACACAACAGTGGTAGTTTGATAAAGCAGATCAGAAGGCCAAACTCATCATCTTGTTTGGAGTGTCTGATGATGTGCAACCCCACATTCGAGATGCCAAAACAGCAAAAGAAGCATGGGATAAATTGAGCACAATATACGAGGCCAAGAACAAGAATGTTATACTGAATTTACAGAGTCAGTTACACACACTGAAGTTCAAACAAAATGAAAAAATTGAAGCTTTCTTAAGAAGAGTTACAGAATTGAGGGCTTCACTTCTATCCTTAGGAGAACCGGTCAAAGATGATGCTCTCGTTCCCATTGTTCTGAGAGCACTCCCCTCTTCTTACCGTATTTTTGTCACAACACTAAACGTGTCAGATACAAATTTTTTTTTTAACAAACTGATAAACCTACTGCAACAAGAGGAAGCAATGCACAATAAGGATGATGAAGAGGAGAAGGCACTGTCTTCACATCAAAAATGGAAAGGAAAAGGTAAAGGAAAACCTAATTCCTATCAAAAATCCCAAAATCAAAATCAGTATCAAGGGGACAGACAACAGAAGAAGCAATGTCCAATCTGCAAAAGAGGACATAACCTACAAGATTGTTGGTATAATACTTACAAGAAAGGTTCATCCAACAACTCTGGACCTCAAGAACAACAATCTTACAAGGGACATTCTAACAACAATCATGGGTAGAAAAAGGGGAACTGGAAAAGAAGACCCCACCAGCAAGGTAATATTGTTGAGCAACAAGAACAGTCAGACAATGAAGACTTCTTGTTCACTGCTCGATCAAGTGAACCATCCACGTCATCTAGTGATGTTTGGTATGTTGATTTGGGGGCCACTCAACACATGACTGGCCACAGAGACTAGTTTATTTCAATGAGGGACACACCATCGAAAAATCATGTTTCGTTGGGAGATGATTCTTCATATACAGTTAAAGGGATTGGGAACATTTCTCTACCCCTTGGTTCATGCAAATGCAGACTATCAGATGTCCTATATGTCCCTGGGTTGACAAAGAATCTACTTTCAGTCAGTCAACTCCTAGATCACAACCTAAAAATTGACTTTGATAGTCAATCCGACAAGAAAATGTGTTTGATTTGAGACAAATCAAGAGGCTCAAAAATAATTGCAAAATCCTCCAATGTGGGACGCATGTTCCAACTTGATTTTGTTCACAGAGATGATCAAGCACTTGTGGCTAAGAACTCCACCTCAGCACAGTTGTTGGCATCGGAGATTTGGTCATGTAAGTTTCAAATATCTTGAAACACTTCGCTGGTGTAATATGGTACATGGGCTACCATCTCATCAAAAGGATACAGACAAGTGTCCTCACTGCCTAGCAGGAAAAAAACACAGAGCTTCATTCCAGAGGAGTACATTTTGAGCTCATGGTAAACTTGACCTGGTTCATACTGATCTTTGCGGTCCGATGCAGCCAAGTCATTTTGGGTTCCAATACTTCATGCTTTGTGTTGATGACTATTCGAGAAAAATGTGGATTTTTTGTCTTCGCAAGAAAAGTGAAGCATTTGAAACCTTCAAAAAGTTCAAAGTAGCAGTTGAGAAAGAAACTGGTCGTCACATCAGAACTCTCTACTCAGATCAAGGGGGGAATTCACCAGTGATGAGTTCAGAGACTACCTACAAACTCATGGGATTCGTCGACAAATGCCTCCTCCACACACACCGTAGCAAAATGGTGTTGTTGAGAGAAGAAATCGTACTATCATGGAAATGGTGTGATGCATGATCGATGATTACGGACTTGCAAAGACATTCTGGGTAGAAGCAGCAAAGACAACAGTGTATTTTTTGAACAGAGCGCCCACAACTGCTCTTGATGGAATAACACCACAAGAAGCATGGTCAAAACGGAAACCATCTATTGCACACCTCAGAGTATTCAGGTGCAAAGAAAGCATGCACATACCTAAACAGAACAAAAAGAAATTGGATATGAAGTCACAGAAACTCGTCTTCATTGGGTATAGTGAAGAGACTCTTGGGTATAGATTGATGGATCCTAAGACTAGAAAAGTCTACACCAGTAGAGATGTTGAGTTTTTTCAAGAAGAAGGAAGCAGAGACTCCTCCTCTGGACTCACAAGATGTAGATTTTTCACCTGTTGTAAAAATTGAAACTGATGTTCCCTCAGAAGATGAAAGTGATGATGGGGATGATGGTGTTGATCAGATAGAACCATGACCCATGGGAACAGTTTAGGGTATGCCTAAATGGTGTACAAGTACATTACGAGATGCAAGAATGGATGCTCCACCAGATACATCCACCCCTGGACCACGGACTCACAGTAAAGTAAGAGAAGAAGTTAAATTTTCTTTGATGAGTAGAGTTATTAAATCAGATGAGCCCTCTACAGTCCAAGAAGCCCTACAGTTAAAAGCTTGGAAAGATGCCATGGATTCTGAATATCAATTAGTGATGAAGAATAACACTTGGCAACTTGTCGATCTTCCACCAGGGAAGAAACCCATTGGATGCAGATGGATATTTAAAACAAAGTACAAAGTAGATGGGACAGTGGACAAGTATAAAGCAAGACTTGTAGCAAAGGGGTATGCATAAAAAGAAGGCATTGACTATGAGGAGACATTTGCTCCCACAGCTAAGATCAAAATGATCAGGATGATCTTTGCTCTAGCTGCTCAGTTTGGATGGAAAGTCCACCAAATGGACGTAAAAAGTGCCTTCCTAAATGGAGATTTTACGAAGAAGTTTACATGACTCAACCTGAGGGATATGTAGTACCTGGTCAAGAAGACAAAGGTATGCAGACTTAGGAAATCTCTGTATGGCCTCAAACAAGGCACCCCGGGCATGGTACATCAAGATTGATGAGCATCTCGTATAACATGGATTTGTTAGAAATCCATACGATCCCAATCTCTACCTCAAAAAGCAAGGGGGGAGATGGTGATTGTTGTTGTCTATGTTGATGATCTAGTCATCACTGGCAGTTCAGTGAGGATGATCGATGCAACGAAGAAAGATCTTAATCGATCGTTCGACATGACTGATCTCGGGCTGATGCATTACTGTCTTGGATTAGAAGTATGGCAAAAAGAGAATCACATTTTTGTATCTCAGATGAAATATACCAAGACAACGCTCGAGAAGTTTAGGATGATGGATTGCACACCAATTGCTACACCCATGGAGAACAAATTATAGTTATCTTGTTCAGATCCATCTCCTGAGGTAAGTGCCACTCTCTATCGGCAGCTGATTGGGAGTCTCATTTACCTGACCTACACTAGACCAGATATCAACTTTGCAGTGAGCTATCTATCCAGGTTCATGCAGGAACCCAAATTTTGTCATTGGAAAGTAGCAAGGTGCATTTTGAGATATCTTAAAGGATCAGTGGATCTTGGTCTAGAATACAAGAAGAATGAACAACTTCTTCTTGACTGGATATTTAGATTCAGATCATGCAGGTAACATTGATGATAGAAAATACACTTCTGGATTTGTATTCTTTATAGGGATCTGGACCAATATCATGGGGAAGCAAGAAACAACACTTTGTTTCTCACTCTTCCACAGAAGCCGAGTATCATTCTGCAGGAGAAGCTGTCTGTGAAGCGATTTGGCTACGTCGCATACTGGAAGGACTTGGAATACCATAGGACAAACTGACCACCATGTATGTTGACAATGAAGGTGTTCTCAAACTTGTTCGCAATCCAGTTTTTCACGAGAGAACAAAGCACATTGAGGTACAGGTTCATTTCATACGCGAACATGTGTTGAAGCACAACATCCAGCTTCAATATTGTCCAACAGCTGAACAATGGGCAGATATCTTCACAAAATCACTTGCACGTGACAAGTTCGAGTTGTTCAGAGAGTTCCTCTCCTCATCCCTTGAGACAATGCACAATTAAGGGGGGGAATGTTAGGATAAATTAATTATGAATTATATGATTTAATTTAATTTATTTTATTAATTAAATAATAATATTATATGGTTATATTATAAACCATATTATAATTGTAAGTTGTTATATGGTTTTAAACCATATTTGTCTTTTTGTTTCACAGGGATAATTGTTACAATTATTATAACAATTTATATGCTTCTCGGATGTATTATTGGAAGCAGTTGTGAGTATGGTTTCTACCTGTGCAAAATATTTGTTTGTCTACACATTGATGTCCAATATGTATAAATATTGCAGCACTCCATTGTAATGGTTAATCAATTTCACATTAATAAAATATACAGGCTTCCGTCCCTGTTTGTGAAATTACAGAGAGAGAAAATTGCCCTTGCAAGGCAATGTTATGAGCACTATCGTATGTTTTTTCTTGCGTGGGCTTGAAATATATCAATTTTAGCACATAAATTGTTGGATTTGTTATACCACTAAGTCATTGATCCACAAATATATAAAAACATTTATAGTTAGATCATGAGTAGCAACGTGCCCCAATAGATGCCCCAACTATCTACTTAGTATGAATTTCGAGTATATAATGGAGGTGTTTGTGCAATGAATGCATAAGGATCATGGAGACATAACAATGACATAAATCTCAAGATAATAGAGAACATGCGATGCACATAAGGAAACACTGATAAGAAGAATTATGGAAAACACAATCAACATGTGAAAAGGGCCATAACAGTAACATTATAGGTCTTATTTGGAAGATACTTCTTACAGTAAAAAATTAATAGTATATTACTCCCTTAAAAATTGTAGCGAATTGCTTCTATTTCCCTTGTCAAGAATAGCTTTCGCATGAGACTTGTGTCTCGAGAGAGAATGATTTCCCTTGCAAGTCAATGTTATGAACACTAACATATGTTTATTTTTCTCGCATGGGCTCAAGATAGTGATCAATTATAGCTTTCATAAATAGTTGGATCTTGTTGTATCACTAAGTCATTGATCCATAAAGATAATAGCTAAAACAAAGATCATGAGTTGCATGGGTGTACTTTACAGACCCAATAGGATGCCCAAAGTATATGCTTAATAAGAATTGTGAGTAAATAATCTTTAGGCACATATACAATGAATGTTTTATCATAATTTTGATCTTTGGAGCACATAACAATGACTTTAAAGTCTCAAGATAATAGAGAACATGTCATACACACGAGGAATCATGATAAGGAACATAGAAAACACAATCAACCTATGAAATGGTGCATAACAAACATTTTAGGCTTTAGAAGATGTGCATTAAGCATGAAAATGCATATAAAAAACACATCAGACACTAGAATCACATCAAACATGTGGTAAATGCATTAAGGAATGAAATCAAATGCATGAAAAGCACATTAGATAGGTATAAACATGCACCCGAAAATCATCTCAAACACTAGAAAATACATCATGGCATATAAAGTATATCACATAGAGTAAATAATGATAAAAAAAACACATCATCACATCATGCATTGGAAAGCACATCATGTACACAAGCAAAATATTGGGCACATCAAGCACAATGGGCATGATAAGAAAAAACATGTGAGTAAACAATTAACCTAACAACTTGCAAACATAGAAATAATCATAAGATGCTCATAATATCAGGGAAAACTTTACATTCCCACGAGAAAATTCTTACAAGAAAATTTGAGAAATCCCATCTTCCTGAGAGACCATCTAAGAAACCTATTAATCTCTTATGTTTTAGATTTGATCATGTCAAGTTGGTTGCAAGTGTACAACCATTGACAAGCTCTAAGATTGTTCAAGAAACCTTCCCCTGTTGATGAATCTAATCAACTTTGAATTAATTTGTGTTAATCTTGGGCAAATTTGTGTCTACTTTATTTCAGAATGTCTACAAATAGTATTTCTTGTTCCTATTGCAATCTTGTGTTAAAATCCCTCCGAATCACACAGGATCTCATCCCTGTGATAGTGTAATGGCATTTGCAATTTCATTATGAAAAGAGCGTTCATCATATAATGAGATAAACAATTTAAAATCACTTTACTGTCATTTTGTTGATAAAGATTGTTTGTAAGCCTTTGAGTGTATCTTAGGCGTGAGGAACCAGAAGTCTTTAATGTTTAATTGAGTCTTTAGCTCGAGCCTTCGTGTTAAATTCTTGGAGATTGTGTGAAACCGTGCAAATCTGGGCCTCCATTGATACACAACTTCTGGTTGAAGGAATATTTTAGCTATTCTGAAGCATTATGTCATTTAGTTTTCCAATTGTTGTGAAGGTTCTCAAAGATCTGGCAAAATCAAGTTTATCCTGTTTAATCTCCCACCAAAAATTATTCAAAAACAATGAATCCTACCTGAACTACACTTGTTTGCCTTGTATGTCCACAAATGAATAAATTCTACTGCCAAAATATGTAGAAGCAATCAGGATTCCATAATGTCTTTAATAACCTTAACCTTGTTTAGAAAATATCACCATTCTTTAGAAGTGACAACTCGTGAGAGTTAAATTGTGGTGCATTGATCATATTTTCTCAAGATTTCCTTTCAAATTTGTGCAAAGAAGGATATCTTCATTCTCCTTCACCAACAGAGGTTACAAAATGGGACCTCTCACTCACTACTTTGGGTCTTATGTCTTTCAACCAGGGTGAGAGGACCCATTTTGTAATCTCTGTTGGTGAAGGAGAATGAATATATCCTTCTTTGCACAAATTTGATGAAGGAAACCTTGATAAAATATTATCAATGCACCACAATTTAACTCTCACGAGTTGTCACTTCTAAAGGAATGGTGATATTTTCTAAACAAGGCTAAGGTTACTAAAGACATTATGGAATCCTGATTACTTTCTACATATTTTAGTAAGTAGAATTTATTCATTTGTGGACATACAGGGAAAACAGGGGTAGTTCAGGATGGATTCATTGTTTTTGAATAATTTTTGTGGGAGATTAAGCAGGATAAACTTTATTATACCAGATCTTTGAGAACTTTCACAACAATTGGAAAAGATAAATGATAGAAAGCTTCAGAATAGCTAAGATATTCCTTCAACCAGAAGTTGTGCATCAATGGAGGCCCAGATTTGTACGTGGTTTCACACAATCTCCAAGAATTTAACATGAAGGCTCGAGTTAAAAGACTCAATTAAACATTAAAGACCCCTGGTTACTCACGCCTAAGATACACTTAAAGGCTTACAGACAATATTTATCAACAAAATGATAGTGAAGTGATTTTAAATTGTTTATCTCATCACATGATGAAGGCTCTTCTCGAAATGAAATTGCAAATGCCACTAAACTATCACAAGGATAGAGATCCTGTGTGATTCGGAGGGATTTTAACACAAGATTGCAATATGAATAAGAAAAACTATTTGCAGACATTCTAACATAAAGAAGACACAAATTGCTCCAAGATTAACACAAATTAATTCGAAATTGATTAGATTCATCAACAGGGGAAGGTTATTTTAAACAATCTCAGAGCTTGTCAATGGTTCTACACTTACAACCAACTTGAGATGATAGAAAATCTAAAACAGAAGAAATTAACAGGTTTCTCGGATTGGTCTCTCTGGAAGATGGGAGCTTTCTCAAATTTTCTCTTAAGAATTCAACCCCCGACCTTTGCAAGAGTATTCTCATTGCATTTATACATTTCACTCACTCACTCATCCCAAATTTTCCCCCCAAAAAAGAAGAATATTCAAGGGATCCTTTTCTTGTTACCAATTTTCCTCAGAAAGTGATGTTTAACAAATTCACACCCATAGCCATCAGGTGAACAAATCATGAATTGATCACATTTCTTAGACCCTCAACTAATGACTAGGATGCCATGCCACAACTTTTTGACAGTCCTTCTAATCACTCTCTTTATTCTATCATGTGAGAAATCCTGTTTTAATCATTTTCAGGAGGCTTTGTATAGTTGGATCTGACAGGTAATCCTTTTCACTCTCGAGGAAACACCTTTTTCATCTTTTGTGCCTACAACTGCATGGATTTCTATCATTCGTGCCTCTCTAGAAATGAGTGCCCCTGCATGGATTATATCACATACCTGCGCTGCGAGTAATTCTCAGTCGGGCAAGTACAAAGAGGAGTCAGCAGAAACCTCCACGTGTTTCCTTCGCGCAGACTCACAAATTAAGGTGGAGTACAAAGGAAAGTTCCCAGACACAAGCGACAAGGACCTTCCATGTGCCCTGGGCCTAAGAAAATTGTCTTTTGGCATCTTTGAAAAATTCTCAGTTATAAAAAGAGTTAGCGAAAAGCAGATCCACATGTCTCACTGGCACACTTTTGATATGGTGCCCCAAAGGTGGAGACCCTAAACAAGCGCGGGCTCACCACGTGTTTCCTTAGCGCTACTGCAAATTTGTTGAAAAAAGTTTAAGGACCAATGGAAGGGCCTTCCACGTGCCTTGGGTCCGAGAAAGTTTCCTTTCGGTCGTTGAAAATTTCTCACAGTATGGGTAGGATCCGGTGGAAACCTCTAAGTGTCCCTTCGGTGTTTCTTTCAAAAGTCCCTCAAGTATAGGGGCAGGACCCCAAATAGGCGTACAGGCCCTCCACGTGTCCCAAGCCTTAGAAAGTTGCTTGAAAAGTTTGAAGTATCAGAGAAGGAGCCATGTGTTTAGCCTCTGACGACAGTTCTCCCTGGCCGTTAAAAAGTCCAAGCTAAGGTGAGCGGAACCTCAAAGTTTACTTCTGGACTTCTTTAAAAAAAAATTGAGTGTCAGTCCCTCCACAGGAATGGTCCCAGAACTGTGACAGAGCCTTTCAAAATCCGCCACTGAAAAAAATCTAAGTATGGAGCAGAGCGAGCGGAGACCTCAACGTGTCTCTTTCAACGCTCTTTTGATAGGTGGAGCACCCAGAAACGGAAACCCCAAATGAAGCACGGGCCTTCCACATGTCCATGGTCCAATAAAGCTGCACTAGCCACATTGAAGAAAATTTGTCTAAGTCTGGGAAAGGCCAGCGGAAACCTCCATGTGTCTCCCTGGTGCAACTCCAAGGCCAATCCAGAAAGCATAATTTTCAAATGAGCATCTAGCCCTCCATGTGGACAAGTTTTGAGTTAAAGTAGGCCTTATAGTTTTCGAAGTGCCCCACTGAGCCGCGTCTAACTAGGAAGGGCCACGTTTCCATAGATTTTGAGATATGAATTTGATGGGGTAAACACACCTGTTAAATCACAGAATATATGGAAATCACCATTTACACCAAGAAATTAATCTTTCTTTCAAGTACAGAGAATTTAGAAATGTTATAAGGCCAAAATATGATCCTCTGAGCTTCCTCCAATCATGTTTCCACAGATATTTGTGACAAATAATTGATAGGGAAAACAAAACGTGACTGTGGAAAAATGGAAGGAAGAGAAAAAACTTGATTGTATACCCAAGTTACAAATATTTTCAGATGGAAAGAGGAACGAAAAATAAATTCTGTACTTTTAAGTGATCCTCGCCCAAAGGAATGGACTAATCATGGCAACCAAATAGAAGGAAAAAGCTTTCATGCATGAATACAAGGAGACAGAAAACATGACATAGCCCACAAACTTAAGAATTTCAATGACAAATAGTGCAAGATCAGTTTGAGCACCAATATGTAGAACTTACCACATTGAAGATCTCCTAATATTATGTATCGTCATACTTATTGCAAGGAATCTAAATTTGGTTTGTTTGAAATCCATACTCCTTGGACCATGATGACTAAAAATTTAAGTGAATAAGATAGAATATGTGGTCTAGATATTATAGTGTATAAAGGATAATAAGATGTGACTAAATGCCTTGAATCAAATTAAATTCTAATATGATAGCCATGCATAATATATCTACTCTGAAAGTTAATAAACTCACTTTAGGATAAATGAGAACTTCCCTTGTTGTAACTAAGATAAATGGATAATTCAACTGTGTCCATGCAACTTAGTTTCCTGAATCAACGGGGAAAAAATGCACTAAAAGGATCATATGATGTACAAATTTATGTTCATGACCAATAACAAAGTTATTTTGTCTTCATGTGTGATGAGGGAAATAAGAAATGATTAGAGTGGGATTACTTCCAGTTTAGAAATTTCGATAATGAAGTAAAGATAATGTGAGTTTAAAAATATAAGTAATTGATAAGTGATTTCACAGAAAATCTTTTGTCAATATCGAAATATGAATGTAATAAATATGTAAATCTAGGAAAAATGTTACAACCGATAGTGCCTATACGGGATTCATAATGTAATTAGGTCATTATGTCTAGTGTTCATTGTGAACCTACAGTTGGGAAAACCATATGGCCTTGATGTGTAATCAAAGTACTATTCATGAAAATCTACGGAGGTGTTGTCAAGAGTTCTGCATTTGCATCTCAAGTCACATGGTATGCGTTCTCCTAAGTAGATACCTGTGGGGATTATAAAAAGGTGTCATTTAAATGAAAATGACCAAGTGAAGCAAAGATATGCATACATGCAAATATTCAATAGGTGAGTAGGCTATATGTAGAGTGTAATAAAATTTTTACTGTATTTGGATAAAGGGGGTCCATCATTTGGAAATATGATTTTCATTTAGAAATATTTCCTATGTATTAAAAACCCTACGGCATCTGTTAGCACTAGACCCTAGAATTATACCATCTGTCACTGAAGTGGCATCTATTGCTGACGGTTCTCCATCATAAATTTTAGCTTCAACAGGTTCCTCTGGGAAATTTGTTAAGATGGTTTTTTGTATTCTAGGTAGTCTACTGGGTCTGAATGCCAAAATAAGTTTTATTGTGAATCATTTCTTTGTATGTCTAGTAGCCTTGAGAAAGCTCTACTCTAGGGATGTATATGGAAAAACATTGAATGTAATGACATCAAGCAAAGTAATATGGCCAAAGACGTGGGTTCAAAGGAGTACTTCTTTTTCAGGGTGAGAACCATATGAATAGTAGTGTTTGAAACATGAGGCCATGTTCACCTCAAAAATAATAATGACTCAAAATTCTGATCTTTATCTTCAGGGGTTTTGAGATCTATAAGAAATAAAATAGTGCGGCAGCAAAATGCATACTAATTCAAATCATTACCATTGGATTTTTACCTTCGAACCCCATTTTGAGGTTATCTATGTCATGGTGCTCATCTAGCTTCAGCCACTTTAAGCTCAAATTACATCTACAGATGAGGCCAATTTAGTCTCAGTATAAGCCATTTACTCACTCATACATGTACGTCCAACCTTATATGGAAGATCAATTCCCAAAACTAGAGTCGATGAGTCTTCTCATGAGGGGTTGAGAGGTTTTTCTAATTAGTTGCATAGTGTTAAATTCAAAGAGGGCTACAAATTGATAACAACAAGAAAGCATATTTTCCTGGACTTCAAATATGGAAAATTTTTGCATTTTCCCCAGGTCATAGGATGTCCACATTAAATTAAAGGGCTCCATTTCCACATGAATGCATCTCCATTTTGAACCACATAGAGAGGTTGCAGTGGGGTGACTATTGACCTCCTCTTCCTCAAAGTGTGTTCCATTACCTCCTGATTTAGTCAAGGCTATCGATCTCCTTCTTTTTTTGATCAGGGAGTTTCTCCTGAATTCCTTACGTCATCATGAATCTACTCAACATGTCATCCTTCACATCATTTTGGTGTACAAGTTTGAGGCATAGTTTAGAGTAATTATAATAAAATGAAATTCTAATCACTATTCTTTCAAAAAGATAGACATAAGTTTATTATATTTATCCAATCATTGTCATTTTTTACTAGACTAATGAAAAAGTGAAGACCTGATGAATATTCGTACAAAAATAACTTACTTATAATGTAAAAGTATAAACATTTTAATTCCATGTTAAAATTAAAAATATAATATTTTTAACTAGGATCAAGCTATGGATATTTTCTAGGACGTCTAATTTTACAATCAAATAATTGTAAGAATGAACTTCATTACTATAATTTTATTCTATTCCCTATGATTTTAATGAAAACCTAGTAAAATTTCTATCCCTCTGAGATCTGGTATCTACCAACATTCTTTACTACATGTCAGATCTCTTTAGGTATGGACAGGTTTACTATGAGTAACAATTCATCTATGTGTATCGAGAAGCAACTTACAAATGTTACTCTCTATATGGAGGTGAGTGAAATTAGATATGATCACATTAACGCTATCAGAAAAGATGGTAGTGCTCAATTCCAAAAAGGACATTTCATATTTGATTATGATTCTTCTAAGTATTATCTCTTTAGAGTTTTGGAGCCCAATGTCTATGGCAGTTCATCCTATATGGACAGAAGTAACATGTGTTATTTTGTATTAGTTAATTTATGGAGAGTATGGATGTGAGACTTATGGAATGATTTACAGACAATGGATCTATATGCCACTATTTGGATCTATCGAATTGTTTAGTGCTTTGAGCTTATGGATTGTAAATACATGTAGCCCTTATTTTCAATACATCATATGATGCTATATGATGTATCTTGATATCACTACATTACATAAATTTGGTTAATAGTAGCTGATGAGAATTGGCATTCATTAGATTCATCACCCTTAGGGTTTTTGAGCTCATCCACTACTTGTCTTATCTTTTAATAGGTCTGCCCACGATCACCTTATTCTCATGTATATGCATGTCATTTTTTGGTTATATTCGATGTTGATATTATGGTTTTATATGCTAGAAAGGTATTTTCCTGGACTTTTGCAGGTGTTAGCAACACAATGAGGGTACTGTAGGGGATTAGTACATTTCCAATAGTGAGAGAATATGGAGTATTGACTACCAGGTCACCATGGCAACACTTTGTATTCATATGCCTTATTTGGTGCCATCTTGTTCCTTCTATCGTTCAGGTCCCCATTGGGGGGTAAACTCTAATCCTTGACCATTTGAATGTTCCCTAACTCGATTTGTGTCCCTGATTTTTATTTCACGCAACCTCCTGTGATGTTTTGGTTTCTTCTTGCTTTGACACATGAGTATGAGTCAGCTTTACACAAGTCCATTGTGTTCATGATAGCACCCCTCATTAACTCATATTCGTAAAACCCTCATCGCACTATCTAGTGCTAATTAGGGTGTGACCAAATAGGGGGGGAATCTAATGTGAAGTTGGTCAAAATGACTTAATCTGTACCTGGCTTGGAATGATTTCTAATTTTTTCAATAGGCATTAGTGTGTCCTTCAATCTTCCTTGTCCTAATGTCGGATTTTTTTACCTTCTAATCACTTTAATTGGAGACTTGTGGGAAATAAACCTTCACAAATTCCCCTCAAACTTTGCAGCAATAACCTTCTAGTGATCCAATACTACTAAACTTCCACATACCTCCTTCATGTGTGTCACTGTGCCGAAGGAAAATAATTTCACTTTCTTTCTAATCCAAATTATTTTTGTCCCTTGAAAGCATCGTGTGCAAGTTTTGAGCCATATGGGTTGTCATAGTCCTTGCTTGTGCATTTATGTTTCTTGGCTTTGATGTTTTTGACTTGAGTGTGAGGATGGGGGATGATGAAGTGGCATCCTACATGAATCCACCTCATCATCCTCACTTCCCAATTCTATTTATTTGTGACTTTTGGTTGGAATGGGGGTTACTTGCTAATTTTGTTTCTTGTGCACTTTTGGATTTGGGAGCTTTTGGAGTGCTTGGCTTGGATTTGAAGAGGCTTGTGAAGTTTTTTCTTGGATCTTGATGAAGAGGTAGGCTCTCCACACTTTTATTATTATGTTACTTTGTTGTTGTAAGAAATGTTGTGTTTGTTAAAAGTATTTTTGTCTTGTGATGGTGTTGTGTGGGTTAGTTGAGTAGTTGGACTTAGTAGAGTGTTTTGAGAAGGGATTATAGGACCATTAGGGAGGGAAAAGTGAGTTTATCTAAGGCATGCAAATTGGTGGAAGTGTGAATGGAAGTCTTGCCTATGGGGAAAGAAAAGGGATTCATGGATTTGTTCATTGTTGCAAGGGAGAGATAATAAATTAGGTGATTATTTTGTGTTTTTTTTAGAAGCCTCTTTGTGATAGTTGTTAATGTTTCTCAATGCCCTTCATGGTTCCTTGGTTGGGGATCGGGGGGCATTAAGGGAATGGATTCTTCCCTTAATTTATTTAAGGTTGGGTGGAGAGATTTTCCTACTCCCCCTTCCTTGTTTGCGATCCCATTGTGAAGATGAAGAATTCCTAAGTTGGAGCTACCTTTGTGAAGAAGGCATATATTTTTGAAGACTTGAAAGTTGGTTGTGGATAGCCTTGTTGTGATCTATTTTCAAATTCATACTTCCAACCTTATTGGATGCCTAGTAAAATTGTGAGAAAGTTGTTGTATTCTTTGGGAGACTTTCTATCTTATAAACTTTCGTATGCACTTCCTCCACCCACCTTGTTATGTAATCAGTGTAATTAATGATATAGCACAAACCATTCCTTCACATGGCATGTGAAATCAGCCCTACAAAATTAATCACCCACTTCTCAAATATTTTGGCATTAGCTATTGGTTTTAAGTGCATTTCATCTCTTCTTCCTAGTTTACTAAGGCACTGGAAATGGTCACAAACCTTGAACAATGCAATACAATCCTTGTAGATGTTTTCTTCCCATAGTAGCATTCCCTATATAATGTCTTCCTATAATCCCACCATGTGCTTGTTATCTATCGAAAGTGAACCCTATAGACAGATGGTTGCAAGTGTTCTAAGCTTGCAAATTTTATCTCTCTCTTTCGTAGATACAATGAAAACACCTCAGGTTTGTCGGTATACCCATTTTGAGATGAGTCTCCTCGTATAAAGGTTGGTTCCTTTTTTTGATGTATCCTAAATTGATTTTATGGTGTTTAAAGGGGTAAAATATGACTGTAAAATTAATTAAAACTAAGGTGATACACAAAATTTATATGAGGGATTTGACTGAGTATATGCATAATTGATATGTTAAAGATTCTTGATGCACAAGGTAAGAATTTTCTACAGAATTTAAGTGCAAAAAATTGGTTGTACCGAGGGAAAAATATCACAATAGCACTATTAAGTTAACATGCACATTAAAATTATGCAGAAAATACTAAATTTGTAGTAGTGTAAGATGATTGATCAGGGAATTTGCATTCACGAGACTAATAGAAACATACACAAGTCTACAAATAATTGGAAAGGTAGAAAAATACTTCACATTTAGAGGGAAAAACTGGCAAAATTTTCTTCAGTACTCCTATATCCAAAAAGGCCTCCAGAATTTCTCCTTGTGCTTTAGAAACGCACACAATATATAGCAAAAACCAAAGTTCACCCTCTTCCTAAAAATAGCCTAAGGCATGTACTTGCCCATGCATCCTAATTTTATCCTTTATTTAATAATAAATAAAAGGATGAAATAATACAAACTAGAGCATGCAGTTACAAATAGGCATTAATAGTCTTGTTTACAATGTAGTCAAACTGAAGTTGACTGTTCTATTTTTAATAAGACAAGGGTGAATATTTTGCTAGAAATAAGATTGCTTGCTAGGCAAGTCTCTCTCCATTGATCATGTAACTCTGTCTCCTTCTCTATTTTGTCCTGTTGTGGAGGCATGCAAAAATACCTCTATGCAAGAACAAAATAATTACAATAAATGTAATATTTGGAAATTGTAAACCTCCATTGTGGGGACCACCTGTCCATATGCACATGCTCTAATATTTGACATCTCATTCTAAATGGTCACATGAGTGACACTCTGCGAATCAATTCTAGCTCCTCTCTAGAGTGGGGACCACTTTTGCATTATACTTGGTTTTGCCACCTTGTGGGTTTGGCAAATACAAAGGTCGATCATTTTGTTTGACCACCTTGTGAACTTTATACATGCCATACTATAGTTTGTCACCTTTTTTATATACATGTATTCTATAACTTTCGGCCTTTGCAATTTGGATAATACTTGGTGAATAAGGTTTAAACCTACCTTTTGAGTGATCATTATTGGTATGATGGTGGTCGGCTCCTTTTATTTATTTGATTACATAGACTATGGTTTCAGAATTTAGAAATTCAATGCAATGATTTAAATTGTGGACACTTGGGTTGGCCCCCTTCCCCACGACGACTCACCCCTCATACGCTTTGTCAGTGGAATTTGTAACTTGAGTTTAGTTTGTTGGAAATTAGGTGATCATCCTGCGCCCTTGATTTTTATACCTTTTGTATCCGATGTTGTTGATCCTTGACTGTGATTAGGGTTTTAAACTGGAAATTAATGTGGTCGGTGGCAATCGACTATGGTTAATCACTTTGATCTCTGAGCTTGATTCTCAGCCATTGATCCTCATACTTGATGAAGCCTGATCGTTGATCTCAAATCATGGTTGAGTTAGGTTGAACTCTGCTGAGGTGAATGAATTAAAATGCTCAAACCCTTTTGTTTTGATCATTTTTTGGCTTTCTCACAGAGAGTGGTGAAGCCCTGGAAAATTTTTCTTGGACACCATTGATGACTGATTTTGATCTCGGTTCTTCTATATTTTCTCGACCTTCTGAACTATGTTGTATTTGCATTTTCGTGTTTCTTCTGAGGAGGTGGACGTGGTATTTTACTTCATCACCACTACCATGAACCTGAAGTTTTGACTGTTTGTCACTCTCAGCCTTCCAAGCTCTGTTGTGAGGTTGTCTGGTATAACATCTTGGCATTCGAGATTTCCATGTGAGGCATTGTGGTCATGACCGCATTTTTACAAACTCCAAGCTTGGAACTGTATTATTCTCTGGTCTTTGTTAGTTTTCTTCAAATTGGCCACCCTTATTATGGGTTTCGAGCTATATTTGGCCTCTATCAAGCTTGGTTTTGTGTTATTGGCATCACTATTTGATGAAGAGAATGGTAAGTTTTTATCTTCTAAGTACCACTGTTACTTGTCTTTACCACTTTTACTTCAAAGTGGTGATAAACATTTTCTTTTGCATTTTCATGTGACACCTTGATTTCTTTGGTCATTTCGAGTTAAAAATGTGTTGGGTTGTCCATTTTTGATGAACGGTATGGATCATATGATGAACTAAACAACTCAGTAACATAATTGAATGTCTTAATCATGAAGGAAAAAACATTAATAAGGGCCTGTAGCATTCAGTAATGAACTCTAGTTTTTGTAATCTGTATTTCTATTTGCTTCTTCAAAACTTAACACTTCACCTACTTTGTAATTCGGTGTCTTCAACAAGACAACACAGTTGCCCTTTGGGGCTTTGTGTTCTTTTGCTGAAGATGGAAATAAATTGCATACTATGTGATCTATTCTGTTTTGAGACAGCACACATAACTGCAGATTTCATTTAATCTTGTAACTAATTCAATAGTAAAAAATAACATAATGACTTCCTTAGCTTAGGTATACTTCACCCAAGACTTCTCATCATAACGACGAAGTTTTGAGTTGCCCATTTTTACACAAGTGTAAAAATTTTCAACATTTCTAGTGATCCTGTGGGGAAAGCTGCCTGCTAGCTTGTAGACTAGTGCCTTACTCTTGTCCATTGGGCATGGAGCTTGAAGCATAATTTCCAAAATCTACCTTTTCAAAAAGGCCCAACCCTTCCAAAACAAACTAAAGTTGGGAAAGGATTTGATAAATAGATCACGTGCATGAATGAACTTATTGAATTGAAAAACAATGCAATGTGCAGGAACTACACTTATTGAAGGGAAATCCTACTCTAACAATCACTGTAAGATTTTCAATAATAGTGTTTGAGAAACATACCATTCAAAGGAATGGGAAGTTCCTCTCTGTTCAACTTCGAAAGCTGAAAAGCATTGTGTTCTTTGCAAGATGAAATCATGTAAGGACCACTCCAAAGTGTATCAAACTTTGAGTGTCTTCCTGGCTTAGCACGATCAGCATCCCATTTTAACACAATATCACCTTCATTGAAGACTCTGAATTTGGATTTCTTGTCAAAAGTCTTCTTCAAATTTGTTTCTGATTCTTTTCCATACTTAAATGAGCATGATCTCTTAATTATTGTAATTCCATTAACTCTGCATAATGAACTTGTAATGGTTCATTCTCAAGCATCTCCATTTGATGTAGAAAATCTAATGTAGGTAACTCAACTGAAATAGGCTTTCTTACTTTTTTCCGTACACAAGTCTGTATGGTGAATTTCCAATTGATATTTTAGGAGTCACTCTGTCAATGCAAAGTGTTGAATTCAACATCAGGTGCCAAGCTCTTTGATTATCCTCAAGCATTCTTTTGATGATCCTTAATAGATTTTTGTTAGTACTCTTAGCTAAGCCATTACCTTGTGGGTAATAATTGGATGAAGAGCTTAAATAGATTCCATGGTCAACAGTCAAATATGTTATCTTTGCACCAAGAAATGCTAAAGCATTGTTTGATATGATAGTTGTTGGAACACCAAATCTACACACTATACCTTCATAAAAGGATAGTATCGAAGCTTCATTACCATCTTTCAAGGCTATTGCTTCAGTCCATCATGTAAAATAATCTGTAGCAGTTAAAACCCACTTATGTCCTTATGAAGAAGGCAGGTTTATCATGTCAATAAAGTGAAGACCCCATTACATAAAAGGATGATAAGCTAAAATAGGCTACAAGGGCAGCGAAGCTAGACGTTCTTTTCCAACAAAGAAAGTGCATTTCTTACACTTTCTAATCCATTTGAAATAGTCTTTGAATATGCCAGGCCAATAGTAACCTACTTTCATGATTTTTAAGACTGTAGTACGTGTTGATAAGTGACCTCCTACAGGTCCTTCATGGAACTCTGGTAATATTTTCTAAATTTTATCATAATCAACACATCGCAGCAAGATCCCATTTATATCCCTTTTGAATAACACACCATCGATGAAAAGATAAGGAATAGCTTGTAATCTGAAATATCTTCATTTATTCTTATCCATACCTTTCGTATAGGTGTCATGCTGTAAGTAATTAACCAAATCAGTCATCCACCTTGATTCTTGGATCTCTCGAGCAAGTTCAGGTTGTTGATTTTTTGGTTGGACCATAATTTCTGATTGCTGATATGTAATTTCAGCATGTTGTTTTGAATCATCTGGTTCTACAACTTACTGTTTTTCCATATCAGCAATTAGATGTTCACATAAACCTTTACCTCGAACCATCTTAACAACCCAGATATCAACATCATATTCCATAACCTTTATTATCCAGCATGCTCTTTTCTCATTCAATTCTTTATTTAAAAGGAAAGCTTTCACACTTGGATGAGAAACAAGAACGTGAATTTTATTGTTTGAAAGCATGTACTTAAAATTCTTTAGTCCTCTGACTACTGAAAGTACTTTTTTTCAAGAAATGTGTACCTTGTTTCGTAATCATGCAAACTTTGTCCAAAGAAAGCAATTGGCTGCTCAATATTTTCATCATTAACCTGAGTTAAAATAGCTGAGATTGTTTCATCTCCCGTAAGTGCATACATTGTAAAATATTTATTGAAATTTGGATTTGCAAGAGTAGGAGCCAGAGAGATATCTATTTTGATTACTTCAAAACCTTCTCTCCCTTTGTTGGTCCAAGAGAAATGTTTCTCTTTCTTTAACATAGTTGTTAACGGTTTAACCAATGCTGTAAAATCTAGAACAAATCTTCCAACAAAGTTGATTTTTCAAAGAAAACTTTGCAATGCCTTCTTATGATGAGGCAATGATAGTTGTGATATAGCTTTGATTCTGAAAGGATCAATTGTTAAACCTTGCTTAGAAACAATATGGCCGAGTAATTTACCTTGATGTACTAAAAAGATCTATTTCTTAGGATTCAAATATATTCCAAACTGCTTGTATAGTTGAAAATTTTGCCTTAAATGCATTAGATGTTCTTCATAATCTTTTGAAAATATAGTCACATCATCTAAATAGATAAGGATGCATTTATTTAATAAGCTACGAAAAGCCATGTCCATTTCACGTTGAAATTTTGCACCGGCATTTAAAAGACCAAAAGTCATTCTTTTGTAAGCGTAAATACTCCACTTGGTGGTAAAAGATGTTTTATACCTATCTCCTTCTTGGACTAAAATCTGATTATATCCACTGTAACCATCTAGAAGAGATAGTTTGTCTGAACCTGAGACTATTCTCAAAATTTGATCCATGTTCAATAGTGGGTAATGATCTTTTAATGATGCTTTATTAAGATCTCTGAAATCCACACATAATCTGATTTCTCCATTCTTCTTCCTTACAAGAACAAGATTGGCTACCCAACTTAAATGCTTAACTAGAAAGATAATACATGATTCAATCAACTTGGATAACTCTTTCCTCATAAGAGATTATATTCTAGGATTTACAAGCCTTTGTTTCTACCTGACTGGTTTAGAATTTTAATGCCCTGTTCTACATTACACCTATTCATCCTGTGGTGATCAAGTGCTAAGCATGGAATATCTCTACTCTTCCTGAATAATCTTTATGAGCTTAGGATATAAATTGTTTTCCTGATTCTTTGTGGATATGAATTCCTGAGTTCTTTACAACCCTTTTCTTAATTAAAAATCTATTAATCACATTTTTCGTGTGACAGGTAGGGTTCCATTAGACATGACACAAATTATACTTGCCCATTTGGCGGAATTCGTTGTTGCTTTTTCTATAATGTCTGATATTATAGGAGATAAGAATAGTTACATGACATCCAAGCTAGTAGTGAGTTTATCAACCGACAAGGAAATTAATTTTAATCCGTATTTATGATATTGTTGACCACGTTCTGCTTGCTTAAGGAAGGGTAAATGGCATCGATTGGGATTTTGGGATAGACAATCTGCAATTCGAACCCCTCTGAAATAAATAACAAAAATAATGAAAGTTAAAAAAAAAAAAAAAAAAGGATTTGAAACAAGTAAATTTAAAAAAAAAATGGAAACGGAGTGGAGGGCGTAGGGAAGCACGTGTTTTCCTGTCAAGGGCGCAAAAGTTTGGTGAATGCATTCAAGCGTTTGACAAAATGAAAGAGAGGGGACAGTTTTTCAGAGAAAATTGAAGGCAGGTGGGTGAGAGTTGGGTCAGTTGGCAGTTGGCCGCCTGTCTCTTCTAGTAAACTCTCAACCACTTCTGACATGTATCCTTTACGACCTGCTCTACCTTCCTTGACTTTCTCGTGCCCCTGGT